>JAEBUT010000103.1:0-30964 GCA_020011035.1 Amanita subjunquillea | reverse complement strand
TAAACTGAGCTTACGAAAACTCGTGCGCGGTATCCAGTAAACGTGGCCGAGCAGGGGCCCATGTTGGCTTGCATCCCATCCATCCCCATTCCAGATACCATCACCAATCTATTCAGACCTTCTCCGCATTTTTAATAATCCAAGTTCTTCCATCTTTGCAGGACTTTGGGATGACTTTCGACCTCGTATGTTTTGTGGGGATAGATATAGTGGTCCATTAAATTATTAAACCCGCTACAAAGTGTCAACTTATTTCTCTCCGTTGATGGAGACTCGCCTTACTAAGCAGGTTTTAGAGCAGTCCTAAAGAACTCTGTCACAAGGTATCCGTCTGAAGCTCGCGCATGGACATCTCTATCACCAAATACTTGTTTCCAACTCGACGAATGATGACACAGGGTCTATAAATTTCAGCTCAGCCGTGAGTCCTATCGGAAAGTCTTGTTAAGACTACGGCACTTATCTGAATATGAATACTGGACTTACCAAGTATGAGGGTGTATCCAGTAAACTTCGCCGGGTAGGGGCTCATGTGACCTACACCCATCATCCACCATTGTAAAAACATTCTCAAAAGTTTTGAGAGCTTCCGAGTCATCCATACATGTTAAACTATTATCATATAGTTTCATAAGTTCCGGACTGCCATATACCTCATATATTTCGTTGGGAACGACGTAGTAATTGCTTAAAGGAGCTGACTTAGTTGTCGCCGCTGGAAAATCGTTAATTAATTTCTCTGTGTGACGAGACTCGCCTTACTATTCAGGTTTGGATTGTTCTTAAAGAGGTTTGTGACATGCAATCTGCTTGAGCGCTTGTTCCGACTGGTGCGCAACCTTGCAACAAGATAGTGCGAGACCCCAACGGGAAGGAAAACGATACAGGGTATCCGCATCTTGAAATCGCCGACTACCTGCTATCGGAAAGCTTGTCAAGATACCAATTGTCGGATATGATGACTAGCTTACCAATTCATTGTGAGATATCCAATAAATGCAGCCGAGCTTGGGCCCAGATTCATGATGGTCCCATCCTTTCGTCAATTTATAGCTGCGTTTTGGCGCTTTATCGGCAATCACCATAATGAAGTTTAGGAAAAGAATCATATAACAAAGTAACATCCTGGAGATTAACTTTGCGCCAAGTCAATATGAGGAGTAGAAGGCACACACCAGATCTCAACGCGCTGCCTTTATCAAGCAGTCCTTGCAACTTGTATTCCCTGAAACTCAAAGGCTGTGGCGCATACTTAGCAACGTAGATGATTCCATTCGCCCACTGCTACGGCTGACGCGGGGTTCGAATGGAGAAAGATAAGGGTTCCTTCGTTATCGGCCATCTCGCTTGGTGAGTGTTATCTCTCGCCACTTCAAATTTGCTGCTGACCCCCCTCTCTCTCCACTCCCAGCCAACACAACGTCCCTCTCCGAGTGTTCCCACTGACGCCCCGGCCATACGCAGTCCCTCCGCTACTCGCTGATGCATGCAGCAACGGACATTAGCCAATGACGAGCGTCCCTCTCTGCTCATTAACTTGATGTCTGCCGTCGACTCTGAGGCGAAGCGCGGTTCTATTGTGTGAGGCTTCCATGAAGGCGCGTTTTGAAACGGTTGGCCACGACATCGCGTCGCTTCGGAACGCGATGATGCACAGCATTTTATAAGGATAAGTTGTAGGATTCGGCGCCCATGTATCCCTCTCTCCTCGTCCGCACACAGCTCTTTCGCATACATTCGCAATTCTAGCTTTCGCCTCGTAAAGGGATGGGAGATAGAAGGATGTTAGAAATTGAATCAAACATTGTAGACCTATCTCAATGCAGGTGCAGATGTTCCTCAGTCATGCCACATCATTCAATGGCTTCGAATTACTCTCTATCTTCGACCCCCGCTCTCAATGACACCCGAAAGACGATTGACAACGCGTTTGCTCGAGCCGAACTTGATTGGGCTGCAGAAGATCAACCGGTCCTTGCAACGGTATCCCCTGAAACGCGAAGCTCCTTAGTAACGTAGATGTTTCCATCTGTCCACTTTGTGACATGCGTCATCGGGCTCTGATCTCAGGCGATAAGGCAAGGCATCTCGCGACAATCGACGCTTGATTAACTTTCGCCCTACTTCCGAAACCCCTGCTTGCTTCACGCTTCAGCCCACCAGGATGTCTGCCAGTATCGGTCAACGGGAGCATCCAACAGAGCAGGTAGAGGCAATTGACGGCTCTCTTACAATTTTTGGCGAGAGGGGCTCTTCCGATACTCCTTTGGATGGGAGCTTCTCCACTCGTGCACAAGGAGAATCGTGGCGGAGGCAACGGAATCTCGGCAAACGTATCCACCGCCAATCATCCGGCAAGTGACATCATCATATATCACTCACGCTGATCCTGTGCTCGCAGCAACTCCCGAGTTGTTGTTATAACTGGTGCCGAGTGACAGCCTTAATGGACGCTTGGCGTGCTGCCTGGCGGCGTTGCCTCGAGATTGAGCGTCATGATAGTCGTTTGTCGCAGTTTCAGTACGCACAAGAATGCCAACTGCTTTCCTGGCGAGCGTTTGATTCCCGTCTTTAAGCGTACCCGACCTGCCCACTTCAAAGCTGTTCGTTGAAGCTTTCTTGGTTGTCTTCTTCTTCTTGTCTTTCTTTTCTATCTCCTTTGTCTTGATATCTTTCTCCTTGCTGCTTTCCTTCCTCAGCTCCCAACGTCCGATGCGCGTGAGGGAACGAACAGGTTTCATCGCGCGGAAACCGATAGAACCCTGATTCTAATTCTGGCTGGTTTGAAGGTAAAGCTAGTCCTAGCTTTGAAACTATAGTGGTAATTTAGGCACTGTAGAACAAGAATTAGCCGCCCGAAAATCGGTTTCGGGACGAATCTGGCGGATAGGCGTTTTCGAACTTTCCGCCTCTTATTTTCTGTGCCTTCCTTACGGACACGTTTTACCTGCCACGGCCGATATTCCAACCTTGTCCTTCTCCTCGCCGTTGACTCTCTCTCACAGGACTAGAACGTTGCGGCTGTGACTAACGAACGCGTGGCGCGAGACAGCAGACAGGCCGCCGCAAAACCTATCAAGGACACCGCCATGAGCCCATACATGATCGCGACAATAAATTAGAACGTTATAGGCAATTGAAGTCTAGCTCGCTTTTTGCTCGTCACCATATAAATTGTATCTAATACATCTCAGTATGAGAGCACAAACCCATACCAATAATCCTAAGCTCTCGTATGTTCAAGTGGTTCGTAACGTCCAGAACTCACTAATTCCAATGTCAGTTGCCTGCCAGTGGCTACAATATCGACCATCAAACTCACCACTCGCCATCAATATCTTCGCATGATCTTCTCGCATATGCGTGATAACACCCCTCCCCAGTTTTGCATGATTGTGCGATCGCATTTGATGTTACAGTGTTTGTGGGGATAGATAAAGTAGTTTACTAAATGCATTATGTCAGCGCCCGGTACAAGGAACTGAATGGCAGGTAGGTTTGGTCCGTGACTCGGAGGACTGTCGAACATCTTTACAACAAGACCCTCGTTTTCATTCTGATGCACGAGGACGACGCATGGTACGTAAACTCCGGCTTTAGCCTCGGTTTCCTATTGGAAAGTTTTGTCAAGGCATGGCACTTGTTCGTTGAACATGGTGCATGATGACTGAACATACGAAAAATCGTGCGGGTATCCAGTAAACGCCGCCAAACAGGGGGCGTTGGCCTTCATTCCATCCATCCACCATTTCAGATACCATCACCAATCTACTCAGACCATCTCCCCGTATTTCTAACGAATGGCCATTCCCCCATTTTTGCAGGTTTTTGGATTACCTTCGACGTCGTATGTTTTGTGGGGATAGATATAGTGTTTTTTTAAGTCACTTAAACCAGTTATCGGAATGCCCGCTAGTACAAAAGGTTAACTAATCTCTCTGTGTGTGATGGAGACTCGTCTCACTTTGCAAATCCTCTTCACCATTCCCAAAGAAGTCCGCCGCAAGATATCTATTTGGACGCTTGAGCACGGACATCCCTACAACACGATACTTTTATCATGAAGCAGCAGCTTGAGGACGACACAAGGTATATAACTTCCAGCTTTAGCCTTGAGTCCCTATCGGAAAGTCTTGTTAAGGCACAGCACTTGTCCGAATATGATACTGAGCTTACGAAAACTCGTGGGATATCCAGTAAACGTGGCCGAGCAGGGGCCCATGTTGGCGGGCATTCCATCCATCCACCATTCCAGATATCATCACCAATCTACTCAGACCTTCTCCCGTCAGACCTTCTCCCGGCATTTTTAATAAATCCAATTTCTTCCATCTTTGCAGGATTTTGGGATCACCTTCGACCTCGTATGATTTGCGGGGATAGATATAGAAGTTCATTAAATAACCTAAAACCGCTACAAAAGTGTTAGCTAATCTTTCTCTGTGATGGAGACTCGGCCTTGCTTTTCACTTTTGGATCGTTCGTAAAGAACTCCGTCGCACGGTGTCCATCTGGGAGTTTGAGTGCGGACATCGTTATAACAAGATACTTGTTTCCAACCTGACGAATGACGACGCAGGGTCTATAAATTTCAGCTCTGACCTCAAGTCCCTATTGGAAAGTCTTATTGAGACACGGGACTTGTCCGAATATGATAACTGAACTCACCAAAAACTGTGGGCGTATCCAGTAAACGCCGGGCAGGGGCTTACGTTGGCCTGGACCCCATCCATCCACCATGCTAACAACTTCCAGAAAAGTATCCAGAGCCGAATTTCCCATACATGTTAAAGCCTTATCATATAGTTTCATGGTTTCTGGAGTGCCATATACCTCGTAGATTTCGTGGGGAAGGATCCGGTATTTGGTTAAACTAGATGACTCAGATGTCGACGCTGGAAATGTGTTCTAGTCTCTCTGTATAATGGAGACTCGCCTTACTTTTCAGATATAGATTGTCCTGAAAGAAGGGTACGACAGATAGACCTTCAGCCTTGCTATCTCCGCGGATCCTTGCAACACGATAGTACCGTAACTTCGGGTCTCCAACCTCGACTCGGAGGAAAACAATACAGGGTATCCGTGATGAGCCCTCTACTTGCTATCGGAAAGCTTGTCAAAATACGCCACTTGTCGAATAAGATAACTACTATGCTTACCAAATCACTTGGAGCTATCCAGTAAATGCCGCCGAGCTTGGGCCCATCTTCATGATTATCCCATCCTTCCGTCAACTGAAAACGTGAGTTTCTCGTTTTAACCATGGGAAAATATGTTATGATTGGACTGAGAGAAGTATGTGAGCCAATGGGACAAGTGGTTTTATTATGGAGACTTAGCTGCTTCGCTTTTTTGGAGCATGGGAAAGTATGTTATAGTTGTGACATTGAGTGTGACACATGAGGAAAGTATGTCAGCCAATGGGAATATGTGGGAAAAGCATTGAGACTTACCTGGTCACTGGTCACTGGTCACCTGTCCCACTACAAGTCATTTGGCAGAGTGGACTCCAGTGGACTCCAGTGGAAAAGGTGGGGGACTGTGATGTTCTGAAAGCAATGAGGAACATGAACAATGAGATGGTAGGTTAAAGTCAACTTCCAATGATCCCATGTGGGGATCGGCTTCTCAATCTGGAGAGCGTGATATATTTCCTTGTCCCACAAAACAAAGTTCGAAGGGAAGTATTTACGCACCCGTTGGTGAGCGGATCGCATATTTGGATGAACAAAAGCTGTTTCTGAGCCTTGCAGATTTGCATCTTGATGATTCTTCCATTGCCCGCTCTCCAGCCGTAATAGTATCTCCAAGATGTTATCTGTCTCTGTCATGTGTGTTTTCAAGAACCGCTGTCATTCATTTGGTGCATTGACTGAGCACTTTACACTCCCCCCCGTGTTCCACTGGACTCCTGGACAGTCCTGGACATTCCTGGACATTCCTGGACAGTCCTGGTCAGCCAAGTGACTTTGAAAAAAACATCACCAGGACTCAACCAGGACTCAACCAGGACTCAACCAGGACTCAACCAGGACTCAACCAGGACTCAACCATACCACAACTCCTGTATACAAATAACAACAAATTCCTCCTTCTCTGCATTCTCACAATGGTCTCACCCAGTCCACATTCCTTCCCACCTTTTTGTGCATTCCCACCTTATTCCCATCCATATTCCCACACCCCAGTGTGCATTCCCACCATATTCCCACGCATATTCCCACACTCCAGCGTGCATTCCCACCACATTTCCACACCCCTGTCTGCATTCATCACACCCCATGTGCATTCTCACCATATTCCCACACCCCTGTCTGCATTCCTCACACCCCATGTGCATTCTCCTCATATTCCCACATCCCTATATTTCTTACCATGTTCCCACACCCCTGTCTCCATCCTCACAATGTGCCCATCCCCCTCTCCTTCCTACCATGTTTCCACACATTCTACCATGTTTCTGTTCTTCTCACCATGTCCCACCCCTGTCCTTCTTGCTACAGCCCTGCCTGCATTTCTACCAATTTCCCACAGCCCATTCCTACCATGCTTTTCCCACCAATTTCCCACACCTTTCTATCTTCTTGAATGTGAATGCATATACTGTCACACATCTCTTATTAACTTCTTTACACATGAACAATCCCTGGGCTGTCCATGATTTGTTTAAACATGTATTGTTATGCCTCAACATTGAGATGATCATATGGTTGGTATAAATGACCAGTTTGTCATTTCATCAAGAATAAGTGAGTAATCCATGCAAAGATATTTTACCACTACAAAGGAACTACAAATAAATGTATAAATATTTAATCTTCTTCCTCCATCTCCTCTGCCACTATCCCCTTCAATTCTTGATTTTCAATGACACGTTTTGTGTGGTAGTAAAGCATGGCATGTAAAAACCAGTTAAAATTCCCTGCAGTCATCCTATTCAGTATCTTCTCAAATCCACCTAGCCATGCATTCAATTGTTCACATGCTTGTGTATTGAAAGCACGCTTGTAATACAATTGTCCTTGAGGATTTCTTTCTGCCACAACCAAGTTGGGTGCAGAGCCATTCAAGGGAGCAGGATTGCACCAAGTCTGGCACAAGTTATCTGTGGCTCGGTGGTTGACATAGTGGTAAGAGTCAACTATAAACCTTGTTGTATTCTTCCACTGCTCCCAGCTACCATTTATTAAGCAAGAACGGAGAATCATGCATGCCTTATCAATGCAGACATAGTTAGGCCTTGATTCTGCAGTAGGATAAACACACTCTAAGAACCGCAGAATGTTGGCAGGTGATTCTGACTTTGCAAATTTGGCCCAAGCAATCACAACTCCACATGGCACATATGGTTTCAACACAGTAGAATCTGCGAGGTGTAAAATTATGTCTTGGCCTTTGTGTTGGCTGAGTGGCATCATGAGGCTGTACATTTGCAGATGCTTCAGGTAGCCATGGCTGGCCTTCATCTGGCCTTCTTCTGAGTGCTCTTCTGTAACCTCCTAATGCCTGCTGTCTGTGATTCCTAATATATCTCTCCCAGATACTTCCATGCTGTCCACATGCCTTTGTGCCTTGTATTTTAGGATTTGAACAGCCTGAGACATGGCAAATTCCACCATGAAGATTCTCATGATATGCACAGTAAACACCCCCACGTGCATTCTGCAGGGCACTAGTGCAATTCTGATAAGCACAATAAGTATGGCCAATGACTATGCCATCCATCACAACCAATTTCACAGGAGCATTGTCATCATCATCAGCCTCATTATGTACTGATACTTGTGGGTTTCCTGGATGTGCCCTAATGTTATCCATCCCCAATGTTGCTGATCCATCATTTTCTGTTATGACATCAGGAGTACTTTTATACTTCTGTGTGCATTCAGTGCATGCATGATGTTCAGCAGCCCTAATAATCCCATTCTGCCCAAGGATGCTGAATGCTTCTGATGTCACCTCCTCTATTGAAAGATTATCATCCAGGACAACATTGGTATCTGACTCTGAAGCAATGAAACGAATGGATTCTTGGACAAAAGCTTGCCAAATGTGGCGCCTTGTGACTGCTCTTACATTCTTAAAAGCATCATTCCAGAAATCTTTATAGGCTGCTGCAGATGCATGAAAGCTATGCATACCACTTAGCACAGCAGTAGTGAATTTGCGGTCAACCCATAAATTCTGCCCAATTTTTATAAACCTAGCAGTATTGAGATACACCCTTTCATGGCCACCCTCACTCTTGGGTGCACTCTCATGATCCATGTAGTATGTTGTCTTGCACTTTTTGCAATGTCCAGAAAGAACTGGTACATTGTCATGATTGTTGAAGTCTTTGATCAATGACACAAGTGGAATATCTCTTTTCTTTGTCCATTGGTACAGAGCAGCATCATTGCACATGGAGGTTTGACATACAGCCACTCCAGGGCAAATGCAATGGACAGGTTCCAGGTTCCTGTGTGAGACTGATTTCAACTCCCCTTTAAATTCACCTCCAGCATTACATGGATTCAATCCTAGAAGTATGGCTAGAGCCTCAGCTTTGAAACCAAGTGCAATAATATTTCCCTTCTCTGACATTTGTGAATCTGAGTCAGATTCTTTCAACAGATGTGCTTTTGTCTCTTTCAGCTTATCATTCAATACATCCCCAAGACACCTGATCCAACCAGTTGCTGCTATAGCTTTTTCTTTCATACCAGAAGCACTCTTCTGACGGAAGTGTAAACTGAGAAGATCAGTATTTTGAGTGACAGTAAAGAGTGTCATTAAGACTGTTGACAGTGCCACACTGGAGCTGAAATGATCCTCCACAAATTTGTTAAACATCTTGAAGGTAATGTTGGGGAATGGACTCTCCTCTTGTGCAGCAACACCAGGAATATGACAGAGGAGCAATATCACTGTCAATAACCAGCTGGCTTGATAGGCAATTTCAAACATAAGGCAATTTCTAATTGACATGATCATTCAAGGTAATTGCATATATCAGGTACATGTTGTGGCTTACTTATGTCTCTTGCTCTTCTTTGACTGACCTGTACCTTTGGTCCCAGAACCCTCCATCCTCTTAGCTTCCTTCTTTCTCCTCTCTTTTTCCACCCTGCTGTTATTCCTCCTTTCTTTCACCTCCTTCAGCTCAGAAAATGTATAAGTCAACTTGTCCTTGCCCCAAATATCCAAGTTAGTGGGGCATCCATCCTGTCCTTCTAGCCACTCCTTGATATCTGGATAATTGTTGATGTCACAAAATGCTGGTACCATATAGGTGAACCAAGTAGTCTTGGATGCAAAGAGATGAATGATTGAACCACTTGTTGGTTTCTTTCCTGGCCAAGTCCCAGCTTGAAACTTCTCATTCACATTCTGCTGGGCTTCTAGGCATGCTTTGTACCTCTCATAATGCTGTTTAATCCCAATATTCTTGGAATCAGTGACCAATTTCTCATCAATGTTCAAAAGGGCAACAAGTGCCTCCTTGGAGAGCTCAGCAGTGGCTTGGCCATGTGTAGGCCCAGAAACAGAAGCAGAAACAGAGGCAGAACCAGAACCAGAACCAGAAGCATGGGCATGGGCACTGTGGCCAGCTCTTGGGACATCCAGGGGGTTAGTAGCATTCTGTGTTCTCTGAGATGGAGTGGTATTAAAAAGGTAATTTTCACTCACAACACAAAGGGTCAAGGATGGCCTTCCATCTTCATGGGTCCATTGAACCTCCTCATCATCTTCCAGGGCAATGTCATATCGTCCTTTCATGTTCCATTGCCCATCTTCAAGAACAAGAATATGTTGTCTCTCCTCTGATTTTATCAATAAATGAGACATATAAATATAATCAGACTTACTTTCAATGGGAGAATAGCGCCTAGCCAACTTTTTGAGCACAGGGGAAATAGTAGGCACCACCTTGGTTTTGATAATTAAAGGCTTGAGGTTGGCATCAGCATCAGCTAAGCTGTTGAACAGCTTAACCACCCCTCCTGCTCCTCACTAACCATAGGCAACTCCTGGCCATCCCCATAGTTAAAAGTGTTTCCTATGGCTTTGCCTCTCAGAATACCACCAGATGTGCGAGATGAACCTTCAGGTGGGGGTGGGGAGGCCATAGAAAAATCTTTGAGTAGTTAGACAACCATCAAGTTTTCAGGGAATAAACTTGCCTTCATCAAATACATTTCCTGCACCTGCCTTGTCTCCACCAGTGTCCACAACTGCAGAGACTTCCTGCTCCTAAGTTTGTCACTGCATGACATTGCAGTTCATACTATCCTCACCTTTGCTTTCCCTTTCTCAACCATAGCCTGCTCCTGGTTTTGTCAGTGGCAGTAGATCATGTTGGCAGTAGACTTACCTCCCCCTCTCCTTCCTCTCTTTTATCCACATCACCTACAGGATCCTTCCTCTCCATGTCTACCTTTGTAGTCTCCTGTTCCTAATTTAATCACTAATGCAGGAGATTGCAAGATAGTGACATACTTCTTGAGCTTCTACCAGGTCTCCCTCCTCTTCCTCTTCTACTTCTTCTATGTCTTCCACTGCCTTGACCCCATTGCCACCTTCATCAGACTCACTCTCACTACCAGAAATCTCCTCCTCACTCCATAAGTCAGAATATTAGTCAGAACAACACTTCTGCTCTTACAAAAAATTAATTTGACATACCTGACTCTGACTCATACTTTTTGCCCTGTTCCTTGCGAAGACGTGCAGACTGCCTCACTGGGGGTGGTGGAAGCATGGACCCAGCAGATGATTTGCTACGCCAGGGTGGTGCAACAGATACACCACTCTCATTCAGTACTTGTTCAGCTCTATGATGGGAAACAGTCATAGCAATGTGGGCAAGTGATGGTATGGGCATCAGCAATGTAATTAAAGTCAACACATTATTCATTATAGTAATTACATAGTAAGTAGTGAGTACATAGTTAATACATAAATACATGTAATAGGATGTTCATGGGTGTTACGATCATGAAAATCGGCATTACATTTTCAATCTATCTATCAGTGGTCGGGGACCACTACCACAGTCTTTATACAGGCCAGGAGCCTTAGGAGGGAGCCTGGGAACACTTTGCGTGGGTTAGCGCATGGGAGCGCTTACTATGGAACAGGACGATGGCCATACAAGGCGGCCATACACTATACTAGGAAGGACAGCCAGATTAGGCAAGAGGATCGCGCCCTTGATGGCATCATTGATCGACGTCGGCATCAACGCATCAGGGATCATGCCATCACGCATCAGGAAGCAGCAGTGGCAGCGCATATGGACATATGGGATTGCAACACAGCCTATGGAGACAAGGTGGCTTTAAGGATATAGCCCCTTATAGTTATAAGGTCTAGAGCAACCCGGACTGGTCCAGAGGATGGCGTTACAGCGGCTGCGCCCAAGAAGCATAGCAACGATGACAGCGTGGAGACAGCGCTCATACAAGACAATAAGGAGCATGAATGCTGTGGAGCGCTGGAGGTTCTAGGCGGTGGCAAGGGTCTTGGTAGAATAGTATATAAGTAGTGCAAGTATCTTGAGTCGCCCCAGACTTAAGATGGTTTCTCTTACGCCCATGTAAGACTCTGTCTATAGTACAATATACCTTCCTTCCCTCCCCCTTCTCTCCCCTGCTCGACGAGGCCTGTGGGTCTGTGTCCTAAAGGACGGTGGGTTAGTGTTGTTGGGCGTGAGCTCATAACATAATCTTAAGTCTCTATTACCACACTCCTCGTCATCGTCGACAACAGCGTCGAGCACGCCTTGCTCATCATCACTCACGACGTCGACAACCATTTCAAAAATTATCTCTTACCGTCATCACTGGGTACAGTGTTGACAGGTCCTTCAAGTCTGCCCGTCTGACCTCTGTGCATGTCACAACACATGGCCACAGAGCAGCTCTCGAGGATCTAGGCGACTTCGACTCCAACAACAGATAGTCTCAGTTGACCGTTGTCACTGACTACTAGCGTATCTGCTTACTGGCGACAAAAAGGCATTCGGACGAGAATAGCGCTGTGTGATTGAAAGTGCAGGCAGGCACTGGTCAGCAGACTATACCGTTTGTCTCGGAAAAACCCAAGGAACGGGTGAAGGCAATCTTTTGGCATGCCGTGTATCAAGGAGAACAGTCTCAGAATACCAATTACGTATCGGATCTAACGATCTGAGCACGAGGACATCTGAGTGAAGCCCCAGGCACCATGTCATTAGGTCAGTTGGTGGAATTAAATCGAACAAGCAAGTGTGGGTGCGTTATTGACCACATTGCTCCATATCTGTGTTGGGAAGCGCAGATATTGAAGAAGAGTCGATAAAAATCTCTACTTGAGATCCAGGATCTTGGTGACTCGCTGTAACAATAAACTTGGCAACAATCTAGATATGCGAAATCCCTTTTAGAAACTAGGTTATAATGAGATGACTTAGTATTGGTCGAAAATGGAAATATGGGCGCAAAGAGTGTGAAGTAAAATCACTCAGGCAATCGCCATTGACCAAATCGACACACAACAATGAGGCGCCCATGTCAGGGCTCACCATTCCTGGTGCTAGGACCAGGAGGGACAAGGGATATGATAGCGCATAAGATTTATGGATACCGCCAAGGAAGCGATACCTCTCCTGAAGATATTTTTGGAATTACGAAAGCTGGAAGAAGAGATTGATTGCCGGTGGAGCGCCCGGAATTAATTGAAGATCCTGGGAAGGAAAGCGGATGCCGACCGCTTGAACAAATGGGTAGTTAATTCATCACACTCATTATGGAAGGATGGAGGCCACAAAGAACATCAACCACGCGATCGTCAATCGCAAGTGCAGAGGCCGGCTGCAGTATCAAACGAGGCATACGTCATACACACCAGGGGAGGATGACCCTGAATTAAGAAATCATCGACAGGATTGTGCGCAAATCAGGAGCGCAATGATCTTGGATCAATGGAATGCTAGCGCCATCAGAAAGACTGCAATAGGAATGATCTAGCCGAACAGTTATCAGAACGGCAGGGATACATTTGGAATGTGGGCGCCCAATGTCATGAAAAGACCACAAAAGGAAGCCTGAAAGGAATCACTCAGGCAACGCCGGGACGAACGCCGGTACCAGAAAAAGGGTTGAGAAAGCGCTCGCCCAAATGGAAAAAGACAGACCCTGGAGGGGCTGTTACACGACATGGATCCGGAATCCGAAATCCGGCAACAACTGTTTGACACGCCATCAAACATCTAGCTCTTGTTGATGGGCTGGAATATAATCACTTTGCAACATAACGGATTGATCTTGTTGGCAAAGGAAAGGAATCAACTGGATGGGAAACGACCCAATCCATATATGAAGGCGCATGTCAAATGGAAGCAATCCCAGATGGGGAATTGCGCAAGCGTCGTAGGAGCGCGACGTTAAATAAAGTTCTGACTAGTCGCCCAAAGGAATATTAATCTCGACCCAGCGGACGGATTATCAGGGTGACAAAGTAACAACTGTCGTTGGAGCGTGACATTAAACAAGGTCTCTACTCGATTAAGCAAAGAAGGTTCTAGATGGAATCCTTAATTAGGAATCAGGTCTATTGTACCAAGCGATGATCGCCCAGTAAGGCGCTGGGATATCAAAAGCGGTTATCTATGCCATCAACGAAGGGGCGAACGATGGAAATCTTGCCATCATTGACAACAGTACAAAAGCATCACATAGGATCATTGTCACTTGCGTCTCTGGTGGAATTTTATTACTCTCAATCAACAGGACTGGCATACCCTTGTCAGACTATGTTCAGAACTCGAGCCGGGCATCTCGTAAAAAGGTCTAGCCGTGGAAATGCAGGTGCCAGAAAGACCGCTTTGGAATAGTGGACGCCAGGGAAAAATCACTAATGCAGAATCAACTGCATTGAAAAGATTAAATGATAAAGGAGGATATTTGAGGACCGATTAAATTACTCGGCGCAAATAGGAGGATGGCTGGTTATTTTGAATCAGCAAAACAAATCTGGAAACCTAGGATGGGAGCGTAAACAATGCTCTTCTTGTATAATGTCATACCCCGATGATTAGATCAGAAGGATTACAGGAAAAAGGAGATGACATTCAACAAACCCAATCGAAACCGAAAGGAGTACAGAAGAGTGGAAGCCAACCACTGTAAAAAATGCGTGGAGATTCCAGTAAGGCGCTGGATAAACAAAAGCACCGTCAATACCAGAAGTTCACGGAGTCATAAGCGATGACACTCCCTTGGATAGGGATGTGAGGATATTCTGATAGCAGTAGCAACCTGCTGAAACAAATTGTGGTTCCAGAAGGGTCCAGTCTACTTAGGTTCAGATATTATATGACGAATACATGGACAACAGGGATTCTAAAGGAACAAGTACTGGAGCTATACAGGGAATTTAGCCTAGGGGGCAGCCTGGGGAAGAGGTTGTTTCATGAAAAGTAGTCGGCAGGACGAGTCGACGGATATAAGGGTTGCAACCTTACAACAAAATAGCTACAGAACGTCAGAAAATGGGAAATTTTTTTTTCCTACCCCTATGTTATTCGCTCTCGCCAGGGGCAGGTACTTGGTCGTGTCGCCTGGAAGTCTCCACTCCCAAGTAACCTGCGGATTTCTCGGGACGCGAAATCTTGGGAAGAGGTAGAGGAGGTGAACGGAGACCGACAGAATGAAGGCAGGACGACGGAGACCTGAAGGGTGCGAACGGATCGTGAGCACCTGAGGAGTCTATCCTGAGTAGCTGCGGAATGACAAGGGCTCGGGGCTCTTCCTCAGAAGCAACGACCTGGAAGGGAAAATAAAAATTTTGGGCCGTTTCATTTTTCTGGACGCAAAGAACCCCAGTAAGGCGCTGGGTCATCAAAAGCAGGAACATAAATCAGGCGCAGGATACGAAGCGCAGAGGATTCCAGTAATGCGCTGGATTATCAAAAGCAATTATTAAAGTCTGTAACAAGGGAGCCTAAAGCGTAGGCACTTAGGAAGGATCGCTCAGGAAGGCAAAAAGGATTGTAGTCGGCAGGATGCCAAGGATTAAATCATTGTCAAAAAGGAGGATCAATATTTTGTCAAAAGTACAGGACGTCCAGTAGAGAACTGGAGTATCAAAACTCAAAAACAAATAGCGAACTTGGTGGACGACCAGGAATCTTTCATATTGGGATATGGGTTCTTTTAGAAAACCAAGATTAGCATCGCAGTGGCAGGACATAGCCACGCATTGGATTCCTCGGGACGAGGAATCTTGAGGAAGGGTAATGTTACGATCATGAAAATCGGCATTACATTTTCAATCTATCTATCAGTGGTCGGGACCACTACCACAGTCTTTATACAGGCCAGGAGCCTTAGGAGGGAGCCTGGGAACACTTTGCGTGGGTTAGCGCATGGGAGCGCTTACTATGGAACAGGACGATGGCCATACAAGGCGGCCATACACTATACTAGGAAGGACAGCCGGATTAGGCAAGAGGATCGCGCCCTTGATGGCATCATTGATCGACGTCGGCATCAACGCATCAGGGATCATGCCATCACGCATCAGGAAGCAGCAGTGGCAGCGCATATGGACATATGGGATTGCAACACAGCCTATGGAGACAAGGTGGCTTTAAGGATATAGCCCCTTATAGTTATAAGGTCTAGAGCAACCCGGACTGGTCCAGAGGATGGCGTTACAGCGGCTGCGCCAAGAAGCATAGCAACGATGACAGCGTGGAGACAGCGCTCATACAAGACAATAAGGAGCATGAATGCTGTGGAGCGCTGGAGGTTCTAGGCGGTGGCAAGGGTCTTGGTAGAATAGTATATAAGTAGTGCAAGTATCTTGAGTCGCCCCAGACTTAAGATGGTTTCTCTTACGCCCATGTAAGACTCTGTCTATAGTACAATATACCTTCCTTCCCTCCCCCTTCTCTCCCCTGCTCGACGAGGCCTGTGGGTCTGTGTCCTAAAGGACGGTGGGTTAGTGTTGTTGGGCGTGAGCTCATAACAATGGGGTGGTGGTGTGAAGGGTGTAACAGGCAATGCAAGAGGCAGTCAGTGTCGGGGTGGGCGTGAAGACAGGGCAGGTGGTTGGCGAGTCGAGGTGGGCGTATGGGCAGTGCAGGAGGCAGAGGCGTTGGCAGCGTTAGGTGGGTATAGCGATGGACCAGGGGTGGGCGCGGAGGATGGGCATTGGCGGTGCGTCGGGGGATGGGCGTTGGCAAGTCAAGGTGGGCGTATGGGCGGTGCAGGAGGCAGAGGCATTGGCGGCATTAGGTGGGCATAGTGGTGGACCAGCAGACCAGGGGTGGGCGCAGGCGTCAGGGGATGTGCGTTGGCGAGTCGAGGTGGGCGTATGGGCAGTGCGGGAGGCAGAGGCATTGGCGGCATTAGGTGGGCATAGCGATGGACCAGGGGTGGGCGCGGAGGATGGGTGTTGGTGGTGCGTTGGGGGATGGGCGTTGGCGAGTCGAGGTGGGCATACAGGCGGGAGGCAGCCGGTGTCGGCAAAAAGGTGGGTGATGGGGCATGTGGTGAGAAAACAGTTATTTCATGTGAGAAGGGACGTACCTTATGTGCGTTGGCGAGTCGAGGTGGGTGTACGGGCGGTGCAGGAGGCAGAGGTGTTGGCGGCGTTAGGTGGGCATAGCGATGGACCAGGGGTGGGCGCAGAGGATGGGCGTTGGCGGTGCGTTGGGGGATGGGCGTTGGCAAGTCGAGGTGGGCGTATGGGCGGTGCGGGAGGCAGAGGCGTTGGCGGCGTTAGGTGGGCATAGCGATGGACCAGAGGTGGGCGCGGAGGATGGGTGTTGGCGGTGCGTCGGGGGATGTGCGTTGGTGAGTCGAGGTGGGCATACGGTGTTAACCTTTTTACACTGCTAGGCAGCTGTGTAGAGGGGGGGGGTTGTGGGGTCGTTGGAAGGTTCCCGACACCTCCTTTTCGAGTGAGCATTGGTTCGATGGGCGCACGCTTGCAATGCTCTTGACCATGGCAACGGCGATGAGATAGAGAACCCTCCCCCCAAACGAGAGGAAGGGGGAGGGCGAACGAGCCAATAACCGAGAGGAAAACGAACGATTACGGGGGAAGGAAGGTGTATTCTTATTATTGTGACTATGTGACAGTGACTACTAAAAACCAACTATTACTAAGCCACTCCATTAGGCAGAGCCCCTGTCCACTGCTGTACAGAGCTCTAGCTCATCAACGGGCGGGAGGCAGCCGGTGTCGGCAAAAAGGTGGGTGATGGGGCATGTGGTGAGAAAACAGTTATTTCATGTGAGATAGGGACGTACCTTATGTGCGTTGGCGAGTCGAGGTGGGCGTATGGGCGGTGCGGGAGGCAGAGGCGTTGGCGGCGTTAGGTGGGCGCGGAGGATGGGTGTTAGCAGTGCGTCGGGGGATGGGCGTTGGCGAGTCGAGGTGGGCGTATGGGCGGGAGGCAGCCGGTGTCAGCAAAAAGTTGGGTGATGGGGCATGTGGTGAGAAAACGGTTATTTCATGTGAGAAGGGACATACCTTGGGTTGTACAAGGGAGGAGCCGGCAAGGGTGCATTGTAGTGCGCAGGTAAGCAAGGAAATTTTGAAATGGCGAGCTGACACACCGTGTTGGCTTGCTCGATCCATCATCATCGCCCTTCGGTTTCTTGCGCGACTCCTCAATGCTCTTGTTTGAGCTCGTTGACTTCGTGCACTTACGACTTGATCGGGTCGATCGCGAAGGTGGGGAGTGGGGCGTAGCGCGGGATGTCGATGAGTGGGAAGGCATGAGCAGCCCCATCCAACTTGAAGATCTGACCGTCCTCGGTCAGCTGCTGGAGGCCAAGGACTGGGCGCGGCGGCGAACGAGGTGGTGGCGTATGTGGATTGTTGGGCGTATGACGGACGATGGCAAGGGACGTGGGCGGTCCCACGGCGGTGACGACGTGGCGGTCGAGGGACTGCGGCGTGGACTGACGGATGACGGGCGGCGTGGGCACGCTGATTGACGGTCTGGTCGAGGTACGGCGGCCATGGCGATGATATACACGAGGGGGATGGGACGGCGTTGGCGGTCATCGATCGGGGCCGAACGGCGGTACTGCATTGGACTGACGGACGGCGCGGCTGTCGTTGCGAGACGGATGTCGGTCGGCTGGCCATGGACGGGCGACGGTCGAGGCTTCAGCTGACAGCATGTAGGCGGTGACGTGGCGGTTGAGGTACGGCGGCCGTGGCAAAGTGGACGTGGGACGGCGGCGGTGTTTGGCTATCGATGGGCGTCGTGGAAACGAAGGGAGCGGCAGGGCGCTGGCGGTGACGTGGCGGTAGATAAGTCTCGTCGTCGGTTGAGGGGTCTTAGTACACTGTAGTCGACTAGAATAATCGTGAACGGCGGATTGGGGGTTCGTAACGAATGCGTCGGGGTGCTGACAAGCTGTGGGGGCGGAAACGAGGGCGGTATGTGTAACGAGGCGGTATAACGAGGGCGCTAGGTGTAACGAGGGCGCTAGGTGTAACGAGGGCGCTGCGCGAGCTGAACGGTCTTGCGAGGAAGCTACCTAACTGATGGCGAGGTGTCGCAGTTGAAACGAATGGTCGATTATGCGAGTCGGAGCTTGCAGGAGCGGTTGACAATGGTGGCGACGGGCTGGATTCGACTTGAACGAGCGGGGGCTGGAGAGCTGGTGCGACGCAAATACGAAACGAAACGATAACTCAATAAAAGATAGACCCGTCGTGTCTCTGACGACGGCGACTATAAACGATGACGGTAACTTCAAAATAAACTTCTTTGCACGGGCTAAACGGNGTAGTGCGCAGGTAAGCAAGGAAATTTTGAAATGGCGAGCTGACACACCGTGTCGGCTTGCTCGATCCATCATCATCGCCCTTCGGTTTCTTGCGCGACTCCTCAATGCTCTTGTTTGAGCTCGTTGACTTCGTGCACTTACGACTTGATCGGGTCGATCGCGAAGGTGGGGAGTGGGGCGTAGCGCGGGATGTCGATGAGTGGGAAGGCATGCGGTGCGTGATGTGTGATGTGTGACGTGCCACCTCAGCATGCATTGGGCGCAACAGTGTCGCTTCACGTGACAATCAACAAAGGCGCATTCCGCACCATGGCGTGACACGTGACTCAAACCTATATAAGCAACGATGCCCCAACCACACCCCCCGACCGGGATTCCTCTGGACTCCCGGGACTTCCTGGCAATGGTAGTCCTCGGGAGTCCTGGGGAATCACCAGGAATGTCCAGGAATGGACCAGGACTGTCCTGGTTCATTGCTGGCCATTCCACAGTTGAAAGCAGATATCTGAGCCTCGGTTTCAGTCCCGGGAATTCCCGGGAAGGTCCGGGACTCCACCGGGACTCCACCGGGAATGGGGGGGGGAGTGTAAAGCGCTCCTGTAAGCACAGGATGCCTTTCAGATGCCCAAAAGGAGGAATACCAAAAGACCGGCAAGTGTTTCAGATGTGGAACACAGGGACACATATCCAGGGACTGCCCAAACAAGGGGAACGCCTAAACGTTATCCTACAAGTCCTCCTCCCCACAGAATCGCGCAATCAGAACAGTAGAGGAAACAACCTCAGATGAATCAGCTGCCCAGCGCATTAGGGCGCTGTTGAAAGAACTCCCAGAAGAAGAGTGAGAAAGTACCCTCCAGGAACTCGAATCCGAGGGTTTTTAAGAAGGAGACACCAGAAAGCGGTTGACGCCTCCAGTATCACTGAACAGTTAGCACTCAACTCTGTAATTGTAAATCCAATAATAACAAACAAATTTCCATTACTGTGCAAACGACCCATAAACCCGCTAAAATATCTGCTCTCATCGATTGTGGAGCAGAAGGAAACTTCATCGATGAACGAATATCGAAAGATCTACCAAAGGAACCTTTGAAACAACCAATTAGGGTCAAAAATGCCGACAGAACTATCAATCAGAACGGGTTAATCACCCATCGCACTTGTCTTACCTACTCTATTGAAGGAAAAGCATACAACAACTGGTTATGGATCACTAATCTTGGGGATCAGGCAATAATCTTTGGAATACCATGGTTAGAACAACACAACCCAACTATTGATTGGCGAAAGAAAACCCTCCAAATGGACGACGATTCAGAAAATACCAAACCCATTTGGCGCATGGCATTAGATACACGGCAATGGGGCAAAGATGAATATTGGATCAGAGTAAAGACATCAGCATCGCAGGCGCTTGAACACCAAGCAAAACAAGACAAAGCGCCCACCGTTTTACCTTTGGAATACACACCCTGGCAAGCCACCTTTGAAAAGAAAGCGTCAGAGCGTTTCCCATCCCTCGCCCATGGGATCATGCGATCAAACCTCGGGGAGGGGGAGGGCGGGGAGGGGGGCGGAGGTGGGGGGGCGCGCGGCGCACCGGGTGGGTGCGCCTGGGGCGCGGGATGGGTGATTCGCTAGAGTTCGAGTTAGCGAAGGTGGGGGAAAGGAAAAAGGGGGGGGGGGGGGGGGGGGGGAAAAGGGAGGAGAGGAAAGGGGGAAAAAGAAGGGAGGGAAGGAAAGGGGGGGGAGGGGAGGAAGAAAAAAGAGGGAAGAGAAAAGGGGAGAGAAGGAAAAGAAGGAAAAAGAGAGAAAGGGGGAGGGGGGGAAAGAGAGAAAGAAGGAGGAGGGAGGGGGGAAAGGAAAGAGGGAGAAGGGGGAAAAAAAAAGGGAAGGGAGAGAGAAAAAGAGGAGGGAGGAAGAGGGGGAAGGGGAGGGGGGGGGGAAGGGAGGGGGGGAGAAAGAAGGAAAAGAGGGGAGAAAAGGGGAGAGGAGGGGGGGAAGAAAAAAAGGGAGGGGTGGGGGGGGGGGGGGAAAAGGGGGGTGAGGGGAGGGGACAAGAAGAAAAGAAAAAAAGGGGGGGGGGGAGAGAGGAGGGGAAGAGGAGGGAAAGAAAGGAGGAGAGGAGGGAAGGGGAAAGGGAGAAAAGGGGAAAGAATGAAGAAAAGAGGGGAGAGGAGGGGAGGAGGAGGAGAGGGGGGAAAAAAAGGGGGGAGGGGAAAAAAGAAGAAAGGAAAAAAAGAAAAAAGAAGAGGAAAAGAAGAAAAAGGAAAGGGGAAAGAGGAAGAGGAAAGGGAGAGAAGAGAGGGGAGAGGAAAAGGGAGGGAGGGGAGAGAGGGGGAGGAGGGGAGAAAGGTGGGAGGAGGGGGAAAGGGGAAGAGGACGGAAGGAAGGAAGATGCGGGGACTTAGCACAAAGAATAGTATAAAAGATGCAAGTGAAGTAGTTATATGCAGTAAAATAGATGGGGATTTGTGACTTCATGGTTTTTTAGTGAAAATAGATGAAGGATAGTGTTGGGAAAAGAGCTTAACGTGCGAGTTAAGAGGATTAGAAGAGGGAAGAGTGGAGAACGGACGATGGAGAGGAAAAATCGCAAGGCGACGTTGGGCATGGATGTGTAGTCTAAGTATAGATAGGGTTGGGGGTAGTTGTGGTGTAGGCTTGGAAACAGACAATAAGTAACGACGGGTGATGGACGCCCGGACGTAATCAAGCCACGTATGTTGAATATGTATGTACAAGACGCCTGCGGGAGGTCGTGAGTCAGGGGGATAGTTAAAACTCATCTCACCGTGAGGTTACGCGACCTAGTCGGATAGCCCGAGCCACTGAAATGCAAGGTAAGCACTTCAGATCTGTTCTGGAAGCATGAGAACACTGACAGTCTAGTAGTCAAGGCCCGCGTCAAGGGGAAGTCTTGTGACCCATCACACATGTTTCGAACCGAGTGTATGGTCAGGAAAATATCGCTCCAGGAGTTTTGGCACGAAGACTCCAGAAGTCGGTAGTCTCTTGAGCACCATAGGTCACCTCTTTTGGGATAACATACGAAGTCCGATACAGAATCTGGTTTGGCAGCGTAAGGGTCTGACGTGCTTAATTGAACGACTGTGCCG
This sequence comes from Amanita subjunquillea, assembly GCA_020011035.1. Classification (NCBI taxonomy): domain Eukaryota; kingdom Fungi; phylum Basidiomycota; class Agaricomycetes; order Agaricales; family Amanitaceae; genus Amanita; species Amanita subjunquillea. The sequence goes on along the minus strand of JAEBUT010000103.1, from coordinate 9,060 downwards.
CTCTGCATAGGAGTAATATGGTGTTAAGGCCTGCAGTTGTCCGCCTCAGCAGTCGTCCTACCTCAGCGGTCTTCTGCACTAGGGTCATTACCAGAAAGGTCTTCAGACAGTAGCATCAACGTATCTAAAAGCAGTGGAGTAATAACAAGCGTCTTACATCCGGAAATAAAGAATTGAGAGAGAGAATATGCCTTAAAGAAAACGTCCCAAAAACAGACACAGAATCGTGCAGGTCAAGAATTTAGCTGTTTGTCAGAAGGAAAGTCTGCCAGATAGAAGGTTGAGTCTCGTGGGTAAGAGGGACTCCCCAACGAGTGGATTCGGAGAAGGTATGCTGGTAGTCAAATGAGGATAGATAGAGAAGAGTGAAAATGGGATAATTACACAACTCCTAACTCCATCGCGCGGTGAATTAAAGGGCTAAGAAGTTAATGTTGAGACGAAGACAGGGGGCGTAGGGTGGTTGAGTCCGATTCAGAGATGAAGACGCCACTTGGTCTGGAGCCTAGAAAAGAGCCCAGACGTCGTCCGGTGAACAGCGGGAAGCAACATCGTGCGGCACGCCACGCACCTGAACGTCAAGCAATATAACCAAACGACGATGCCGACACTCGCTCCAAAGAAGAGAAAGTCCATGTCGGTGATCGGAACCAATCCGCCACGATTGTGAGCTTTGTTCAATATGGTGTCGTCCATACGACACGAGCACGGGTTACAGGTTTTACCCTATCAAAGCGCGTCGAACGCCATTTAATGCAACTAAAAGGTTTCCCCGTACGCATGGGCTTGAACATGTGCTAAGACGGGTTGTCAAGTCCAACTAACCCATGCGCCGATTTTATGTTTTGCAAACCTAGCCCTCAGAAACAATAACCGATTCAGGACACGGAGGCATACATAGGCTCGAACTCTTTTTGTTCACGACGAGTCATTAGGACACAAACAATGCATTTTTCAAACAGCGCTTGTTCCTCCATCGCACGGGCAAGGCACTTGAGTGGAAGGACGCGCATGTGAACTGTGCACGAGCATTATCGAGGAACAAGCAGCGGGGGTTGACGGAAGGATGAGCGTCAAACAATAAGCGAGGAGATCGGGCGGGTTGAAGAATCTGGGAAAGACCCCAGATAGCGAGAATTTGGAAGAAGGAGAGGTACGGGATAACCCGAGGTGAGACGGGTCATTGCGCAGGTGGTGTAGGAGGAAGGACCCCAGAGAGGGAGGGGTGGGGTGTCCGGGGAGAAAGGAGTGGAGGACGCGTGTGCCAGTGGGGCCGGCCTGGACGAGGGAGGAATGGTTGGTGTGTGTTGTTCGTGGCAACCGCGAAACAGTTGTTAACCATGTGTTTGTTATTGCGGTATGCGAAAACTTAGAGGAGTCCCCGACCGCGGCCTACGTGGTGAAGGCACGACAGGGGTGGCTCTACGACTCACACGGGCATCAGGGACCAGAATGCTCTGCAAGAAGGTAGGGGTTCAGCGGTGCTGCCATGAATTGAAGATAGGTGGGTGGACGCGGCCACGGCAGCGGGGCACCTATGCCAGCGCAATAGTCGGCCACGGACGCAAAAAGCCGTGGCGGTTCGCCTCGACCGCCAGTCACGCATACCAACGTCCATTTGAAGGGATATCGTCTTCGCGGTTCCGGGCCAGGATTCAGGTTGATGCAAGGGCATGTGAACTATATTCTGTCGATGGATGAAGGTCACCAGAACAGGAGAAGATCCAAGCAATCCGTGATCCGTCCAGAGTGCCCAACAACACAACATGGCAGATCTCCAAGCCGTCCTAAGGTTATGAACTATGGACCCTGATGGGTGTTCCTAGGAACAGCGTCCAGGAATGGTACAAGAGTGACGAATACCACACACGGGCGCCCAGCCCTCGGATGCGTTCTTACGAATAGATGGTACATTCGATAAGAGAGGTTGCCTGCCGGGTTGACTGTTCCGCTTCCCGGACGGAAAGCGGTCCTACTACGGCGCACCGGGCCGTGCGCGAAAGGAGGGGCGTGACGTGACCACACCCACGCGCTCCGCCATGCCGTCGTGCCAACAAACTCGGCGCGGGGGCCCGTCGGCTCCATAGTTGATTCTCGGGGGCTAGCGCATTGGGAGGCTCTTCGTTGGTGTGGGGATACTCATATGGACTGCGGACAAATAGTACTAAGAAGCTCAGGAGCGTGACGGGGAGTGTCTACGGGCGACCAACACAGAAGGGGGCCGACTGAACGAAACGGGGCGACGTCCGGGTGTTTGAGTGCCGACAACGTCCGGCAGCGATGGAGAGTATGTAACCAGGAGTCACCCACAGATGGAGCCATGCCGGATGCGACTACACGCTGGACGGCACGAGTAGTAGGACCCAGAGCGAGCCCATGCGTGTCGCAAAAGTGGTCCCAGGTGGTGCGACTCTTGTCGGATTGGACAGCGCAAGACCATGGATATGTGCCGGCTTAAGATCTCGAATGGGTAAACAGACGGTGGCCGACTCAGGGACGCGAGGGATGGAACAGAGGGACATAGAGGAAGCCGTGAAGAAGAGGAGACATTGAGGCAGATCACACACGGCCAACCAGCGAACACGCCTGACAGCCTTCTATATTAGAGGGAAGGCGGTCCCAGTGGTTACATGACAGCGCTACTCGCGACACGGTATCTGGGGCGGCCGGGAAACGAATGGTCGATTATGCGAGTCGGAGCTTGCAGGAGCGGTTGACAATGGTGGCGACGGGCTGGATTCGACTTGAACGAGCGGGGGCTGGAGAGCTGGTGCGACGCAAATACGAAACGAAACGATAACTCAATAAAAGATAGACCCGTCGTGTCTCTGACGACGGCGACTATAAACGATGACGGTAACTTCAAAATAAACTTCTTTGCACTGGCTAAACGGCGGGCGCTGGTCCGGAGACGAGTGGCAGGCGTCGACAACAGTGTTTTCCGTTGACTACGAGGGGAAGACGGGCGGTGGGCGACGAAACGGATTGCGTGCGGGCATCAACATGGTGAGGTGGGCGCAAATGTCGGCTGGCGGGCGCATTACGTCGTTAAGTGGGCGCGTTACGCGGGAAAGTGGGCGCTCGTTGGGAAAACGGTCAGAGTGGTCATGGCGAGGGGTGTCGGCTGTAGGGGTCGGCTAGAAGGCGAGCGTCGGGCGACGAGCATGGTGGTGGGCGCGAGGCGGGCTCGTCACACAATGTGACGGGCGCTCGTAGCTAGACTAGTCCGAGGGGGTCGTAAACGAATGTCGGCGGTCGTCAGAGGGCTGTGGGCGTCGTAACTGAACAAACACGAGGCGGAGGTGAGGCTGAATCTTCGTGAGGAAAGCTCGTCGAGGGGAGGTGCCGGTGGTCATCTTCACAAGGCCTCACTGGGGCAGCCATTATGTTAACCTTTTACACTGCTAGGCAGCTGTGTAGAGGGGGGGGGTTGTGGGGTCGTTGGAAGGTTCCCGACACCTCCTTTTCGAGTGAGCATTGGTTCGATGGGCGCACGCTTGCAATGCTCTTGACCATGGCGACGGCGATGAGATAGAACCCTCCCCCCAAACGAGAGGAAGGGGGAGGGCGAACGAGCCAATAACCGAGAGGAAAACGAACGATTACGGGGGGAAGGAAGGTGTATTATTATTTTTCGTGACTATGTGACAAATGTACTATAAACCCACTATTACTAAGCATCTCCAATTTAGGCAGAGCCCCTGTCCACTGCTGTACAGAGCTCAAGCTCATCACCGTAAATCCCAGTTCTGAGTTGTATGCTTTATCCAAGTCCACAATTGTATGTTTTATCCCACTGAACAGTTGTATTCTTATTTAACCTTGCTATCTAGCTTCTTATCATATGCCCTGTATCCCAGTCAGAGTTGCATCCTTAATTTCAGTTTCAGAGTATTGCAACTTGGAAAGATTGGATGCTGACCTCATCCAGAAGCAGCAAATGTCAGCATCCAATCTTTCCAAGTCATTCTCCTAGTCAGAATTTTATGCATTATCCTAATCAGAATTGAATGCTTTATTACACCTCAGAGTTGTATGCTCTGTCCCTATTTCTTAGTATTGCACATGTGAGTGGGAGAATGTATCTGGTGATGTGTGTTTTGCCATGTGAGTTGTTAGCCATGAATGTGGGTGGTTGGCTGTGGGTGTCAGCTATATGAGTTGACTCATTGACCATGTGTGCTGGTCATGTGGGTTGTTGGCAATGTTTGAGTTGTCAGCCATGTTTGAGTTGTCAGCCATGTTTGGCTATGTGTGATTGGTTATATGAGTTGTTGGCCATGTTTGGTTATGTTTGGTTGGCCATGCAGGTGGTTGGGTATGTGAGTTGCCAGCCATGTTTGATCAAGTGTGTTTGGCCCTGTGAGTAATTGGCCATGTTTGGGCATTTCTGGTGCCCTGTGACATGTGTGTGTGAGTTGTGAGTACCTTGTGACATGGATGTGAGCTCCAAGTTCCCTGTGACAGGTGTGAGAGTTCTGAGTTACCCTGTGACAGGTGTGAGTTCCCTGTGGTGGTGTGTGACAGGTGTGTGACAGGTGTGGGAGTTCCTGTGACTGGCCCAAGTGCCCTGCAAGTTGCCCTGTGACTGGTGCAACTGGTGGTGAGTGGTGTGTGAGATCTGAGTACCCTGTGAGTTGCCCTGTGACTGGTGCATGAGTTCCAAGTACCCTGTAAGTTGCTCTGTGACTGGTGTGAGTTCCCTGTGACTGTCTGAGTGCCCAGTGACTGGTGTGAGTACCATGTGACTGGTGTGAGTGTCCTGTGATGCCCTGTGACTGGTGTTGGTGCCCTGTGACTGTCTGAGTGCCCAGTGACTGGTGTGAGTGTCCTGTGATGCCCTGTGACTGGTGTGAGTACTTTGTGACTGGTGTGAGTGTCCTGTGATGCCCTGTGACTGGAGTGAGTGCCCTGTGACTGGTGTGGAAATTTGTGACTGGTGTGAGCACCCTGTGAAAGGTGAGTAGTAATTTTCCCTACATTTTCCGAATTTTATTTGAATTTATATGTGGTGGATGGAAGGCAGTACGCTTTTTTGCTTGCTTACTAATGCTTAGTCATGCTTAGTCAAATTAACAGCTGGTGGTTTAGTCAGCCTTTGTCAGCCTTTGTCAGCTTTGTCAGCCTTAGTCAGTGGTTAGTCAGCCTGTACCTTTCCCACCATTTGCCCCCTTCTATATAGACAAGCTTCTGGGGCCCTGCCTTTGGCGCGTCCTCACATTGCTCAAACTGCGACCATCGTCTCGCCCCTTCAGCTTGCCGGGGGCTGCAAGCCCCCGGACCCCCGTAAATCCCAGTTCAGAGTTGTATGCTTTATCCCAATCCACAGTTCTATGCTTTATCCCAGTCCACAGTTGTATTCTTATTTAACCTTGCTATCTATCCCAGTCAGAGTTGCATGCTTTATCCCACTGAACAGTTTTATGCTCCATCCCTGTTTGGTGGCCATGGGGGGGGTCATGTTGACCTGGAAGAGTTGTATGCCTTATCCCACTGAACTGTCTTATGCTTTATCCCACAAAACTGTCTTATGCTCTATCCCCTTTCTAATTATTCATTATACTACTCTCTATCTGTAATTACAAATTCAGTCCCTGTAATATTTCATTATATACTATGTTGGGTACTTTTTGCCTTTCATTCCCCTCTGGCAACAATACTTTTATCCTCCCTCCAGATGTGCACCTTGACAATGCAACATACATCTGTCCATGTGAAAACACTTCTGTCTGCAGGTTTAGTCCTACAAACTTCACTGATTGCCCTTGAGACTTGTTGATAGTCGGCAAGTTCTCTGCTGAGGGCTGAAGTGTGATCCTTGGAATCAACACAATCTTTCTACCAAATCTTTCATCTCCAGATATGATCTCACATTTCACAACTCTGTTGTTGATATCTTTCACTATCATTCTGGTCCCATTGCATAGTCCTCTAGATGGGTCAAGATTCCTCAGAAGCATCACTGGACACCCTGTCTTCAATGCCAATTTGGACAATGGCAGTCCACTTGCATTCAGAGAATTCAAGTATTCCATGGGATAAGGTTGATACCCATCCTGAGCCTCATTCTCCAAGTCAATCAAATCTGCACTGTTCATCACCTTTTCTCTGCCTGGCATCATCTCCAGAATCTTGTTGTTGATCTCATCCACATCATCATTTCTGCAGCACAGAATCGTCCTGTCCAAGAAATACTGACTTGTTTTGTTGCCCAGGTGAATGTCAGGATAAGCATGGTGTATCAGGTTGTCCATGGTATTTGGATGGCAGCACATGTTATCTGGTATTTGCACTTTTCCAGTCTCATCCCTGTTGGTACCTGCTCCAATCTCTAATAGCCAGGCTGCATGAGCATCACTTTCTGGTGTTCTATCCAACCTCATATTTTGAGTCAGATACAGCACTTCCACATGTCTCCAAAGGCTACTTCTGGCAATGGATGCTGCCACAATCTCCTGGCGCAATGCTTTGGGCACCACAGGCAAAGTCTGACGAAAATCACCTCCAAATATCACTGTGATTCCAGCAAATGGCACATCTCCTCTATTCAGAAGATCCTTCAGCAGCCGATCCACAGAGGCAACAGCATGCTTGTGTTGCATAGGCACTTCATCCCATATGATAACCTTGGTATGCTCCAACACCTGACAGTTCCATGTTCAGCTTCAAGTTTAAAATCCAGCTATAGATAGATCTTTCTTACCTGATGCATTTGGGAGTGTCTTTTGACTTTGGCTACAGATGTCTCCAAGGCAGGAATAGGAATCTTAAAGGTGGAGTGGGCTGTTCTTCCACCTTGCAGCAAGAGAGAAGCAATCCCAGATGAGGCCACACACAGGGCTACTTGATTCTGAGACCTGACTGCTGCTGCAATAGTGTTGCATACAAAGGTTTTGCCACACCCTCCAGCACTGTGAACAAACAGAATTTGGCCTCTGTTGTTGTTGACAGAGTTCATGACAGCATTGAACACATTCATCTGTTGTTCATTAAACCTGCCTACATTCTGAGTCACCAATTCAGCCTGTTGTACTGGATCATATTCCATTTGCTGAGCCAACATGAAATTGTCCATAATGTCCTCCCAGTGTTGACCCTCCATGGGACCTTGAGACAATGGCATAGGTGGAAAGTCTGCCAGAGTTTTGGAGCACTTTACTCTCCCCCCCCCTCAAATCTCAGAATCCGAGTGGGTTACGAGGAGTCCTCGTATTCCGATCAGATTCCGAGCTCCAATTCCGAGCTCAGAAATTTGGCTGAGAGCCCACTCAAAATGGAACTCGGACTACAAGTGCAGTCCAAGCCCATTCCGAGCCCATTCCGAGCCTAGCTAGGACAAATCCGACCAGTCCTAGGACTGGTCGAGCTCGGAGTGTGCTTGGACTACAAGCTCCAAGGGGAACCAGTACACAACCCTCACATATATATGGCATCTGCTTACATCACACGTGACACAAACACGCATTGTTGATTGTGACACCGACGTGTTGTTGATTGTCATGTGACACACCACGCGTGCAAATCATGTGATATGCCAGCACAGCTGTGCAGTGATTGATCTGATCAGCACAGCCCACTGTCCCACCACCACCATGAACACTCGCTCTACGCATCATGCTAGCCCCCCCCGTCGCTCAACCAAGAGGAACAGAGCGGAGTCAGCGGCATTGAATGCCGCTGAGAAGAAATGGGCGAAGATGAAGGAAATTGGGAAGAAATCAGGAGGGGCAAAGAGGTGCGCCTGCCGTCAAATTTTGATTCACTCCCCAGCTATTCTAATCCCTTCAAACAGGAAGACGTCTGCAGCTCGCATAGCTGAGGATGATGCAGCAGCGAATGATGACCCCCAACTCACCCCATAAGTCATTTTTTCGCCAGTTTCCTCACTATCCCGCTTATTTTCCCTCTTCCCCTCCCTCTTCTACTCGTTCTGGACTCGCAAACGAACATTATTCCTCCGGCGCCCATCCCTACACCAATGCGCCCATCCCCACACCAACGTGCCCTCCCACACCTGGTTTTTCATTGACGACGCATTCAACGGCACTCCCTCTGTCGCTCACCCTGTCGCTTGCTCTCTGTCACTCTCGCCTGCCCTTTGTTGCTCACTCCCCTTGCCCTTGCCCTTGCCTCCTCTCCATCACCCTTCCCTCCTTGCCCTCACCCTCGCCCTTGCCCTCTCTCCACCGCCCTTGCCCTCCCTCTGCCGCCGCCTGCCCTCTCTCCGCCGCCACCCCGCCCTCACCCTCTCTCTGACGCCGCCCACCCTCGCCCTCTCTGTCACTTGCTCCCTTTGCCCTCGCCCTCTCTCCACCGCCCTCACCCTTCCCTCCTTGCCCTCGCCTCGCCCTCTCTCCACCGCCCTCGCCCTCTCTCCACCGCCGCCCCGCCCTCGCCTCCTCTCCACCGCCCTCACCCTCTCTCTGCTGCCGCCCACCCACCCTCGCCCTTGCTGTCTCTCTGCCACCTTTGCCCTCTCTCCGCCGCCGCCCCACCCTCTGTCACTCGCTCCCCTCGCCCTCTCTCCACCGCCCTCACCCTCTCTCTGACGCCGCCCACCCTCGCCCTCTCTGTCACTCGCTCCCCTCGCCCTTGCCCTCTCTCCATCGCCCTTCCCTCCTTGCCCTTGCCCTTGCCCTTGCCCTTGCCCTTGCCCTTGCCCTTGCCCTTGCCCTTGCCCTTGCCCTTGCCCTCTCTCCCTTGCCCTTCCCTCCTTGCCCTCGCCTTGCCCTCTCTCCACCGCCCTCGCCCTCTCTCCGCCGCCGCCCCGCCCTCACCTCCTCTCCACCGCCCTCACCCTCTCTCTGCCGCTGCCCACCCTTGCCCTCTCTGTTGCTCGCTCCCCTCGCCCTCTCTCCACTGCCCTTGCCCTCTGTTTCCCCTGCCCTCCACTGCCTGCTCCCCTTTCTCTCCCTGCTCTCTGTTACCCCTACCCCCTTCTTCACAAATGTACATTTAAATAAATATAATATAAATTAAATGACAATAATACATGTATGATTATATACTTAGTACGGAAACTGTATTAAAGAGAGTGGCATCTCTGTCCATCCCCCAAAA
>JAEBUT010000102.1:3500-33208 GCA_020011035.1 Amanita subjunquillea | reverse complement strand
TTAAGCAATCAATTGCAATCGCATGACCGACATCTTTATCTGATGGTTCATTTCACTGTTTGATCAATGATTGACCCTTCCAATTTTTGCCATTTTTTCTCTCCAAGTGGAAGTTTCTCTACTGCATTAACTCGAAATGTCTGGAAATGGCCGTTCCAGGAATTCTGTTAGAGTTTTCCTTGTATTTTCGGAAACCTAACTGTCAAAGATGTCTTATCAATAACTTGTATTGCTCTGGGTGTTTGATCGTAGAAAAGTGAAGCGAGAAAAAGCTTTATTTCCTTTTTGCATTTCCTAAATTGCTTTTTGGGCTCCACAAATTGTGTTTGGCGCGTATATCCTTTCCATTGTACAATGATATTCAATCTTGTTTGATCTCTTAACCATACATCCATTATTGCTTCCACCATCATATTCCTTTTCAACTGGTCTATTCCACTGGTGGGGTGGCAGCCATTCGTTGCTCTTCTAATGGTTTCGTGTAAGGATGCTTCTTGAAACATTTTACAACAGGATGAATCGGTTTGGAAAAGGTAGATTTAACTCTACAACGCGTTTGACAATATAAATGCCCAGTGATGCTTGTCTTTTGAGTTGACCTGTTTTGCATTCATTAAGTATTCAAGCTTTTTATGGTCCATCCATATCGCAAATGTCTTGCCTTGCCCTTCTCGATAAGTTTCTTCGCAGGCCTTCGAGACATCGAATAATGCCCAACATTTCTTGTCCGTGGACATCATAATTCCTCTCTGTTTCATTAAGGGATTTCCGATAGGTAAGGCTAACCGTCTCCATTTTGTTATCATCACATTCCAGTGATAACACTCCTCCTGTTGTGTAATCAGAGGCATCAGACTCCTATTCTGAATTTTTTTTCGAGTGGCTGCGTGACAAGAGGGGTGTTCTGTAAATGTTGTTTTTTCAAGGTTTTAAAAGCTTTTTTCTCTTCCTCCTTCTTTTCCTCATTTTTGTGCTTTTCTGCCCAGCAAATTATGTAATGGTCGTGCAATTTTGGCAAAGTCTTGGACAACTCTTCTATAATAATTTGCCAGGCCGCAAAAATGTTCGTACATCCTTGACACTGCCAGGTGTGGGCCAGTTAATGGATTGCATCAACTTTGTTTTGGATCAATTCTAAATTCTCATCAGGACCAAGAATGACCCCTACCGAATCAACTTCCTGCACGTTCCATACACATTTTTCTGGTTTAACAATAAAGATCATTTTTTCTTCGCAAACACTGAGAACAACTTTGAGCACTATTTTATTGTGCCCCTTTTTCGGTTTTTGTCTCAATAAGGAATGTCATCAAGTGATAAAATGACTTTTCCTTCATTTATCATATCCCGAACGATCTTGTTCATCATGGCTGTGGAAGGGTTGCCGGAGAGTTGGTAGCGCCCCAAAGACATACTAAAGGTTCGACAGAAGACCCCTGTGTAGTAAAGTGCTTTCCCTTCTCTCCTTCCTTGATCGCGCTACATTATTAGATCCCCACCCCTAAGGCTAGAGCTGGTGAATGTGGTTGCTTGTCCCACCCGATCGCACAAGCTCTGAAATTGAACAGTAATGGATAGTTATTTTTAACTGTCCACTGTTCAGGTAATGGTAATCCTGTACCATTCTCTTTTTTTTTTCCCGTCTTTTTTTCTTTATCAGAACACTGGCACTGTTTATGGTGATATCGTACGGTCTGATGTATCGCCTTTTTGAATTGCATCAACTAAGTCCCTGACTTTGCCGAGTTCATTGGGTGAATAGCTGGATACACCTTAGCCTTTCCGTATGGGGATGAATAACGCTCTTTGTGAGATCAAATCGGTGATCCGCACGGTTTCCTAACTGCGATCTTTCTGACACAGTTTGTTTCAAATACCTTGTGGATAGCTGCGCGGCACCAAGTCCTTTGGTTCCGTTTCTTTAACTCCCTAATCGCATTTTGGATTTAGTCCTGATTGTGAGTCAGATGGAAAGGAACTCGTATTTTGTCCTTCTTTATAAAGTTCGGGTGTTTCCATTGATCAGGAAACCAAATTCGGACTCTTCCCTTTCTTTATGCTCTAAACAATTGCCGCAAAGTCAACTGTGTCTTGTTTTTCGCCACATGTACACATGTTGGATCTCCAATGTTCTAGCCGCTTTGGTTTTCTTTTTCTCTCTTTTGTCCATGTCATTGTTGTTGTGTCCAGCATGATCATGGACAAACACGCACTTTCTTTCCTTTGGTGGTCCAGTTGATGTCAGGATGATGTTTTTGTAACCATGTGAGCCTATGATTACATTAGTTTTTGCCTAACTCAGAAATTTCAAAGGTTGCGTGCTCTGATGTCCCTCCGATAACTCATGATTAGATCGACTGCATGAGAATTCTATCCCTCCTTGCATGGTTGGTCCGTCCAATGTTTAATAAGCTTGAATTGGGGTCACAGTGCCAACGGATTAACTTAAATGCCTTTGCAGGCAGCGAATTTAGAGTCATGAAGCAGACCTGTTGATCGCCCTGAATCAAGCAACACGGTTTTCTGTATTTGGTCGTGTGGTCTAGGTCTCAATCTGAACCTAATGGCGCATTAGTAGCTCTCTTCTTTGACCAATAGAGCAAATGAGGACTTTTTTTTGTCCCTTGTTAAATATCTTTTTTTTTGGTTGCGGGCGTCTAAGATCACGGTCTAACCGCCCTGCCGGCTCCTGTGCTTTGGGCAGCCAGAGACCGCGTCCTGCGGAGTGGTCCCAGGAGACTGTTGAATTCTCCAGTCTCCAGCCACATATGGTAACCTACAAGTCCGTTTTCCTTGCCATAGCATAGAATATATATTTTAGAGATTTCCGTAGCGGGACTACTCCACTCTCGCGTCTTTTAACTCTTACACCTTTGCAAAGTATGCTCTTCATTTTCATCGAAGGTACGATGCTGCGTATGTCCAGTCCGGCTCGCAATTCTTTGGCTGTGTGACCACTCTTCTAGTTCACTACTCACCGTTTGTCCCGTATGTTCCACCGCGTTCTTCTGTGGCGCGCGTGTTTCTCCCTTGTTTCACTCATCACGTTCTAGGTCCCAGTCCGACGCACGGAGCACGTATTGTCTACTACGCAGGAGGCCCAGCTCCCGATTGGTTTTGACTCGCTGATCCCCCATAGTATGTAACTGTTCCACAAAACTAAAAAGGATTGGTCCTGGAGTAGGACCTTAAACTGCTTCATTTTGTTGCGAAAAGTCTTTCCAGGCCAAATACACAAACAAACACGCATTTGTATTTTGTTAGCATGGGCAAAAATCAACACAACAATAAACGTACAAAACAAACCATACTCACAATTGGTGGCCATTCAAATGTAGGCCACTGTTGTGAGCAATCCTCACAATGCATCTTTCCCAAAAAACCTAAACCAGCACCACGCTGCCCTCCCCACCCCATCATTACCATGGAACGGTCCGTCAAAGTATGGATCGAACAGTACGAAATGGGCAGAGACCCATGGAAATTCCTGCCAAAAGCCTTCTGGGCTTGGCAAGTCTATATGCATTGGAAGCACGAAAATAAAGGAGGACATTTATCCTTTGCAGATTTTTAGTTCATCTAGGAAGCCAAAACCTAAAAAGGGGGGTACTGTCATGACTCGTATCGAATGCTCCAAATTTTAAGTCATTTTATATTCATTTTCCTTTGTATTTTACATATGTAGTAGCCAAACACTTAGTCAGGTTGGCATCTATCTTATCTAGTCAGCGCTAAGATTAGATTAGATTAGATTATGATTAGATTAGATTACGGACTACCGGACCGATGACTCATACCTGATGACTAATCCACAGTCAATGCGCAGTCATGGCTATGCAGTCTTACTCATACAGGACTATTGTTAGCATAGGGTTCTATAGCCTTTAGGGTTGTAGGGGTTAGTGCACAGACCAGCCAGTACTTTACACTCCCCCCCCCTTTCCATATGGATTCCGTGTGGAATGGGGTGTCATTACATTAAAATGTAATAAATGACTTGGCTTACATAAGCATTCCGTGCGGAATCCACAAGGAATATGCATGGAATGATTCCATGTGGAATCTATTACAACAACAAGTAACAAATAAATGTTTATGACTAACTACAAAACAGTCTGTGACAGGAGGAGTCTAGACCAAGTTTCATTTCATTTATATAGGTACATTTTGTTACAATAATCAGATCATTACAGTCAATTGTTTGTTACTATCAATCATCACAGCCAACTACCCACTACTATCACCATCACCACTACTCACTATCATTACTGTCAGATTCACTACTTTCAGTATAATTCTGCATGTTTTCCTGCCTTTGCAAAACCTTGACAGTATGATAGGATATCATTGTGTGCAGGAACCAATCAAAATTTTCAGGTGTCATCCTCCTTAGCATTGATTCAAATCCACCTAGCCATGCATTTAATTGCTCACAAGCCTGAGTATTAAATGCATGCCTCTGATAGGGCTCTCCATTATTATTGGTACCTGTGACAACTAGGTTTGGTGCTAAACCATTTGATGGGATGGGTTGCACCATTTGCGGCAAAGAGCATCTGTTGCACAATGGTTTGTGTAGTGATATGAGTCAACAATAAACCTGCTTGTCTGTCTCCATCTCTCCCAACTGTCATTGGCAATACTAGATCGCAACACAAGGCAAGCCTTATCAATACAAATATAGTCTGGTCTTGAGTCATCACTTGGATACACATGTTCTAAGAAGTCCAAGATATTGGTTGGTGACTCAGACTTTGCAAATTTGGCCCATGCCACAACAACCCCACATGGAGTACATATGGTTTCAACACAGTAGTATCTAGATGGCACAAAGGCATCTTTGTTGCTACTTGTGCCAGTTTCCACATCATGTGGCTGTTGCACCTGTTGATTGGCTTGCATCCATGGCCAAGTATCATCTGACTGCCTAATTGCCCTTTTATATCCATCCAGGTTCCTCTGCCTGTGGTTTCTCATATATCTGTCCCACTTTCCCTGGTGATGCTGACAGGCCAAAGTGCCCTGGACCTTCATGTTTGAGCAGTTAGCAACATGACACACTGCTCCATACATATCTTCATGTAATGCACAATATACTCCTCCACGAGCATTCAGCAACTTGGATGTGCAGTCTTTATATGCACATATTGTATGGCCCATTACAATTCCATCCAATACAACCATTTTTACTGGTGATGCACTTGCTTGGACTGCACCTCCAACACTCCTGTACTCCTGTGTGCATTCACTACAGGCATGCCCATTGGCTGCCCTAATCAAACCACCTTCTCCAGTACTTGATAGGCTTCCTTTGTCACTTCATCAATGGCTAGATTGTCTCTCATACTCAAGTCAAGGTCAGACATGGACCCCATGAATCTTATTGACTCCTGGACAAAAGCATGCCATACTTGTCTGTGGCTCACTTTACCAGAGGATGTCACTTTATTGCTAAAGACATCATTCCAGAATGCTGTATATGCTGCAGTGGATGCATGAAAGTTATATACACCATTCATAACTGCAGATGTAAACTGTCAATCAACCCATAAATTGTGACCAATCTTTATGTATTTTGCTGAGTTGAGGTACACCCTATCATACTGGGGTGGTTGATTTGAAGGTGTACGCTCATGATCTGCATAGTATGTTGTCTTGCAATGCTGACAATGCCCAGATAATACTTGCACATCTTCATAAACACCAAAGTCTTTGACTAAAGTGACCAAAGGTATGTCTCTTATCTTTGTAGACATAGGAAGAGAATGTGGTTTGCATGTATTTGTCTCACATACAACAGCTTCTGGACATATAACATGGATAGGTTGTATGTCTTTGTGTGAGATGGGCTTCAGCTTGCCAGTAAAATGACCTGACTTATTATATGGGTAAAGTTTGAGCAATTTGGCCAATTTATCAAGTTGCAATGCCACTGCCACTGTAATTTGCTCATCATCCATGTCCTGCTCATCAATTAGATAATTATTATCTTGTTCAAGCCTTTTCCTTAGTGGTCGTGCAAGGGCTTTTATCCATGAAGTGGCAGTTGTGGACCTTTCTTTCATAAACTTTTTTTTCTGCTGACACCCATGCAGACTCAACAGCTGCACATTTTCTGTTATGCTGAACAAAATCACCAGGACACTTGTCAATGAAATTGATGAGCTAAAGTTCTGCTCAATAAAAGTGCTGAATGCCCTGAATGTTATGTCTGGGAATGGCCTCTCATTCACTGGAGCTGCAGAGACCAAGGGAATAAATAGTAGCATGGCCAGTATCCCCCATAATTCATGTAGACCTTGGAACATGAAAATCAACCTGCATAGTCTGAAAAGAAAGCCAATACTGTTACATTGAACTACAGAACTCTGTTCATTTACATATCTGCTTACATCTTTCCCTTGCTCCTAGTCAAGTGCTTCTTTGAGCTTAGGTCATCCTTCTTCTCTTTCTTCTTCTTCTTCTTCTTGTCATTCTCATCCTCCTTTGCTTTGCCCTTGCCCTTTGCTTTAGCCCTTTGATCCTTCTCATCCAACCAGTTCTTCAGGTCTTTGAAGGAATGTGAAGTTTTCTCTTCCCCCAAATCTCAACATCTGGAAGTGCATCCTCCTCATCATTCAACCACTGTTGCATCTCAGGATACTTTGGAACTCTGCTAAATTGCTTCTTGAGATGCTCATGCCACATGGTTTTGCCAATAAACAACTCCACAATTTCTGTGTCAGATGGCTTTTTTATCTCCCATGCACCTGTAGTGGCCATACTCTCTGAGAGTGACAGGGCTCTAAGGCAGGCCTGATATTTTGAATAATATAAGCGCAGTCCTGCATCAGTCTTGCTAGCAGCATCCCTGAGCAAGTGGCTAGGGATGTTTAACAATGCCACAAGTTCTCTCTTGTAGCCAGAACCTGGCTGAACAGCAGGCTGAGAAGGTGCAGGAGCACCAGATGACTTGGCCTCAGAATCTGTGACCAAAGGTGTGAGTTCACTTTCATTCTCCTGAATAGAGTAATTTCAGTCACATTTCTATTTGAACATGAACAGTTACACACCAAGGCAACATAAAGGATATATGCCCCACTTTCTCTTTCCCAGGAAATTGGATCATTACCTTCCAATGCAACCTTGAAGCTGCCTTTGACACTCCAATCACCATCTTCATACACAAAGATCCTCTTACCTGTAAAACAAAGTGATTATGACAGGTAAAGGAAATGAATGAACCACTTACTTTTGACAGGTGAATAGAGCTTTGCAAATTGAGTCAGGACTGGGGTCAGTGTTCCCTTCACCTTTACCCTTACTGTCATTTGAGCCTTCTTGGAAGAAGGATCATCTCCAAGACTGAAAACCTTGATTTTCCCATCCAATGATCCAATGTCACTTTGTAAAGCATCCTCAGCATCCCCAACATTAAAAATATTACCATGGGCCTTTCCACGAAAAAGGCCTCCTGTGGTGCGAGAAGCACCTTGAAGATCTGAAGGATTTGCCATGTGAGCTATAAATTAGCTATTGAATGATTTTAAGATAACTCACCTTCACCTTGACCAAATAAATTGGCAGGGGAACCCCATCAACCTTGTCAATGTAAAGAACATTATTAAAAAGCCAACATCATAAGAAATACCTCAAATCCCCATTTCCACCATTATCCTCATTATCCTTCTCTGAGATAGTAACCTGAACCAAATTATGGCTGGATGTTGCTAATTTATACATAAAACATACCTGAGACAATCCAACTATGTTGGCTGCTTCTTCCTTCTCCTCAGGAGTATCAATCTGCCCAACTATGAATAAAGTCCTTATTTAACTGGATATGGCTGTCACCTTGGACTTTCCACTTTCTGCCTCACTTTCACTCTTCTCAGCACTCTTGCTCACCTCACTCTCCTCTTCTTCACTTGCACTGCTGCTGCTGGATTGCTCATACTCACTCCCACTGCTTCCCTCATCTTCAGAAGGTAGGGCTTCAATTTGTTAGTGGAAGGTACTACTGACTTACACTAATAATAGTAATTACCTTGTATTTCTTGAGTACGTCGCACATGTCCTGTTGACTGGCTTGGTTTGGTCTTCAAAAAAGCAACTGTTGCTGAACGTGGTTGCTCAGGTGGAGCAACAGTAATACCACTGCTTTCAAGGACTTGCAAGGCACTGGAGACATTAGTTACATTTAAATATTTTATAATAAATAAATAGATATATGATAAGTAGAGGGTACGTAGGCAGCAAGGGCAGTAGAGTGGTTGCATGGTGGGGCAACAGTTGACATAGGAGGGCAAGGAGGCATTTGGTGTTTGCAAGGTTGTGAGGGTGGGGCGATGGTTGACATAGGAGGGCAAGGCAGTGTTTGCGAGGGGGACATTGTGTTTGCGCACAGTAATGGAAATTCGTTTGTTATTATTGGAATTTACAATTACAGAGTCGAGTGCTAACTGTTCAATGGTACTGGAGGCGTCAACCGCTTTCTGGCGTCTCCTTCTTAAAAACCCTCGGATTCGAGCTCCTGGAGGGTATTCTCTCGTTCTTCATCTGGAAGATCTTTCAATAGCGCCCTAATGCGTTGGGCGGCTGATTCGTTCAAGGTCGTTTCCTCTATCGCTCTGATCGAGCGATTTTGTGGGGAGGAGGACTTGTAGGACGACGTTTGGGCGTTCCCCTTGTTTGGGCAGTCCCTGGATATGTGCCCCTGTGTTCCACATCTGAAACACTTGCCGGTTTTTTGGTATTCCTCCTTTTGGGCATCTGAAAGATGTCCTGTGCTCACAGCATTAATTCCCCTTGATCCAGATGCGGAGGGCTTCGTGTTTCGGTTGAATTTGAAACGTCCCTTTGTGTCTCCTGATCCAGATGGTCGGTTCATTAATTTCATGGTTTCCCAAGCATTGTGCAGGCGTTCTGCAGCGTTATAAGCTGTTTCCATGCTGACGACTGCAGGGTTTTCGATGATCTTTGCTGCTACTGATGTAGGGAGTCCTTTACAGAAGTAAATGCGCTGTGCCATGAACCCTGTAATTCCGGTGGAGTGTATGAGCGATCAGAATTTCTGAATATAGGCAGGGATGTCGATATCTCCGCCCACTTTGATTTTATCTAGATCATTCAGGGTCCTGGCTGCGCTGTCAGATTCTCCCCAGTCGCTCAAGAATCGTCGTCTGAAGCTGGGGTAGTTTTCCCAAGAAAGTGTGTATGCGCTTTCTGCTGATTTTCCTTTGGTTGCTTCTGCTGCTTCCAATTCTCCTCGAAGATTGGCTTTCCAATCGTCTAGTTCTTCCCCTAGGTGAAGGAGAACATACTTGATTCGCTTTTTCGATGTTTCGAAGCGCCCTTCATCTAGATCGAACACATCATCAAATGTGTTGATGAAATGTTTCGCTTTAGAGCGCTGTCCTTTGAATTCCTTAATGGAGATTCCCTTTATTCCTTTCGGGGCTTCTTCCTTGTCGGTTGACATGTCTTTCTGTTTCGGTTCTGGTGTTTCAGGTTTCGGGTCCTGTGTTCCGGGTTCGTGTTTCGATTTTGTGCCCTGTTTCGAGCTTTCTCCTTGTTTCGATTTGTCTCCAAAGGGATCTATCTTGGTCTGCTGTGTTTCTCTGTATTTGTTCCACCTGGTGATTGTCTCCTTGTCGAATGCGTAGAAGGAGTACTCCTTTAGTTCTTCGTTAACTCGGAACTCGTGCCACCAAGTAAGTTCGGGTTTGGTGTTTGGAGGTAGGAACAGTTGGTTGTCCTCGTCGTTTTCTTTGTTGTACCAGTGAATCCAAACTTCTCCTGGTAATTTGTCGTTGTGATCTCCTTCCTGGTATTCTCCTTCGAAGAGCTCCTCTGGAACCGGTAGGTTCTTTCTCTTTGTTCCTGAAACGTAGCACCAGACCTTGTGTGTCGTAGAAAAGTAGACTTCTCTCCGATTAAGGTAGTACTTCTGTCTGAAGCGAACAGAGTTGTTCGGGGGTCTGATCTGGGAGTTCCTGGTATCAATGATGTCTGGCTAGTGACGATGCACTGAGCGGTTCCTGAGTTCCAACTTGTGTTACGGACGATGCCCTCGTCGTAGTTCGTTCTAAGTCAACAGTGACAAGCAGAGTCTCGGTCCGCTCCCAGCCACTGGACAAGGGTCTAGACGCTAAGTCAAACAATGACGAAGGTCTTTAGAGAACGATAAGAAAAGAGAGTATTGAAGTCGATCGTTGTTGAGAGCAAAACTCGTCTAAGTTGGAACTGGAGTTACTCTATAGTACATGGGGTTTATATACGACTAGGGAACAAAGGAAACCATAAAGGGAATGAAACGATAGCTACCTGAGAAAGGAAATATGAAGGTGGCTATAAAAGGAGATAGCATCCAAGCTGTACAGTGCGCGGTTAAGGGGAAACAATGGTATGAAACAGTCCGCTGAGACAGGAGGCCGAAACGAAGAGGAAACTGTAACATGCCCCTGCACCCGAAACAGTGCGCGGACTGCGCAAACTTCTCAAGACATGTGGTGGAGACGAACCAAGGGGGGGCCTTCTCCCTCTTCCTGGATAAACAATTTCACCACTGGCGAAAAGTCCTGCATAACGAAATGCAGGAAGAGCTAGACGTCGCGTACGACGACGGTCTAAGAAAAAACAAGAAGAGAATCTCCGAGCTCGAGGATGAGCTCGAAAATTACCGTCAGAGAGTGTCACAACTCTCTCAAGACAAGGAGGCGCTCGAAGGCAGGATCCATGAACTGTCTCGACCATCGAGGAGTGGAAACTCCTCCGGGCCAGCTCATGCTGGTGGGGAAGGGGCTCACCCAGGCGAGCATCGGAGCAAGAGGAGACGAGAAATCTCTCCTCTCAAAACCCATCGCTCCCCCACTCCTCACCGACAAAATTTTTCCCCTCCCCCAATGCAAGTAGAGGAGGGTTTAAACCGTGCCCCTCCCTCGCCCAACGCAAACCGCCCGTCGTTTCCCGCCCTCTCCCTCTCAGCCAAGGGAAAGGGAAAAAGGACCATGTACGACATGGACTCGGACTTCGATAGTGAGTACGAGGGAAGTGCCAGAGCTCTTTCTCTGTCGGGCGATGAGGAAGAGCTCGGGAAAGCGTCTAACATGTCAAGGCGCGAATTTGCCCAGGAGTTGCGATACGTAGAGGGGGAAGACTTGTCTTCTTCCTCTAGGATGGTGATAGACGAAGCGCCACTCGCCTCGAGAATCGAGGGCGCCTCGTCATTAAATAAGAAATATGAGCCTTCTGCAGGCTCCAGGAGGACGAGGGCAGGGCAATTCCCCCCGGGATACCCGAATCAATACCTAGAGGACCCAGCGTCCTTTAGATTGAACAAATTTTACAAGTTGGGGACGTTCGGGCATGTATGCTCGAGCAGCAAATCGTATTGGGACAGAGACACCTCGTCTCTGTGGGTGAAAAGACCCACTGCCGGAAAGTGGTTCTGGCAAAACGGGAAACCCATGCAGATGGCAAGGGAGGCATCTAAGGTGCCTTTCGACCAAAGGTCCAACGCTCAGCGATGGGCGGTCAAGGATGCCACAATGACCAGGCTCCTCCCGTTTAACGATCTGTCGGAAGAACCCGACGTCGAGGAAATCGCCAGGAGAAAAGGATTTCCTCCCGCTGTTCAGCGAGGAGCAGACAATCGTTTCAACGTCCAAGACGTTACAGTGTGGCTGTTCCTCTCGATGACGGAACCTCACCCAAGCGAGGGAACCACTGCTTGGTTCTGGTGGTTGGCTTGCCACCTCTTCAAGAGGTTGGGCCTCTTCAAAAGCGTCCTCTCTCGATTGGGCTTCAAAGAGGAAGGGTTAATTGGGTATGCTCCTACCCGATTTGTTCACAAGGGCGAGTACCAGCTCGATGATATAGTCACGCACTTCTACAAGTGCGGACTAATGAGCGGAGACTGCAATTCCCTCTTCAGGGATTTCGCCAGAAACCACATTGCCAGCGTCGAACGGCCGCTCGAGCCCGACTGGAGCAAAGTCATCCCAGTCCCGAGGGTTTCAAGACCCTCCATGTCCCAAAGGAAGAAGCCGAAGGGGAGGAGAGGGAAACCTCTCGCAGATCGCCTCGAAGGAGGCAGAAATTTCGAACCGAGGACTGGCCGTCCAGCCCTCCCTTATCACGAAGGACCCCCGGCGGGAGACGCTTTGCCCCTACTCAACGCCAGCAAGCGACGAGCCATGCTCCAACCTGAGTGCGCAACTCGGCGGCATGGACGTCGAGGGCTCACCCATGGGCCCAGGCTGAACGATCAAGGCCGTCATCGTCACCTTCCCAAGGAGAGCTTGTCTCTCCTTTCTTTCAAATTTATAGATTGCACCTTCGGGGCAATCTAGTCGGGGAGGGTGTAAGGGCTCTGACGTCTTCGCGGGAACCTCGCTCTCCTCGTCATCTTGTTGACTACTATCTCGATGCGCATAATCATATGTGCATCTTCGCAAAATGTATATATTTGTTTTTGTTGCTTGTGCACGCGACCTTATGTTGTGCTTTCAAATAATTAGGTAATCAGACATTTCTTAACTACAAACCTGTACGTGCGTTACATTGCCAATAAAATTGGTCCAGTGTAAGACGCACCGCGGGATTAAGTAAAGAAAGCCCAATAACCTTTACAGGGACACATATCCAGGGATTGCCCAAACAAGGGGAACACCCAAACATCATCCTACAAGTCCTCCTCCCCCACAGAGTCGCACAATCAGAGCAGTAGAGGAAACAACCTCGAATGAATCAGCTGCCCAATGCATTAGGGCGCTATTGAAAGAACTTCCTGATGAAGAATGTGAAACCACCCTTCAGGAACTTGAATCTGAGGGTTTTTAAGAAGGAGATGCCAGAAAGCGGTTGACACCTCCAGTACCATTGAACAATTAGCACTCGACTCTGTAATTGTAAATTCCAATAATAACAAATGGATTTCCATTACTGTGCAAATGACCCATAAACCCGCTGGAATATCTGCTCTCATCAATTGTGGAGCAGAAGGAAACTTTATTGATGAACAAATATCAAAAGATCTACCAAAGGAACTCTTAAAACAACTAATCAGAGTCAAAAATGCCAACAGAACAATCAATCAGAATGGATTAATCACTCATTGCACCTGTCTTACCTACTCTATCAAAGGAAAGGAGTACAACAACTGGTTATGGATCACCAACCTAGGAGACCAGGCAATAATCTTTGGAATACCTTGGTTAGAGCAACATAATCCAACCATTGACTGGTGAAAGAAAACCCTCCAAATGGACGATGATCTAGAAAACACCAAACCTATTTGGCGCATGGCATTGGACACACGACAATGGGGAGAGGACAAATATTGGATTAGAGTAAAAACATCAGCATCACAAGCGCTTGAACATCAAGCAAAACGAGATGAAGCGCCCACTGTTCTCCCTTCTGAATACACGCCTTGGCAAGCCACCTTTGAGAAGAAAGCGTCAGAGTGCTTCCCATCTTCTCGTCCATGGGATCATGCAATCGAACTCAAAACAGGATTTACACCAAAAGTTAGCAAGATATACCTGTTATTGCTAAAGGAACAGTCCACCCTCGACAAATGGATTAAGGAACAACTTGACAAAGGATATATCCAACCATCTAAATCACCACAGGCATCACCATTCTTCTTCATCTCAAAAAAGGAGAGTGGTGCACTTTGACCTTGTCAGGACTATCAATACCTGAACAAATGCACCATTAAGAACGCCTATCCATTACCTTTAGTTTCGGACCTGATGACAAAATTAGAAGGCACAAACTACTTCACTAAACTTGACTTGCGCTGGGGGTATAACAACGTCCAAATCAAGAAGGGTGATGAATGGAAGGCAGTGTTCATAATGAATCAAGGACTGTATGAACTGACAGTTATGTTCTTTGGTCTTTGCAATTCTCCTTCGACATTCCAGACCATGATGAACAAATATTTCCAAGACATGATAAATGAGGGATGGCTCATCATTTATATGGACGACATCCTGATTTGTGGAAAAACTAAGGAGGAAATACAGAAACGAACAGAACACATCCTGCAAGGTCTACAAGAAAATGACTTATTCTTGAAACTCGAGAAATGCAAGTTTTGCGTTCAAGAAGTTGAATTCTTAGGCATGGTCATCACCCCTGGACACATACAAATGGATCCTGTCAAACTTGCAGGAATTCATGACTGGCCAACGCCAATGACAGTTAAACAAGTCAGATCCTTCCTGGGATTCGGAAATTTCTACCAAAGATTCATTGGCAATTTCACCACTATAGCAAAGCTGCTAACAGATCTAACAAAGAAGGGTTTACTTTTCAATTGGACAACCACTTGTCAGAATGCATTTGAAGAGCTTAAGTGCAAGTTTTCTTCTATGCCTGTCCTATGCATGCTGGACCCCACTAGACCATTCATTCTTCAGACAGACACCTCAAACAAAGCAACTGGGGCAGTATTGAAACAAGTGGATACAACTGGAATGCTCCACCCATGTGGATTTATTTCCCATGCTTTGACACTTATGGAACAGAACTACCAGATTTACGATCGAGAACTCCTTGCAATTATTAAAGGACTACAGGTGTGGCGACACTTACTTCATGGATCACCACACCCAATAGTAGTTCACTGCAATCATAAAAATCTTTTGTTCTATCATTCACCCCAATGGTTAACTCCTCAACAAGCAAGATGGTCCATGATGCTCTCAGAATTTGATCTGAAAATTGAACATGTACCTGGCACCAAAATGTTCGAGGCAGACACTTTATCCTGCTGACCTGATCATATGAAAGATGACGATACCCAAGATGATGTAACTATGTTACCAGACAACAAGTTCATTTGTCTTGTTGCTACAGATCTAGCCCAAAAGATTAGGGATGCTACAGCTCTCGATAGTTTTGGACACACAATCATTGAAGTTATTGAAACTCAATGCGCCCCACCGATTAAATCTAAGCTCCAAGACTGGGCATTTGTTGATGGAATCATTCGATATATTGATAGAGCATATATACCGGATAATGGAATGCTTCAGACACAGATTGTCAAAACAGTTCATGAATCGCTCACCTCAGGACACCCAGGTCACATGAAAACCCTTGAACTTCTACAACGCGATTACTGGTGGCCAGGAATGTATAAACATGTCAAAGAATGGATTACAGGTTGCACTACTTGTCAGCAGATGAAAGTAAACACTCATCCTAACACTCTGGCTCTTCTACCAATTGGATCCAAAGTGACTCGCCCTTTCCAACAAGTTACATTGGATTTCATCACAGATCTTCCTATTGCGGATGGATACGATTCCATTCTGGTCATGGTGGACCATGGTCTTATGAAGGGGGTAATTCTTACTCCTTGCAAGAAAACCATCAACGCTCTGGGAACAGCCAATCTTTACATCTCTGAAATATTCAAGTGCTTTGGACTACCTGATATACTCATCTCGGATCAAGGACCACAGTTTTTGGCTAAGGTCTTCCAGGAAATCAGAAAGACATTAGGGATCAATCACAGAATGAGCACAGCTTATCACCCACAAACTGATGGAGAAACAGAACGTGTTAATCAGGAACTAGAAGTATATCTTCAGATATTTTGTGCAAATGAACCTCACAGATGGAGACAACTACTCCCAATCATGGAATTTGCTCACAATAATCAACACCATGACTCAGTTAAAGCTTCCCCATTCCAACTAATGTACGGGACAAACCCCTGTGGCACTGCCAACTGCAGTGCAAAAAATGACAACACCTGCCGCTGAAGAACACCTACAGTTATTACAAAAAGCTAGGGAAGAAGCACTAGCAGCACATGAGCTAGCAAGGCAGATGGTCGCATGACAAGTCAGGGACAAAGCAATCAAATTTGTACAAGGAGACAAAGTATGGCTCGAAAACAGAAATCTCAACATCCCATACCAGTCTAGGAAATAGCACCTAAACGAGAAGGACCCTTTATAGTTGAACAAGTATTAGGACCAGTGACATATAAACTCAAGCTACCAAAACAATGGCAAATTCACCCAGTCTTTCACACATCACTCCTTATGCCATATAAAGAAACTGAAATGCATGGACCAAATTACACGACTCCATCCCCCTGATCTTGTAAATGGACAAGAGGAGTTTGAAGTAGAAGCAATTCTCACACATTGAAAATGCAGAGCAGGATATCAGTATTTGGTTAAATGGAAGGGATATGGTCCGAATGACAACTCCTGGGAACCTGAGTGCAACTTGAATAATGCTGCAGACGTCTTACAAGCATATAAACTCAGAAGGCAACTATGAAACCCCATGTCTCGCTATCGCAATCACCAAATTCTCAAACAAAACATTTGATACACGAAGAAATATTGCTCAACTCAAGGATGATACTCCCCAAAACCCTATGAAAGTTTCAAAGGACGACTCATCATGTTTCCCATCTATCACCCACCAATCACCTCTTTAGAACCGCCTTGGCTAATCAATTATATTTGAACTCAAGCAACTTGATTAATCGGATACAGGACTCCCAGACTCACCCATGGACACCTGACACACCCACAGGGTTATGTTAAAATCCCATTCAACGCTTGCCTACACTACCTCCCAAAATACATGGATCTCACATTTGATCCAGAAGAACTACTGTATTATCCCGATGCAATGGCACCCTATCTCCTATCACACAACAGACCCCTGAACCACACACGCAATGTATATGTCAAGGCTGCCCTTTGCCAAGAAGATCCTGCACTCTTTGATTTTGCTAAACAACTAGCGGACGCAAGCAAGGAAATAGAAATTTTTAAATGGGTAGCTGCCTGACGTCTCCCTGACGCAATCTCGAGTCTTAACAGAGCACTTGAAAGTCTTGAGTTCTTGGATGCATTCAATAGTACAGATGGACCCACCGTACTCAATTCACCTGAAAGCATTGCACAACAGAACCTTACCCCCGAAGCAGGGACAGATCCTGAGAACGAAGTTTCTATCACTACCAGGGACAAACTAAGTGAATCAGAAGAATCTGATGAGGAACTCAAATACGCTCCCAGCACCAGAGCATCCACATTCACTTACCAATCAATGGATGGAGAACTCTGGACAGTCAATTGGGATGACGAAGTGTTCAATGAGGAATAAAAGTGCTTCTAACAGCATGGATACACCCCAACTCATCATCTATAACAAAAATGTCTCCCATCATCGCCATTGCCTACTTCGTTGCCCTCTCCTTTGCTCTCTTGGTCACTGCTTGTGGCCATTACTATATCGACACTGCCACCGTCGACCCCCCCTTTGCCTCCATCGCTCACCACCTCCCACTTGAGGTGTTTGTCACCACCACCACTACCCTAGATGATTACAACTTTGCCGACCTCCCCTGCGCTTCACAAACATCCCACAGATCTCATGGAAACAGTCACCACCCCGTCTCCCCTACACATATACCCATTGTCCAACCTCACAACACCATGCTCAACAATGTCAGCAAGAACCTAGCCAACCTCGTCACCTATTTCAACATGTTCTCTGAACCACTTGACTTCATCACTGCCCTCACTCTCACCACTGACCCTCACTTGCTTACATATAACGAACGAGACACCATGCTCGCTCAAGCAAAACAAGTACAGCGAACTATCCAAATGGTGCAATGGCAGATGGAAACCACAGAAAAAGATGTTAAAAACATAGTCAAATGTGTTACAGTTTCCTCTTCGTTTCAGCTTCCTGTCTCAGCGGACTGTTTCATACTTATCATTTCCCCCCTTAACTGCGCACTGTACAGCTTGGACGCTATCTCCTTTCATAGCCACCTTCATATTTCCTTTCTCAGGTAGCTATCGTTTCATTCCCTTTATAGTTTCCTTGTTCCCTGATCGTATATAAACTCCATGTACTGTAGAGTAACTCCAGTTCCAACTTAGACGAGTTTTGCTCTCAACAACAATCGACTTGAACGCTCTTCTCTCTTTGTTCTCAAGACCTTCGTCATCGTTTGACTTAGCGTCTAGACCTTTGTCCAGTGGCTGGGAGCAGACCGAGACTCTGCTTGTCGCTGTTGACTTAGAACGAATCATGACAAGGGCATCATCTGTAACACAAGTTGGAACTCAGGAACCGCTCAGTGCATCGTCACTAGCCAGACATCATTGATACCAGGAACTCCCAGATCAGACCCCCGAACAACTCTGTTTGTTTCAGACAGAAGTACTACCTTAATTTGAAGAGAAGTCTACTTTTCTACGACACATAAGGTCTGGTGCTACGTTTCAGGAACAAAGAGAAAGAACCTACCAGTTCCAGAGGAACTCTTCGAAGGAGAATACCAAGAAGGAGATCACAACAACAAGCTACCAGGAGAAGTTTGGATTCACTGGTACAACAAAGAAAACGACAAGGACAATCAACTGTTCCTACCTCCAAACACCAAACCAGAACTTACTTGGTGGCACGAGTTCCGAGTTAACGAAGAACTAAAGGATTACTCCTTCTTCGCATTCGACAAAGAAACAATCACCAGGTGGAACAAATACAGAGAACAACAGCAGATCGAAATAGATCCCATTGGAGACGAATCAAAACAGGGAGAAAGCTCGAAACAAGGCACAGAATTGAAACACGAACCCGGAACACAGGACCCGAAACCTGAAACACCAGAACCGAAACAGAAGGACATGTCAAATGACAAAGAAGAATCCCCAAAAGGAATAAAAGGAATCTCCATTAAGGAATTCAAAGGACAGCGCTCCAAAGTGAAACATTTCATCAATACATTCGATGACGTATTTGATCTTGATGAGGGGCACTTCGAAACATCGAAAAAGCGAATCAAATATGTTCTCCTTCACCTAGGGGAAGAACTGGACGATTGGAAAGCAAATCTTCGAGGAGAATTGGAAGCAGCAGAAGCGACCAAAGGAAAAACAGCAGAAAGCGCATACACACTTTCTTGGGATAACTACCCCAGCTTCAGACAATGATTCTTGAGCGACTGGGGAGAATCTGACAGCGCAGCAAGGACCCTGAATAATCTAGATAAAGTCAAAGTAGGCAGAGATATCGACATCCCTGCCTATATTCAGAAATTCCGATCGCTCATACACTCCACCGGAATCACAGGGTTCATGGCGCAATGCATCCATTTCTGTAAAGGACTCCCTGCATCAGTAGCAGCAAAGATCATCGAAAACCCTGCAGTCGTCAGCATGGAGACAGCCTACAACGCCGCAGAACGCCTGCACAATGCTTGGGAGACTATGAAATTGATGAACCGATCATCAGGATCAGGAGACACAAAGAGGTGTTTCAAATTTAACCGAAACCAGAAGCCCTCTGTGTCAGGATCAAGGGGAATCAATGCTGTGAGCACAGGACGTCTTTCAGATGCCCAAAAGGAGGAATATCGAAAAACTGGCAAGTGTTTCAGATGTGGAACACAGGGACACATATCCAGGGACTGCCCAAACAAGGGGAATGCCCAAACGTCGTCCTACAAGTCCTCCTCCCCACAGAATCGCTCGATCAGAGCAATAGAGGAAATGACCTCGAATGAATCAGCTGCCCAACGCATCAGGGCGCTGTTAAAGGATCTTCCAGAAGAAGAACGCGAAACAACCCTCCAGGAGCTCGAATCCGAGGGTTTTTAAGAAGGAGACGCCAGAAAGCGGTTGATGCCTCCAGTACCATTGAACAGTTAGCACTCAACTCTGTAATTGTAAATTCAAATAATAACAAACGAATTTCCATTACTGTGCAAACAACCCATAAACCCGCTGAAATATCTGCTCTCATTGATTGTGGAGCAGAAGGAAACTTCATTGACGAATGCATATCAAAAGATCTACCTAAGGAACCCTTAAAACAACCGATTAGAGTCAAGAACGCTGATGGGACAATCAATCAGAACGGATTAATCACTCATCGCACTTGTCTCACCTACTCTATTGAAGGGAAGACATACAACAACTGGTTATGGATCACCAATCTAGGCGATCAAGCGATAATCTTTGGAATACCATGGTTAGAACAACATAACCCTACAATCGATTGGCGAAAGAAAACCCTCCAAATGGACGATGATTTGGAAGACACCAAACCTATTTGGCACATGGCATTAGACAACCGACAATGGGGAGAAGATGAATATTGGATTAGGGTAAAAACATCGGCATCACAGGCACTTGAACATCAAGTAAAAAGAGACGAAGTGCCTATAGTTCTACCTTCTGAATACACGCCTTGGCACGCCACCTTTGAAAAGAAAGCGTCAGAGCGTTTTCCATCTTCTCGCCCATGGGATCATGTGATTGAACTCAAAACAGGATTCACGCCAAAAGTCAACAAAATCTACCCGTTATCACTAAAGGAACAGTCAACCCTCAATGAATGGATTAAGGAACAACTCAATAAAGGATACATTCAACCATCGAAATCACCACAAGCATCGCCATTTTTCTTCGTTTCCAAGAAGGAAAGCGGCGCGCTTCGACCTTGCCAGGATTACCGATACCTGAATGAATGGACGATTAAGAATGCCTACCCATTACCCTTAGTCTCCGATTTAATGACGAAACTAGAAGGCGCAAATTACTTTACCAAACTTGATCTGCGCTGGGGATACAACAACGTCTGAATCAAAGAGGGTGACAAGTGGAAAGCGGCGTTCATAACCAATCGAGGATTATACGAACCAACAGTCATGTTCTTTGGTCTCTGCAACTCCCCGTCAACATTCCAAATGATGATGAACGAATATTTCCAAGATATGATAAACGAAGGATGGCTCATCATTTATATGGATGACATCTTGATCTGTGCAAAAACAAAAGAAGAAATGTGGGAGCGTACAGAACACGTTTTGAATCGCCTACAGGAGAATGACCTATTCTTGAAACTCGAGAAATGCAAATTTTGCGTTCAAGAAGTTGAATTTCTTGGCATGATCATTACGCCTGGACACATTCAAATGGATCCTGTTAAACTTGCAGGAATTCGCGACTGGCCAACACCAACAACGGTTAAGCAAGTCAGATCCTTCCTCGGATTTGGAAACTTTTATCGGAGGTTTATTGGCAACTTTGCCGCCATAGCAAAACCATTGACAGATCTAACAAAGAAAGGTTTACTCTTTGACTGGACGACCACTTGTCAGACAGCGTTTGAGGAGCTTAAAAACAAGTTCTCCTCCATGCCCATTTTACGCATGCCTGACCCCACTCGACCATTTATCCTTCAGACAGTAACAAGCTCTAACCTATCAAAGCGACAGGCAGACAGGGGGGGGGTTTTAGTGAGCAAGGTAAAGATGTCCCGCCAATTCCAGTTCCAGAAGTCAACTGCATAATGGATGCGAAAGAAGCGACGGATGCGAAAGAATGCGAAAGATGCGACAGATGAAATGCAAAAATGCGAGATGCGAATGAGATGCGAAAGATGCGACGGATGCGAAGATGCGAAAGATGCGACAGATGCGAAAGATGCAGATGCGAAGATGCGACAGATGCGAAAGATGCGACAGATGCGAAAGATGCGACAGATGCGAAAGATGCGACAGATGCGAAAGAATGCGCGCAGATAGCGCAAAATAGATAAATAGAGTACTCAATGCGCGCGGCGGTACGTGCTGATAACCGGTTTGGGCGGAAGTGTGTAGGGCGAAGTTTGTCGGGCAATGGCAAGCGATGAGTAGCCAAGTCTTTCGCAAGTTGGGCTTTGGCAACGGCTGCAACGACGCGGAGGGAATTTCTCAAGAGACCGAGAGAATGAAAACAAGCGAACACGAAGGGGAAACTTGGATGGATAGGGTAGATTATTATTTACTACGCAACATTGTGGTTTATATACATTTTACTACGCTACTAATGTGAAAAGACTATGAAACTCTTGCAACTTTTTCTCCGTGTACGCGCGTCTCTTGCTGTCCCAATCCGTTATCTTGAAAGGCTCCCTCCGATGCGGCTTAGTACGCGAGCATTTTCTTAGTATTTTTCATCCGGCTGCCACTCCGTAGCGGAACCCTGATCGTATGGTTGTTGTCCCTAAGGGCGTTTGAATATGAGTGCGGTGGCTGACGATCGAGCTCCGGTGTCCCTATTGATTACCGCTGATGTTTTCCCTGGCGACCGCGAACCTGTTAACGGAATTCTTCCGATTGCGCTCCATATATCCTTCCCCCTTGTATTCTCCGATCGATGCAAACCGCCGTGAAGATTTCGTCCCGGTATCCTGGGTGGACTAATGATTCCTCCGTCGATCATATGCATATGCGGATGTAGGTTTCGATCGTGGTCCCCGGAAAGCTAACTTGCCTATCATGGAAGTGGCAGTGCAGAGCTATTGCATGTGATGGTAACTCTCGATGTGGCAGGTCCGTTTAGTCAGCGCGGTTTAGCGGATAATGGGATTTGTGCTCGGTAGTCGTCAAGCGCGACGGCGCTCGCTGCTAGTGCGAAAAGGGGGCGGATTATGCTGCGGTTGCGTGCGATGATAACCGGGTTTGCGAGGTCTGCGGAACTGTAGCACATCAGATAGTTAGTGACGGGTTCAGTGCATGTGTATAATCCCAATGACGATAGGACTTCTCTCGCATAGCATGGCGCATATACGTGATGAGGTCGCTACACGGTCACAACGGGACACCACTCATCATCTCCCCGGGACTTAAAAATCTGACTGCCCTCAGTCAGTCTGCTGGACAAATACGACCGATTGATGGAGTCTGATGCGATGGCGAGTGTACTGCGGGTGTGCGAACAAGGCGGATTATGCTGCGGGTGCGTGCGGATAGCTGGTTACCATGCGAAGGTATGCCGGAGAGCGGATATGTTGCTTAAGTCCATAATACGGAGGACCGATCCGGCTTAGCGGGTACTGGACTTCAGTCTGAGACTCTGAATGTCCATGGGACACGGCGACTCCTCAGGCTTCTGCGTGGGAATGGACCTGGCTTCTTTTGTAGTTACGTCGGAGTTTCCCGGATGCTTTGGTCGTCTCTGTTGCTTCGTTTCCTCTATCTTTTTCCCTCCCATGTCTGCTTCACCTACCGACATGAACTTTGACGACGCCATTGCTGCCGCGGAGGCACGCTTAGCACAGGAGGAGGAAGAGCGTCATATGCGGGAAGCGGCCGCGACTAAGCGTCGTGAGGAAGAACGTCGCCAAATCGCCACGTTGAAGGCACGCAAGGCAGAGGCTGAACGACGAGCGCGAGCTGCGAAGGAGGCGGCAGAGCTGCGTGTGCGAGAGGAAGAGGAACGGCGTAAGGCGGAAGAACTGCGTCGGGAGGAAGAACTGAAGGCGGCGGCGAGACAGGAAGCAGAGGCGGCAGCGGAACAGGCACAGCGCGTACTGGAGGAATGAACCCATGCACAACAAGAGCCTCGCCCAAAGCCTCGTCCCAAAGGCAAAGCGAAGGTCCGCGCTCCGTCTCCTCTCGATCTCGCTTCTGTGCTTACCACGGCTGACAAATATGAAAAGGCCATCTTGGCAACGGATTCCGCCGCTCTTGGCAACCTTGTCATAGCCAATGAAATGGAGGCAGCGAGGGCGCGTAACTTGAGTCAGAAACGCGCACGAGCGGAGAGCATTGTGACAGAAGCCGGGCCTTCAAAACGGTCCAAGTCTAGCACGCCAACCAAGCAGGCGTGTGATCGGTCAGCGACTTCATCTTCTTTTGGTATACCATGCGGATCTAATGGAAAATGCAGGTGCGTACGGAAGAAAATGCCTTGTTATTCGCAGGCAAATGCACAGAGCCGGGTGTGCGTCGGATGTCGGGAGGCGTGCGTCTCTTGTCAAATTAACAGGGTCTCTGTGACCGGGCGAGGATTGGGGAAGGTAGTGAAATCCCGAGAAGTGGTCGAGCTGAGCGATGCGGACGACGAAGAAGTTGAAGAGGTTGGCAGTGCAGCGGAGGGCATCAGTGACGCGGACAGCACCTCGGAAAGCGTACGCCTGCTACGGCTGCTCCAAGAACAATCCGCCGCTATGCAAACCTCTCTGGCGGCCATTGCCAGTTCCACCGCTGAAACGAACTCTTTGTTGGAACGGATATGCGACTCGCAAATGGCGCAGGTCAATATCCAGTGGGAAATGCGCCACATCGTTAATGACGCTATGCATGCGACTTGCTCGCTTCTGGACTTTTTCTGTCCGCCGCGCGAAGCTGGAGCGAGAGACGACACAACGGAACAAGTTCGTGGCAAATGGTCGAATGCGGCGGGGCGCAACGCACAGTCCGGGGCGGAAAACATGGGCGCGAATACGGAAGCGGCTGAGGTCAAAGCTGTTAGGTCAGGAACGGGTGAGGAATCGGATGTCGCGGAGCAGGGAGGGGCGGAAGCGGTCACAGGCGATGCGGTCATGTCTTCGCCAGCGTCGCCTCCACAAAATTGTCTATAGTTTGTCGTTATCGTAGTCCGTCGGGACATTGCTATTTGTTTTGTTTGCGTGCTTTGGAGACATTTGTAAGCAAAAAGAGTAAGTAAAGCGAGCGGTATAAACATAAGTGGAAAATAACATAGGCGCACGGCATGAGCGGACGTAGTCCTGTAGCGAAATGGAATTATTGTGCGCACGAATTAAGTATAGGATCATAAAGGAATTAGCGGATAATATAGGAGGGGGTAGTGGAAATGCTCAATCATCGTCTGACTCGGCCGGGTCAGCTTCCGGGTCCGATTGATAGTACCCGAGTTCTTCTTCTTTGCCTGTTTCTCCTTTGTCGACGGTAGCTTGCATGGGCTGGTCATCATCCCCTTGAGAATGCGAGTTGGCCATTTGTCGCATGCGCTCTTCCGAGGCGTCTAATACGTTGTCCGGAACCGTTAGCCCTCGCCTCGCAAAATACGGAATGACGCGGAATGCCGCGTACGGCCGGTCGAGTACCGTTCCGTCGAGCTCGCAAAGAATGTACGCGCCACCACGGTTACCTTGTAAGACTACATAGGGGCCGATGTAGCGCGGGCGCATCTTCCGGTTTAATGACTTCTCAATTGCGGTATTGCGGACTAATACCAACGCTCCTCGTTTGAAAGCGAAGTCGCGGATGACAGTCGGATGCTCGTTCTCGAATTGTTTAGCCGCTGCTATGCACGCTGCGTAGACCTTGCCTTTTAGAATTTCCGTTTGCGCATGGCGCTTCTGCAATTCTGTCGTGCGTCAGGCAATGAGCTCTGTGGTCGACAGGAAATCGTCGGGTGGCGGCAATAAGTAGGTAGCTTCCGTGATATCAAGCGGAAGCAGCGGATGTGCTCCGGTTACCGCAAAGTAGGGTGATACGCCCATGCGACGCCTGGCTGTTACTCGCTCTGACCAGAATACGGAATGCAGGGCTGGGGCCCAATTGGATCCTCCTCCCTCGCTGGCTTTAACCAAAGCTTGCCGGACGTCGTAATGACTGCGCTCTACAATGCCATTAGTGCGGGAGTTGTAACCGGAAATGCGGATATGGTTAATGTGATACTTCTTCGCTAGGTGTGCCACCGCGCGGATAATTGGCGCTCCGTTATCCGTTACAATCTCCACTAAACTTCCCCATCTGCAGATGAGCTCCTCGAATATCCAGTCACCTATTGCATTGGCGGTTTCGCGACGCAGCGCGCGATACTCCGGGTAATGCGTCAACGAGCAACGGGCTTGGACGAGGTACTTGTATTGGTTCGACGGCGGGAGGTGCATGGTGTCCAAGTAGACTTTGGCGAAGATAGGGGCGGGTTCCGCAACGACGGGCGGGATGCGATATAGTTGTAGTTGTCGGGCTTGACATGTGCGACATGATTTGATGTACCATTTGATATTGTCTTGTATCTGTGGCCACCAAAACCGCTGCATAATTATTGATCTTGTCGCATAATATCCGCGGTGTCCTAACTCGTCGTGGCAGCTGACCAGTATGCTAACCTGCTGATGCGGATCCAATACCACTTTATGCGCACCGCTCCTGTCTCTTAACCACAGTGTATCGTTTTTCATGAAGAACTTCGTACAATACCGCATGAACCGGGTATTTTCTTCATCTGACAGATTGTCGGGCTTTTCCAGTTTCGCAAGGAAGCGTTTTGCCATTTGCAACTTTTCCTCGTCCCTTGACATGGTCTGGCTTCTCCATGGAAAGATCCCCTCGTACGAATTGTCTTCCTCTCCTTCCGGAACCTGTGCCCTCTCGCTCTCCGGTGGCGGTGTCTCTGAATCGGTTAATAAGAACGTCGTAAGCAGCTTTTTACATTTTTCCGCGATGCTAGCGTAATGCGACACTTCCGGATCTAGTATGTTTTGTTGGCGGTCCCGCTTTGTGACAGTTTTGGAAGGCGCAGCATTGATCTGGTGCATGAACCCGTAAAGGTTATCAATCCAATCTTCAAATTCCTCGTCTTCTTCCACATCAGGTTCCTCATCTAAGGGTTGCCGCGGGCGTCTGGACAATCCGTCGGGTGTGTGAAGTCGGCCCGGCACGTGCACTAATTTAAAATGGAAGGTCAGGATCGACAAGATCCATCGGTTGATTGACACTGAAGGTGTAATATCCGGGTTTTTGAGCATGTCCTTGATGTAACGGTGATGCGCTATACGACGGGCAAAACCCAAAACCGAACCTCTCTTGTGCGCGAGCACACCTTCAGTGAAGGACCGAAGTGTTATTCGAAGCAGGGTCGAGGCAGGGGGAAGGGAGAAACACACGTCTCGAACAGCTGTGGGCGAGTCCTAGGAGGTTCTCAGACTTGGCCGACTGTTTCGAATCCAAATGGTGTTGGGGATGTTATAATGAAGTGAGTGCTGGTCAGGGTTGGTGACTTCGAGGTGACAGGGTCGGGTCGAAGGTGACCGAACGTTATTGAGTGTGGCAAGGAGAATGGTTGTGGCTGATGAGAAATACGAGGCGGAGACGAAGTAGAATCTTGAGGCGAGGGCGAGGCGAACGCGAGCTGAGTCAAGGACAATACCAAGGGCCTGAACAAAACTCAGAGGAGGCCAAACTCGCACCGAGACTCGGAGGGGAGGGAAGCAAGGTCAAGACTTCTTCTCTACTTTTCGACTAAGACATGCACAGGCTTATATATCTATCAATATGTCATATGGGGGAAACTCGAAACTCAGTCCAATATCTGTGATTTTGTAAGGTCCGCTCGACTACCATCTTCTCGAACCACAATCGAAGCACAACGATGGGAACAGGTCCATGACAATGGAAACGCACATGTGCACCAGGCACCAACCGGGAATACTTCTCCACCGACATCGCCGACGTTCGCAACGCCAACAAGTGCTCCACGGATCTTCAGGTATCTCGGTCAAAGTTGCTTGTTACTGGATAGTGACGCACTGCCCGCGTTGCGACGCCTTCGTGGTTTCTAGGCCTCATACTCGTGACAGAGCAGGTCCTCGAGCTGGGGATGGTTTGTCAAGTCCGCTGGAAGTCGTGCTACGTGCCAAGTCGAATAATATGGCATTAACTGGTGCGCTGGAATGAGCCTCGAATGCAGCACGCCTTCTCGATTGATGACCGCGTATCGTCCGAGGGTTCGTCCGACAATGATTAGTGGTCCTCCGGATTCTATCTCCTTTCGGTAGCCTTCCTGCACCGCGACTGTGATAATCCTCCACACAACCTGACCGACGACGAACGTGGCGCTCCCTGCAGAGGCGAGCTCTTCTAATCGAACGGAGCTATTGATTAATTCGAGGTGGAACCGGCTTCGACTGTATGGGTCCCTGGGCGCACGCAAGGCAGATGCCTCGTCCGGGTCGTGAAACATAGGTTCTAAGCCTCCTCGAGCACTGATCTGACATGTCAACATGGTTTGCCTCTCCTCTGTCACCGTCCTCGAGTCTCCGAATTGCATTCCTATCGAGTCCAGGATGGATATACTGGCGCGCTCGGACGCTGGTAGCCGCAAGAAGGCTGCTCCCGGGTAAGCGAGACAAAGTTGTCGTGCGTTGGCGGTTCGACTGGGCTCGAGGGCATCTACCATGGAAGAGTCCGGATCTACTGTTGGAGGTTCGGCGCGATCGGATATCCTTGCCGCGAGCGATGAATGAGCTGGTGCTGAGAGTCGTTCGATCAGTGTTAAAGACTGTATGGTCGAGGGGGTTCCGTTCAATCTCGTCAGATGACGAAAAAGATTGCTTGATGGGCGAAGCAAACCTTAGTTGAATGAATTAAGACTTAGGTCCGAGCTGCTGGAGAACACAGGCTGGATTATGGGAGAAAATCCATATTAAGGGGATTGGATGTGAACAGCAGGCAGATGAGCATTTCGCCAGGAAAGGGGCAAGTGAAGTGGAGGTACGAAAAGCGGGGACAGGGAAGGGGCTCCGGCGGGCTGGGGTTGTACCGGCAGTTGCCTAACTTGATGGGGAAGCACACAGGCTGAGACCGGCTTGGCGTATGGTAGAAAGCCACAACCACGAGCGGACATTGTTGGTATAAAAG
This sequence comes from Amanita subjunquillea, assembly GCA_020011035.1. Taxonomy (NCBI): domain Eukaryota; kingdom Fungi; phylum Basidiomycota; class Agaricomycetes; order Agaricales; family Amanitaceae; genus Amanita; species Amanita subjunquillea. The sequence continues at coordinate 4,782 of JAEBUT010000102.1, read as the reverse complement.
GGCCATGGGATCTATAGCCATGGCAAGCTGACGAAAATTCAGAGACGCCCAAACCAATCCAGGGAGCCCAACACTGTGTTTGACACAGTTGGGGCATGAGCTCAATAAAAGTTAGAAAGGGATACCGTACGGCGATGTGGGTTGGTAGGAAGTGTGTGGGTGTCAGAAGGAGTAGGTGCGAAACGGGAGGGAGAAGAATGGCAGATGACGTACATGAGTGACAGAGGTGATGTAGCTAGATAAGAAGGTGCTGGAGAGAGGGCCCGTTGGGATGAGACACATGGAGAAGCAAGAGGACTGGAGCAGGTTAACAGAAGAACAACAGAATAGGACAGTGGACCATCCCTCCTACAATCCCCGAAATGAGTTGAGCGTCACATCAGTGAAACATCAATGAAGACATTGTTTCAAGCTGGGGGGCATGGGAGGGCTCAAACGGGAGGCGCAGAACGATTGCTGGGGTGGGGGCGATCGCGATGAAGATAACCTGCCAAAACTCGGCCCAACATATGCATGATGTCCTTCTTGCGGAATCTGGTATCAGTCGATATATCGATGTGCGTGATTGATTCCGATTGCAGCGCAAAATGGGAGGCAGTGCGGCCCTCTTTCACGCGTCTCCGGCTCGCTCACAAACAATCCCATAAGGCTCTGATGCAATGGCTATTAGCAGATAATGTCAGCCACGTAGATAAGCCCTTTTAAGTAGCTTTATTAGACCAGGGTATTTAGTATGGAAACTAATATATAGAATTTATGGGTGCACTGAGGCCACTCCCTCAAAGACCCGAGACATACCCTTCCATAACCCAGAATAAATTGTGTCCCACACGGAGGGGTTATGGGGGGTTAAGATGAAGGGAGTTGTGACTGTATACCCAAAAGGCATTCCAAGTAATCAAATGGCTCGTCTCTATCTTGGTGCGGCGACGCTAATCGTGGCAAGAGAATGAAAACGGGGACAGCTGGCGATCCGATCAAGGGGCAAGCCTTTGATCTTAACACTTCGCATCCCCAAGAACTTCCGGCATGCCGAAGCCAAAACTTCCCACAGTGATCCAGTACAAAGCTCCAACTCCACGGAGACCCACACGCAACACGGCGCTATACCAGGCAAATCCGCGTCTGGCGCACAAGTAGCTTTTGCACCGCTTACATATTACATAAATCATCGCAAAAGAAAAGTACAAGCCCTCGCAAAGAAAGTCAAGGGCCAGTTAGCAGCCCGGGGGTTTGTTTGGGTTAGTTTTTGGTTTTAGCCAAGAGTTCCGCATCCATCCCG
>JAEBUT010000101.1:0-35595 GCA_020011035.1 Amanita subjunquillea | reverse complement strand
GAATTTCTTTTTTCCTTAGTGCCAACCCGTCGGGATTGTTTAAAACCGGTGGCGTCCCGGTACCCATAACAGTCTCCAATTATTGCCTTTAAACATTTTTCCAACGAACACCAACCACGGTCGTGAAGGATTCCCAAAATAGCAAAAAGCGGCTGGGTTATTGGGTGGGAGATGATTGGCATCCGTTTGAGGAGCGAGAACCCTCGAAAAAGCTCTAAACGTTAAACAAACTGGGCAGCGCTGGGAGGAAAAGAAAGCGACCCGGGCACGCGGACGGGTGGGAACATATTTCCGGTAAGCAGAACGTGCGGCGCGATTTAGAGTGGGAGTTTCGAGGAAACTCAAGAGAATAATCTTACGAGCAAGCTTGGGGCTTTGTCCCGCCGGGGGGGCGGACGTTGAAAGCCAAAGGGGGTGGGGTCATGTTCCCGGGTGGGGACTCTGGGGGACCACTTTTCTTTTCCTGTTTTTTTTATCTATTTTTCGTATTTTATTATGGAGGGCCTTACGGACGCTTGGGGGCCAAAGGCTTTACCCACTTAAACGCAATGGGCTTGCGGTACCAGTTATTTGAAAAGGAAGTGAAAAGGCAACGGGTTATGGTCATCCTGTTGTCTGTCCCGTATTGTTTCTATTCCTAAAGGTCCGGGGTCTGCGAATCTGGCTCTTGGTAGGGGGTCTTGGAACGTTGCTGCACGTACCCCCACCAAAACCTTGGAGGGCAGAGTTCGTCTTTGCCGCCCCCAGCCAAGTTGATTCCAGGGTGCCCAAAGGTAGTATAAGGAGGGCGTAAGTCCCGCTAGTGGTTCAGGAGTCCCAAAGGACTCTAGGATAGTTTTTGCTTTCTTACCCCCGCTTACTGGTTTCCTTTTTTTTCTTCCTGTTGGTCGGAAAATTTTTTTTTTTTTTTTTTTTTTTTTCTATTTCTTCTTCTCCTCTCACTCTTCTCGAGTGTCGGGGGGCCCCTTTGTGGTTTGTGTTGGACACTTAGTCCTACAACTAGCTCGAGGGCTTGCGGGTCCTTGCCGAAAAGGGGGCCTAATCCCTTGTTTCAAAATGCTTAGGGGCTTGAGGTAACATTTTCCAAGGCCAACCCTCAAGGACGCAGTGCGGCGTGCGAAAGATTGATGTAGGCTGCTGGGGATCTGGATTGAAAGTAGTAAAAGAGATTGGTGGTTGGACGGGCGACTTTGAGTAATCGGAACGGGTGGAGGGGAGCGTGAATTACAAAAAAGACATTTGTTCTGTAAACGAAAATTCAACAAAGGGAATACAAAACAAAAATAACAAACAAACATACCGGGTCTGGGGAACTGAGGACATACGGTAGTGGGAATTTCAATTTATTCTTCATTTTCTTTGATCATTCTTGAGGATCTCACCCCCCCCACCAGGTTACCAACCAGTTTTGCCTTGTTAGAAAACAGGGGAAGGCAGAATGGAAAGGCCCACCCTCTTGGAACCCTGATTAGGCCACTATGTTCCCTTCAATGAGCTCCTTCGCATTCTTCAAAAGAGATGGTCGGTATGAAAATGAGTAATTCCATTTCTTTGGTTACGTAGGGATGGAGCCTATTATATTGTCTCATTGGCTCCATTATATGTTTTGTTTTGGGTTCTTTTAAAAAAAAAACAAAAAACATTACTGCAAAATTAAACACAAACAACTATCCCACAAAACTGCTGGAACTGGCAGTTGGACCAAGTTCTTTCTTTTTGGCATAATTTCAACCCCGCCAAAATTCCAGACAAGTTTCCGGATTATAGTTTATAACACCTTTACTTTGTCTCTGCTTTTGGGGAGGCGGCTTTGTAGACTTTTTTAGGATGAAAAAAAAAATGAAAAACAAAAAATAAAAAACGCAGAAACAAACAAAAACATAACAGCCATCCAACAACGATTTTGGTGGGCCAAACTGGGGAAAAAGCAGTTTTCTTGCAAAAAACAACCAACAGTGTGTAGGCTCAGTCCCCAGAAACCCCAAAACGCCCGGTCCGGCAGCACGTTGGGTGTGGGACCAAGGGGGGGCCATTCAGCATGCCATTTTGCCATTGTCGTCTGTGTTTCCCATTCTTTCCCTTTTCTGTGAATGAGCCAGGGATCCCAAGTAAAATAGGCATCCACCAATTTTTGTGAAAAAGGTTTTCCAGGGGGGAAACAGCTCTGGGGGCCTAGGTGAGTTGGCCTGGGGACTGGGGGTGGGAAGTGGGAATGGGCAGAGTCAACACAGGACAACCAACCCTTTGGGGGGGTAACTGGGGGTGGTGGAAGTTGGGGGGTACGGGAAGGAAAATAAAGGAATGTGGGTCAAGCAGCCCTCATGTTGCCGCACGGCAATTAAAGTGTGTGACACTAGTTTTAAGTTAGGAGGGTTTTTTACCCCGAGGCCCGATAGTTACGCTGAACCAGGGAGGCCGCTCCTACAAAAAACCAGGCTTCCTTCCTTCATTTGGGTAGGGGTGGGGCTAATAAACCCGGCCTACAACCCTGTGCACCCCAAACGTAAGGGAATCCGGGGGTAAATCAAAAAAAAAATAAAGTGGCACCATAGGGTGTAATTTCTTGTTCCAAAGCATTTCCTGGACAATTGAAAAATCGGGTCTTGTGACTCGGGTTTTCCATCAATCAGGAGGGTGGGTCTTTTCTCTGGGTGGGGGCCCCACTGTGGCTCTATTTAGGTTGATTTTACTTGATGGCCTTGCTTTCAAGGTTTTGTATTTGTCTTTGTTCCCTTGCCATTCGAGTGTGTTTGTTCTCCCAAACTATGTTTATTCCACACTGTTAACTAATATTGCTTTTGCTTCTTGGATTGGCTTCGGGGGAACAAATGAAAGAGACAAAAACCTTTTGTCGAGTGGGGTTCCCAATCCCCAGTGGGCTGTCCCAGGGTCTCCATTCATTCTGCGGCGGCTTGTCCCTGCGGTTTTCCATTTCTGGCTCCTCCCCCCCTCAAAAACCAAGCTGTTCTGAGTCCCCAAGATGGCATTTGGGTTCCAATTGTGAGATGGTTTTTTCAATGGGGTTTTTTGGCCGATTCTTCAACTGGTGGGCGGGAGGAGGGCTCGGGGGGAATGGAACGATTCCCTCTGGGATGGGTGGGGTTCTTGCTGTGTTGTTTTTTCTTTGAAGGGAAACACACAAATTTTCTGTCGGTGTTATTGTGCTTCCCAATTCCTCGCTCCAACTGTGTATTCCCTCTCTGGACTCCTTTTTGTGATGGGAAATTGTGCCACGCTCCTTTTTCCCTCTTCCCGCCCACCCCTCACAACACCAAACCCCTCCCCTCTCCGCCACCCCTTTCACACAAACACCCATCCTCCCTTTCTCCCGCCACCCCTCAAACAACTTATGTTGTTCTCCAAAATACAGGGAATAAGAGACCTGGTGGTGTTGGGTGAAGTGTGGCTTAACGCAATGGGCCAATGATCGTAGGAGGCCTTTTCAACCATGTGGGACTTTGCCTTCAGCCCAGGGGCCCACATATTTTCCGGCTCCCATTGCTCTTTTCAGTTGGGTCCTAAGGGAAGACTACCCCTAAAAAAGCCCTTCCACGGCTTCACTTCCTAAATGGTGAGGGGCCAAAACGACCTTTCTGTTGTCCTTTTTGTTTTGCCACTCTTTCGAACGGAATTGCTGGTGCATTTAGTGCTTTCTGTGTTATGGGTTGTAGAAATAGGAAAGGGCGAAGGGTTAATGTTGGTGGGGTTGTGTGTGTCAAAAGGGGAATAATCGGAATTCCAAACCCCACTCCAAGTGTCAGCTTGGCAGTAATGGGCTCTGGCAGGGTTTTCGGTTGGACTTGTGTGTGGCCTTATTGTTGTACGCGGCCCAGTAGAAACCATAGGGGACAAGAACGAATCGCTTCTTAGGGGCCTGTGCTGGATGGTCGCTGTCCACTTGGAGTGGGAATCACCCCATTGAAGGGCAAATTTATAGGGGGGCCCAATTTTCAATTTAAGGAGTTTGCATCCAAAGGGACTTCATTTGTGTTGTGTTTGGCTTTTTTTTCTTTTGGTAACAACCCACTCATCTCAAGGGGCCTTTAGGGGTATTCTTTCCTCCCCCAACTTCTTTTCCACCTTAGTGCTTACTGCTGCACATTGGTTTTCAAAGGTCCCAAGGACTGAATACCTAAGGGTAAGGTACGGTTGGGTCACCCTAAGCAAAAAGGGGTCTGCTTTCCTTTCTTTCCTTGCCTATGGGAATTGTTCCCCTAGTCGTTAAGGGAGTTATTTTCTTCATGGTCTTTCTATGGGTTGTGTATGCGTTGTTTCTTGCTCCCTAGGTTGGCCCTGTGGGCCAGGGCACTTTTTTTACAACTCCCCCACATTGCCTTGTGGCGTTTTCCAGGTTAAATGTCCTCTTGCAATCCAGGGGACTGTTCCCCCAGGTTTCACGTCCCGGCACCAGTGGCAAGGTCAATGTAGGGGAATTTCCCAGTGGTGTCTCAAGGTCCCTTTGTAAGTCCAGGTAACAGGTATTTCTTATTTTGCACAAAATCACCAATTGTTTCGCGGACACCATTTTTTCTTTTAACCATTTCTCCCAGTTTTAATTTTTTTACTAACCTCCCCCCCCACCATTGATCCTCAACTCCCTTCTGGGCACTCCCACCTCCACTCCCCCTTTACAAGTGGGAAGCCAACTGATTTTTTTCAGGGGAGTCCCGCGCTTGATTTTCCTCTGGGGCCTATTGTTTAACTGCAACAGCATGCTTTTCATTCCTTCGCATACCACTTTTACACTTCCCCTTATGTGTTGCTACTCACGGGGGGACTTTCTGGTTTTTAACCTCATTCCCTGCGTAGCAGTTGAAACCTCCCGTTTCCCCGTTTCTTGTTTTTTTTTTCTCCCCACTTGGGCTCGGGAGACCCCCCGGGCCCCCCGCCGTCACCCTCGCAGCGCCAGCGCCCATTCCTGCCCCAACCCACCCCCTCCCCAAGGCCACCTTGTGTTGTAACTCCTCCCCTTTGGGGGGCCAGCCCCCGCCGTCCTCTCAACCCCTGCCCCTTGGCTTGTTTCCCCATTTTTGCTGACGTAGCCTCTTCTTTTTTTTACACAGGAGTCGCCCCGGCCCCATCCCCCTACTTCATATTAGTTACGACAGGGTCTTTTGCCCTGGGGCCACTTCCCTGAGCACCTTCCCTTCCTTTTCCACCCTCTGTTTTCTCTACGTCCTTTTTAGATGTTTTTAATTTCCCTCGGGGCGCATAATCCGGAAACAACTACACAAGCTCCTTGCTTACACTCACACTATCCCGCATCCAGCTCCTTGAGGGCCACAAGGGCCCTGAAAGTAGATATTTCCTTATGCCCCCAGACCAAGAAAAAAAACCTTACTCTGTCCATTTTCTGTTAGACTCAAACAAGCAGAAAAACCAGGAGAAACTTTTATCCATTGCCAGTAATTTGGGTTTTCCACCAGCGTTCGGGTTCATATGTGGTTAGTTTGCACCGGAACAAATCCTGGCAAACAAAACACTCATTATACGGGCTGAACGACAAAAACAAAGCCCCACCCTGAGAGGGTCTCAGTTGAGTGTTCTTTTTCTTGGGTTTTGCCCCTTGAGTTCACCAAAACAACAGTCAACTTTTCACCCCTTTCCTGTTACTTTCCAGTCTTCTACTAATAAGCGGGGGCCCTTAGTTTATTGGTAACAAAAGGTCCTGATAAAAAAACGATTTGTCGTGTAACACCAGATGAAAGGGTAACGAGAAAAACCAAAAAAAAAATCAATCGTGGGAAGTTCAATAGTTCTTTACTAGTCCTGCCTATAAATACCACACACGCCCTGTGCAAATGTTTTTCCCCCCATTTAAGTTGACTCCAAAGTCCAAACTGGAATACGCATGGCTTACCAATTTGGTGCAGGTCTTTAACAAAGAACCATGTGCGCCAGAACACCAACAATGGTCTTCCAAAAAAAATTTTACGGGAAATTAACAAATAATTGTAATATCTCCCATGCCCCCCTAAACCTTACTTTGTTTCAAAGAATCTTTAATATCCCAATGGGACCCACTGAGTTCAGTAAAAACACTTAAACATTTGACATCACCCATGCTAAATTTGCATTAATGTAGATAAACCACATGTCCATTGAATTGACTTTGGTATGGAACCGCATTCTCAAGCATGTTTTCCAACCAAAACTTGCTTGAAACAAGGAATGGACCTTATATCTCCAAGGGGAAGTTTTCTTTGTTTCTAACCCAATGGTTGTTATGGGTGGTCATCAACTGGCCTCTCAGTTACTTCACCCTCTCTAACACGTTTTTGTTAAATTTAACTTCGCATTCTCATTGGGGGAGGGGAACGGGGGACCTGTTTGTACCTTCCGTATTGGCTGTTGGCTTTTGGCCACGTAACCACAAAGCGCAGGTCATTGATAGTTATTTTGCAACATTATCTCAAATAACTTACTGGGTGTTTACATGTGTTTGGTTTTCCATATTTTTCAGGGGGTGGTTCACCATCCCCCTCCCTCTAACAACCAATTTTTGTTTCGTAAAATAGGTCCACTTTGATTGATTCTCAACTTTGCGAGAACCAAAATTGGGCGGCGGGACAAAAATTGTTTGTGGACCATTATTGTGATCAATCAGTGTTGATACACTTTAGTTACGTTGGGAGCAATTGTGACGCTTCTGTATCGAAACCCACTTCTGTAATCCCATTTGTATATTGTTCACTCTTTATCGTACCTTGACCTTACACATAATTCTACTTAGGAATTTTAATCTTCATATCCACCCATTGGATTCGGGGGGCTTGACTAATGCTGTTCCCAAAATTTTTCTTCGAACAAGGGGGAATGGCAGGCGGGGAATAACACACAATCAGTCAAAAAACTAAAAAATAACCTGGGTTTGGCTGGCCCGGCTGTCTTTTAATTATACGTCTGGTGTTGCTCCAAGGGGACCTATCTGATGACTGGGGGCAAACAATTTTGGCGTGACCAGGGTCGGTGGGGCCTGTGACTTCCACATGTTGGGAAACTCAAAGCTTCTAGCATTTCTGCCTTGGACTCAGGGGACCTCCTGGCCCATTTCCAGGGCAAAGGGGTCAACTCCCGACAGGAATTTTGGCAGCAAACTGTCCTTGGCAAAATCGGGCAAAAGGGGCAAGTTCCAAGGCCACCAGTCCAGGGGGCCACCTAATTCCAGGTCGGCCACATTGGATCTGGGTTTTTCCGCCCCCCAAAATTCCATGATTATGTGGGAAAGTGCACAGGTGGAAACCCCGTCCCCAGGCACTGTGCCTGGGACTCCACGTTGGGTAACTTTTTTTTTCCACGGAGGAACACGGTGGGGGGCGTGTTAAGGGGACCTTCCCGTGAAAACCCCAACAGGACCGGGGGGCTGTTTTACGGTTCGCCCACTGGCAAAGAGTACTTAGCCGTCCAAGCTTTTTAGAGGCTGAGCAGGGCTTAGAACCCAAAAGGCCAGGGGGCTGGGCCAACAATTTTGCAGGAGCCCACACGGGAGAAGGAGGGGAGGGGGGGGGTAACAAATTACGTGGCGGCTATTTGGGGATTCATGAAAGGAAGAGTAGACAGAGGGGAGTGACTGGTAGGTGGGAGGAGACAGTTGCTTGAAAATTCAGAGGGAAAGATTTTGTGGGCCTGAGTGGAGAGGGACAGGGTGACCAATTTTTCAGAGGATGAATTGTGGGCTGAAGTTGGGACAGAGACAGGGCTGAAATTCAGAAGGAGATTGGTGGCTTTTCGTCCCAAAAAAGGAGCACAAATCTTCCACCGCTGGGGGGGACAGTGAAAACCAAAGGGCTTTTTTTGGCAAATTTGCAGGGAGGTTTCAGGAAACAGGGCAGGACGGGACACAGAGAGTTAGGGCTTGGATGTTATGAGAGACAGGGGCTTGAAAGCCCACAATCACAAAAAGGGCACTTTAGATTTTGAGGCTGGCCAGCAAGGGTGGGGGTTGGGACAAAAGGGGGGAAACTTTAGGGCTTTCCCATACAAGCCCAGAGTACCAGGCAATGGTGTTAACGCTACTGGACGTTGTTCTTACTGGATTTCTCTGTGTGTTTTTTAATTCTTTTTATTGGAGCCTACGGGACGCATTGATAAAAGGGCGATAACCAATACGGCTAGCAGGGGGACTTTGGTGGATTATCCGTTATGGAAGGACCGTTAGGGTCCAGGGCCACTGGGCTGGCTTTACGATGTTTCTAGGGGCATCGGGGCGTCCGTGCGAGGTCTTGGCTATTGGGAGGGGGTTCTGGACAAAAAACGTTGCTTGCGGACAAACAGCCCTGGAAGCAGCTGTCGTCTGCGGGCCCCACCGACCCCGGACCAAAAGGTATATAACGGGAGGGCGGTACCTCCGTAGGTTAAGGGGAGTCCTAGAAAGGACTCTCGCTTTAGTTTGCTTAAAAACCCCAGGCTTTTTTACTGTCTTTATGTGTTGCCAATTATTACTTCTCCTTTCCTCTCTCGCCTTGTGCAAAAACCCTGTGGTTGTTGATTTGGAAAACATCCGTCCTAACATAATCTCGAGTTCTACCCCGTACCCAACCTTTCTCGCCGTCGTGTACCACCACCTGTTGCTGCCCCTTCTCTTTTGCCGTCGTCTTGCGCCGTCCCGGGACCGCCGTTTCCCCTCCAACGCCTGCGCGGAAACGGGTGGCCTCGTTGCACTTACGACACCCACCACGTGATACCCACTGGTTTAATGCCTCGTTTCTCGTTAGGGATTTTTTTCCCAACCATTCTCCGTGTCGACAAACAGCTAGGTTACTTCTTAACTTCGGCGTCCTAGTGGGACTACTTTTTAACGAAAAATGTACTTTCTACCAACCAAAAAACACATTTGTACTAGACTATTCCTGTTTATATTCAATTTCTGGTTTCATGCAACTTTGTCTACACTTGCATACCCATTTTTTCTTCCAATCCTCCACTTCAAACTTCCTCTACCCACACCATTCATTTCATTCGTCTTCCTTGTAGTCAAATGCGAGAATAAAAACAGTCTCGGAGAATAACCCCAAATTTTACGATTCAGATCCTACCGAATTCTGGGGGGCCACGAGGGTGGACAACTCGATGTTGCATCCCCCAGGCACCACGCCTTTGGGTCAGTTGGTGGCATTTAATCCCAAGAATTGAGGGTGCGGGTGCGTTATTGGGAACCCCGCATCAAAGGGGGGGGACATATTCGTATTTAGGAAGTCTCGAATAAGATCGAAGGGGTCAACCCAACAGGCGTCCTTTTTAAATAAAAACGGTCTAAGGCAAAAACACACTCGCGTGTAACGGCCCATACATACCCCCATGGGCATCTTCTATTTCCACTCATTTTTTCATCCCCCCCGGCGCCGGGGCCCTCCACTCTCGTTGCTAGGTCGGAAAACAAACGACTTCTGTATCGGAAATGGCGAAGGAGTGCCAGAAGAAGTTACCTCGGGGGTCGGTTACGCCCTCGTTACCGGGGGGGGGGGGACCATTAACCTTGGCAACGCGGAAACGCCCCCCCGTTTCGGGGCCTACATTTACCCCAACATGGCGCTCACAGGCGCCAGTCGAAACCCGGCGCGGGTCTTCCAAACATATAGACCAACACGCGTTTCAGCTGTGGCAAGCTGGGGGAAAAAAAACTAGGGAAAGTCCATCCGAAATTCAGGGAGGGGACGCTTGGGAAGACTCTTTTTCCCAACGCAGCAGCAGAAGAAGGAGAAAACAGGCCGGATATCAGACAAAACAAGGTAGAGCCCAGAGCTCGGGAGCGGCAAAATGAGGAAGGGTGGGACGTGCACGGGGGGGGGGGGGGGACCCTGGAACGGGGGAGGCTTCCAAACGGATTACATGGGATGTCCCGCGAAACTTTTCTGTGAGCCGCGTATCAACTCGGGCTATGTCTCGGACTAAGCGTCGACACAATCCAAGCTCCTTGCTAATTTGGGCTGGAAGCTATTATCAACACCCCCTCCGACCCACAAACGGGGGCTGGTCTTGGTCAAGCCCAGGGAGCGTGGGGAAAACCCGGTGATGCACGCCCGATGGAACGGGAAACATTTTCCAAAAAAACATCAAACACCAGTAAGATAACCAACCAGAGCGGTACTGGGAAATTCGCCAAAAAACCAGGGAAAAAAGATTGGGATGGGAGCGAAACAACGGAAACCCGATCCTTTAACTGAGGGCTCGCCTAAAACATGGATAAAAAACCTCTCCAAAACACGGTGTACAACACCCCCGCCTTTTCCTTTGGCTCGCCGCTCCATAAATTGAAAAAAAAAAACGAAAAACCCTTGCACTTTCACCCCTGCTTGGGGACCGGCCTGGGGACCTTTTCCTCAAAAAAACAAACAAAAAAACTCCGTTCGGGGAAAGCTTCCTCCACGTTTACCCCAACGGGGACAAATTTGGGTTCAAAAACCCGTTGGATCCGTCAAAACCTCCCCAAAGCATCGCCGGGTCACTGGGGATAATTTTTCCCACGCAGGAGCGGGAAAACCCATGGCGAGGCGCGGGCTTTTACTGTTATTATTGTTACCTATTCCAAATACGGGCATTTTCTATCACACGGGTTCGGACTGGTGCAGTAAGTTGGGCCCGTGACAGTCAAACGCAAATTTTCTTTGTCCGGGGGAAACAACCGGGAATCGGGACGAGGGATCCGTTTCAACACAAACTTGGTTTTTTCTTCCGGATGCCCTTCTACCACAAAACATGACCATTTGTTCCAGTCATCGAACGGGCCGCCCACTGCCGGCCCCCATGAACGGGCCGATCTCTATGTACTGGAACGGGACATGGGAAACAACACTCATGAAGGCCGCAAGCCACGTATCACCACAAGTTCGGGGCTCCCGATTTTTGGCGGACAAACATAATAAACGCAATTCCAAGGACAAGGGAAGGGCACGGAGCCTCCCCCACATTTCGGTCCGGGTTGAGTGGTGAAAAAACACCATCAACCACAAACAGCGCGGCCGACGTTTCAAGCGCCATTCCTTATCGGCAAGCCGGTACCCTATCAACAACTCTGTGGGGGAACCCATAAGCCAGGTCGCTTAATCACGAACCGCATTGCGCCAGACGGGCAACTGGGTAAAAACGGTACCATTCCCTTGTGCCAGGTCGGCTTGGTGGGGCCTCCGCCGATCCTGGAAAACACCCACAACTACAGGGGTTTCAACGAGGAAATGGGGGCACAGGCCCATTAACCATTGGACGCCGGGGCACGGTCGAATAACACGGAAAAACTAGCTCTTTCTACCCCGTATCCCCACGCCCCGTGCGCCACCCACAAAAGGGGGCAATGCCGCACATCCAAGATGTTTACCTTTGGAATTGTTACCCTGATTCCTAATAATAAAACTCACTTTTGGGATTATGTACACAAATTGGTGCCTGGCGGGTTTCCGGGGCACGATTTCAGACACTGACATCTGGGGGACTTCCAACCTTTCGTTAATACTCACGGGTGTGGAACACGCGCAAACATATGGAATATAACGACTTTTATGTTACCATATGAGCGAGGTTCCAATACAGGGACCAAGGGTTTGGGACATGTGTGGCTTCGCATCGCTTGGTTACCGGGGGTTCCCGGTCCTTTGATCTCACAAACATAGGGGAGTCCCTTTGACCATGGTACGCGGATTCGACCCGTATATTTCTGAAAAGGTACAGGACCCCGGACATCGCCCCCCTGGTTGCCATAACCAACAACGGCTTTTTCCGGGCTTATGTTTACTTTAATTTCTTCCATCAGGCAACACCAAGGGTACTGGGGGTATGCACTTTTCATTGGGCCGGGCATTTTTCCCCTACTGTTGGCACAAAAAAATCTTGTTTCTTTGGCACACAACCCAGGCAACCAGGGAGGACTGTCCTTTTGCATTATCGAAAAATCCACGATAATGCCAGACAATAACCGACCGCGACATTTTCCATTCGGTTTCACCCAACCCCCGGGAACCCCACGCGGGAAATGCATGGCTGGATAGAAAAAATCTGCTTTAACCGATTTGACAAATAAAAGGGGGCCTGTGGGTGTTGTGGGTTTTTCCAATATTTATACAGGTGGGGCGCATAATCAAGGAACGGACAATTTCTGGACAAGGTACTTCCTGAGTCGACGAAATCTTCCGCCGAATTGGGATTTAATCTACCTGGTGACTCCACCCAAAAAAGGGGCGGATTTTTCTAGGCAAAAACACGTGACCAACCGCGTCGGTTCAAAAAGTTTCTTCATGCGTGAAACTACCCGCGGGATAAACCCGGTTTATTGCACTATTTTGGGCTTTGGGTATAAAAAGGATGGGAAACTTCGTGGAATCGGGGGTTTGGGATGGCCAGTAGATTTTTCCCTTTACCGGCCCAAGCATTGGTGGACAAAAATTTCAAAGTCGGGAATCCGCCAGTACGCTCTGACTTTCTCAGCCTTGTAAATTTAGAGTGGTTTCCGGTTTCAAAAACATTAAGTGGGTCGGGATTTCCACGTTTTTTGTGTGCGGTGAAACTAAAAAAAACACGTTGTTCTAACGGGGGAACCACAATGCGACTGGCGATTTGAAATTCCAACGGCAATCGTCCTTTGAGATTCTCGGGCCACGTCCGACAAATTTAGGGTTTGGTTTGGACAAAAATTTAGACAATTATTGTAACTGCTATTTTTTTGCAGTTAAGAGTGGGCAAAATCTAATCAGTAACAAAAATAACTAAATTTTGGGCCATATGCCAAACTAAACAAAAAGGAAACCGGGGACACCATCTGGGTACCGGTAGCCAGGTAGGATCAACTCCGGGCAAACAAGGGTCAGGAAGAACGGTGACGAACCGTTCATTCCTCACGAATGTGAATGAAGGAAGTGGGGCTTGACCTCACAAGCAAACACCCCCATGGCGGGCGGCCACCCTGGACTTTCTCTTTCTTCAAGCCAAGGGGCAGTTAAACCCCGCCAATTTAAGAATCACCCCGAACCCGCCATACCACTAGGTAGATCGCCTGGTGAAATTGGACGCTACCGGGGACCCCTTTTCTGCAAGGGGGGACCCCCACGCAACAAAGTTTAGACGCATTGGTGCAGGGGGTAGCCCATGACGTATTTTTACTTTTGTAAATTGGCGGGCACGAAAAACAGAGATTTTTAGGGGCCAGGGCGTAGTGAACTCCGTATATTTTACAAACCAAAAAAACCTCCCCCGGGGGGGGGGGGGGGGGGGGGGGTGGTGGGGGGGGGGGGGGGGGGGGGGCCAGGGGCGGATAGAAAAGGAAAAAGGGACTCGATTCGGGGGGCTGGCCACTACATGGGCGGCTGTTCAACATTAAAAAACGAAAAAAACCAAATTCGGGGACAAGACGTACCAAGGGAATTTTAATCAAACAAGGTCTTAGGGACAAGAAGGAATGTCCAGCGAGTTATTGAACTTCACAGGGAACAGAAAGGGAGGACAACCCTTTTTTGTTTCCCTGCCCCCATAGGGCGTTAACCTGCCGCACTATCAACACACGAACTTCCCCGAGCGTTAAAACCTTCCCTTTTTTTGGGATGGCCAAGATCGAAAGCGGACAGATGGAGATTCTTCATGTCTACAGGGAGGGGGGGGGGGGACACTGGGGGAGCAATGCGGTAGAAGAACAAGAACCTGAGAAGTACTCCAAACAAGGGGAAGGTTTTTCGCAGCTGTAGAAGGACTCTTACCTTCACGGAGTTTCAAGGGGCATGCTTTACCTTGGGGCCAGGTGCTGGGGCGGCTAGCGCCGCCAACGTGATTTCACTTTCCCGACAAAGGGTTTCAATTTCCAAATCTTAGGGATTCGACTGCTCCGAGTCGAGGATAAGACGCAGGAGATACCCACCCTGTAAGAAGGCGGTTTCATGGGGCAACAGGGTCCCCCCACCATAGGTTTGGCGCGGGCTATCGCCGGGCTTCGATGTACGCATATGGCGATCGGTACAGTAAAAAAACCAAGACGCCAATTCTCCAGGGCTGCTTACCAAAAAAAACACCTTCACTCAAATGTACGCTTGACACAACCTATAAAACCCACCTTGCTTCAGGTCGTCGGTACCATTTTTTTTCTTACTTCATTTATATCGATTCGTTACAAATTGTATTTCTTCTTTTTTCTTCCAATTTCAATAATGCCAATAATTCGCTCGCCCTCTGAAGGGCTTTTCGAGGTCCTTCCATCCCGCTTCATTCTTTCTGGTTTCTTTCCACTTGTGATTTCGGCTTTTTTCAAAAAAAACACAAGTTTCCTGTGGACCACCTCTTTGAAACCTTAAATTTTCCTTTCTCTCCCTTCATTTTCTTTATTATTATGTTTTAAACCAATCCTTTTTACCTTCTAAACCAAAACTCTTTTCTTCCCCAACAAACCTGATCCCCACTTATGCATTCGAGTATTATTTTTTCCTCATGATATCCCCAATTTCTGCCAGCACTTGGGGAATTGGTCCATGTATTCACTTGCTTTTCCCAATCGAATTTTCGGCGATTCCGTTTTCCCGCAATGTAGGGGGGACCTTGGGTAGTTGGTTTTATTTTTCAACAACAAACAAAACTAAACACAACACCACAGCCGCGTTTAAATTAATTTGTCGTTTTTCCCACCAAATTTCCTCGCTTCAAAAAACCAACCAGGAAGGGCCCGTACCACTCCTTGAAATTCAAAACCCTAATTGCTAATACATTAATTGTTTCGGCCCCGGTGTTCACATTTTGGTGTTTTTAAACCCACACAGTGCAGAAATTCCTATTCCTGCTGCCTGTGCGTTGCTCCCAAATTGCGACGGCCAATTGTTGTACACGGTTTTCATAGGTTGCTTACTGTTTCTGATTCTAACTTATATTGAGACTCATTACCCACGCCACGGCTGGTCATTAGGGCCCTCGTTGACCCCCGTTTAGTCGTAACCCCACTGCATTTAAAGGAACACGAACACACTTTGCCGTTTCCTTTATTTTCCTTTGGCCAGGATTTCGTTTTCCTTAAAAACCCCACCCAACTTAGGGGTTTCCATGGGAATTCCTCGATATGTTTTTACGCGCTCTCAACCTCAAGTCGTTTTTTCTTCCGGTTGGGGTTTGGCAAGAAGGAGGGACGAAACCTTTTCACTATAATACAATTTCTGGTTTTTACTTTTAACACAAGAATTCATCTGTTCCGGTACCAGGAAAAGAACAAACATCCCAACCCTCATTAGCCAGCCCAAGCGGCCGGAGCGCCGGTGGCCTTACTGGCTGTCGCCCAACAACCCTTCTTCTTCTTCCCACTTGTCTCGTTCCCCACCAACTGCTCGTCCCAGGTACACAACTCTCGATCTTTCCATGGTCTCGTTAAAAACAACACACGGGGGCCTGGCTGGCCTGTTCCCGGGCCCAATTGTATGTTTCGTGCGGTTTCTTTTTGCATTCCTTTTGCCAAAAACGGGTGCCCCCGACCCCATACGTTTGTCGCAGTTGTTACTCAAAATCATCTGCCACCTGGTTGCGAACGTTTTCAACCTTAATCTCCATCCCTAAGGCCTTTGAGGTCGTGGGTTCAGGAGGTCGGACGCCTGCAGGCGGGCTTATACGGTTGCGTGGGGAGAGTGACTGAGTGTTTTTTTTTGTGGGTAAAATTCCTCCCTTGGAACTGGCGTTTCTGTTCCTGTTCTTTCGGCCCTATTAAGGGCGGTCTTCGAGGCGCCCGTCGATAAGCCTTTGCTAAAAACTCTAGTGGGGCGGGGGACCCTTTTTCCTGATCCGTTCCTAGCGGATCAACCTGCGTCGAAACAAATCTCCCCCCGGACCCGGATTTTCGCCAAATTTCAAAAAAATCCTAAAAGTTCGTGGATTGAAACCCTCTTTTTGGAAAAATGGGGCTTTGGGGCGGCGCCAGGCATTTTCCATATTCCGGTCCAGGGTACAAACCCAAAGGCTTGAATTCGTTGATGTAATCTTTCGGATCGGGAGGGGCGGGGACTTTCTTTGTGGCCGATTTCTGGATGTTGGGTTTCGGGGGACCGCGGCTCCAGCGTTTCTTTGGAATGAAAGGAAATCCTTGAATTTCTGTCGTTTTCAGATTCTCCGCCCATCCCAAAAACAGGGGAGGTGGTTTTGATCTGCTCTGGGGGGATTTCGTGTTTGACTTAGTGATTGCGAGTGGGGCATAACTTTCCCTCGAGCGCACGGAACAAATAATGTTCCCTCTCTCGTTTGCCCTGAGAGGTCAATTCCTTGGACGAAGCCATCCTTCTTCCGCCTTACTTTTTTTCGATTTTGAAGTTCGCGTATGGTTTTTTTTATTCTTTGTTTCCACTAATTCCCCCATAAAAATCGTTTTCCCCTTCCTAATTTTGGAAACTTGCCGCAACAGGTTTTTTTTTTTCCCCGCTCTTTCCTCACCTTTTCCCCCCGGGATTCTCTTTCCCGGGTAAATTAATGATTCGTTGGCGGGTTTCTTGCAGTAAATCACTGTCCGTCTGGAGGTCCAGCTTTCCAAAAGTATTACTTCCCCCATAGGGCTTCGCTGGGGACTCCCCATTTGCTGGTCTCTTTGTTTGCGGGGGACATCGCCTTCCGTATGTTGCTGTAGCTCTAGGTGCCACCCAGGATTGCGAGTGGTAGGCGTGACAGGGGTCTGGTTGCTTCTTGATACTCCCAGTTTACGGCTTGTTGTACTTTCAGAGGTTTTTTCACCATGTTTTGCCTCCCGCCACTCAATTTGACTGAGGTCCCTTGCGTTTCCAAATATTCCGCGGATAGGCTTCGTCTCCCTGTTCCGCCACTTTTGTCGGAGTTTGATTCTTCCCCGGCTCACGTCCCAAAAGTGGTCCCCTGTTTTCTTGGGTTTGCCATTCGGCCCAGAAACATATTTAGTTTTGTTTTCACTGATAAGATTGGCGGAGGCAAGATTTCCCCTCCGCGGGTCAATGGTATTGGGTTCCATACACAAACCGGGAACTCCTATTATTTCGGGGGAAAACCCATATTTCGTGCCCACGACTCTTTCCATAAAAACCAACAACCAATTTGCCGTGGATTCATTGGGGTGCCAAATCCCCCACACTGGTCTCCAAAATTGACGGGCTGGTCGCACATTCGGACCTCCAACCCAAACCATTGTTTGCTGTCGCAACCCCCCACTTTCAACTTTTAACAGGAACTGGTTTTGATTTTCGTCGTACTTGTTAGGGTCGGGGGAACTTGGTTTTCACACAATGTTTTTTTGCGTGGGGGGGGAAATGGGTCAGGGGCCCCCGCAACCCTCACTGATTTTCACAATTTTTCTTCCTTAAAACAAAGCCAACTCTTACAGCCAAATAACCGTGGGTGTCATTCGGCGAGGGTGTTTAATCGTCCTGAATCAAGATTTGGACCAAAACGGGTTTGTTAATGGTTTGCTGGGAACCCAACCGGGCTCTGTGTGGGGAATTTCCTGGAAGGATTGAAATCTTGATCGAACGGGATCTCGCGGACCTACGAAACACCTAGTCTCAGGTAGTCGTTTCCTGAAGCGTGCCCCCACTGATGATGCCCGAAAACCGTTGCCTTGGCAATACGGTACATTCTTTTCTTCCCAAAGCCAGCATTCCGTTGCTCCCGGGGATGATGAACATTTGAATTTCGGCTCCAGGTTCTGTGCGGGCCTTATCGTGATTCCCAATTGATTTGCAGTGGGCTCTGCCTTCTGTCTTTTGGCGGGTTGCCAGGATTAAACTAATTTTGTTGCGATTTAGTGGCGGGACTTGCAGGCCAAATTGCAGCATCTTCCCCAATTCTCGTTGAGCTTGAATTCAGGCCGATTTAAAGCCAGTAAAGGGGACCCAGAGGGGGAATCCGATTATGGGGCACGACACCAGCACATCATGGGCCGGTTCGTGGTCTTCTTGAGGTTAAAAAAACGGGTTTTTGGCCCCTGCGTTTTTTGGTCCCCATTTCCAATTGCTCCCATTATGTGTACGCGGATCATTTTTTGGGGACCGGGGGGACCGTACTACCATGGACGCCGCTTCATATCCGCCCAACACTTAGGGCCTTTGGGAACTCGGCTTTTTCACTTTATGAGTAGCCAATCCTTTATATCCCATTATTTGTTTTCGTCGGAGTATTCACACATCGGCGTGACCGTGCGGTGTTACGCAGGTTATAATCCCACGAGTTGATCTCCTGGATCTGAGGAAACGCCGGCCATTCGTACATGTCCCAGAATTGATTTTTAATTAAAATCAAGTAACAGTAACCAGGTACATCCGGGTGTAGCGCATGTTTAGTGTGAGCGGGACGGGGGTATGGATACGGAATCGCTATTTCCTTCTCGACTTCCCGTTTCCAATTGTTGATTGTCCTCGTTTTTTCCTCATTGAACCCCTGTTTGGGTTCAGGATCTGCGGACTCCCAATCCGCTGCACAAGGGATGGTACCGTTGTACCAGTTTGCGTCTGCGCCTGCGGTTCTGATTAGCGACTTGCTAGGTCCAGAATGGACAGTTACCGCTTGCGCATATGACATGGGCGCTGACGTTGAGCGCGCGGTTGATGGTTGCCCTGCCACCCAGGACGAAATTGTAGAGGCTCGTGCCTTCCCCTTTTTAGACTCCTTTTGTCCGCCAAATCGGGCGAACTTGTTGTA
This sequence comes from Amanita subjunquillea, assembly GCA_020011035.1. Classification (NCBI taxonomy): domain Eukaryota; kingdom Fungi; phylum Basidiomycota; class Agaricomycetes; order Agaricales; family Amanitaceae; genus Amanita; species Amanita subjunquillea. Next base: position 17,001 of record JAEBUT010000101.1, on the reverse strand, counting down.
CTTGCTACGGCCTTCCATGAGTTTCATGTCCTTCCACGTGTAGGACTCGTCTTCATGTGGTCGCAGCGCTGCTCGTTCGATGACATGAAACATGTCATTTTTGTGATGGTCTTGGAGACCGAATTTGACAGTCTCGTCGCGCATCTCCGGTTCCCAAGACAGTATTTGTGTCACAGTTGGCCATTCGGGCCAGTCGAACGTGTCGTAAAATTCTTTCTTGAATAGGTACATGTAACAGTACCCACTCCTTCGCCATGGTTTCTCCTCATGGATATCCGTGACGGGCGCGCTTGGTAATTTTGGACGAACCAGGGTATTAACCCAGTCCTCCGTGTATGCGAGATCTTCCCCAACGAGTTTGAGGAAGTCGGCGAGTCCCAGCAGGGGTGAAGTGCCAGGGTCGCTTTTCATGATGAGCGGCGAACACAGGAAAGGCGTGTTACACCTTGTTGGAGAGGTTATCCTTTTTAGGCGAGCCCTCATGTAAGGATCGGGTCGTTTCCCATCCAATCTTTCCTGATTTGCGATCTCCGCGGTCGCTCTGTTGTAACTACGGGTTTTAATGTTCCCGTTTTCGGCGTGCATCAGCCGATTCCGTTCTTTGGCTGACAAGACCAAGCCATTGTGTCGTAGTGTAATAATGTTCCAGCCCATCAACAAGAGCTGGATATTCGACGGCGTGTCGAATAGTCGTTGGCGGATCTCCGATTCGGGATCCATGTCGTGAAGCAGCCCTTCCAGGGTCTGCCTGTCCTTCTCCATTTGTTCGAGCTCTTGCTCGACCTTCTTCTGGTATCGCCGTTCCTCCCGGCGCTGCTTGAGAAGTTCTTCCCCAAGCGTCCTCCTGAATGCGGAGGGTTTCTTGTTCCAGCTGCCACAGCTGAAACGCACGTTGTCGTTGCTGGAGACGACGCTCCTTGTATTGCGCCTTGCGCCATGTGTAGTAAGCCCGTACGTGGGCGTCCCGTTGTCTGTTGTCGACGATAACTATGGCCGACCGAGTGATTTCTTCTGCGCACTCCTGCGCCCATTCGATACCAAATCGTTTTCCGACCTGTACGAGAGTGAGGCCGGCGCGGGGGGGATGATATAGTTGAATAGAGATGCCATGGTTGCGTCCCTAGTTGTTGCCTTAGACCTTTTAAGTAAAAAGGCTGGTGACACTTCTTCTATATTCGTACTTCCTAATACGAATATTCTTTGATGCGGTCAATAACGCACCCGCACTCAATTCTTGGGATTTAATTCCACCAAATGACCCAAAAGCGTGGTGCCTGGGGCTTCACTCGAGTGTCCTCGTGCTCAGATCGTTAGATCTGATACGTAATTGGTATCTCGAGACTGTTCTCCTTGCTACACGGCACGCTAATGGACTGCTTTCGCTCGTTCCTGAGCTTTTCCGAACAAATGGTATAGCCTGTAGACCAGTGCCTGCCCGCACTTTCAATCTCACAGGACTATTCTCGTCCAAATGTTTTGTGTCGACAGCAACCTTTCGGTAGTAGTCACTGACAGCGATCAGCGAGTCTATCTGTTGTCGACGGCGATGGTGATCCTCGAGAGCGGCTCAGTGGTCACGTGGTGTAACGTGCACCGAGGTCCGTCGCGCAGGCTTGAGGGAACTCGTCGAGGACGCGCACAACAGCGAGCAAGAGATGCCCGAGGTGGTTGTCAACGACGGCGAGAGGTGTGGTGAAAAGACTCTAGATTATGTTAGGACGAATCCCACACAACCACAGGTCTCACGTAGAGGAGAGGAGAAAGAGAGTTTATTGAGACACAATAGACCAGTGAGCTGGGTAAGAGCAAACTATCTAGAGTCTTAGGACTCCTACCTACGGATACGCCCTCCTTATATACCTTTGGTCCTGGTCTGTGCGCACAGACTACACTGCCTCCAAGGCTGTGTACGCGCAGCAACGTTCCAGACCCCTCCATAGCCAGACTCGCCCGGACCCCTATGCCTAGACCATCGTACAGCCACCCATGGCTTACCTAACCGGTCCTTCCATAACGGATCCCCCCAAGCCCCTATGCGTATTGGTATCCTTCCAAGCGTCCGTAGGCCTCCAGATAAAATATAGAAAAATAGTAGAAAATAAGAAAAAGCGTCCAGTATCGTAACATAATTCCCAACATGCCGTATAGATCGTCCATAAATTTGGACACAAATTGCGGTCCCCTGTCGCTGATTATTTTCTTTGGCAACCCATGTTCCCTGAACACATTATCCCGGAAAAGCGTGGCGACTCCTTGTGATGTAACGGTGGAGGTGGTGGGCAGAAAATATGACTTTTTGGTAAACCGATCCACAATTACAAGGATCATGTCGTTTCCCTTAGACTCCGGTAATGGGCCTATCAAATCCATGGAGATTATCTCCCATGGTCCCTCTGGTACTTCATTAGGATGAAGTGGTGCCGCTCGAGCCTGCCTATCGGGTTTCACCTTTTGGCAGGTTTCGCATCCCGCAATGTAATTCTGGATGTCCTTTCGCATTTGTGGCCACCAAAAGTCCCTAGTCACCAGTTCGACCGTTTTGTCTATTCCCGGATGTCCCCAGGAGTGATAAATAGCTAACAGCGATTCACGTGTATGAATGTTTGCAGGCACATAAATTCTCCCTTTCCATTCTACCAGTCCATTGGCGATCTTAAAGTCCCCGCTATTGTCGTTTAGCCCTTTTCGAACCTGGGTTTCCCATTGTCGGTTAGGAATTTTCTTGATATCCTTAATGATATCCTCGATGGCCCTCTCGTCGTCATAAACCCTAATGAATAAGTCATCTTTGAGTAAAATGACCCCCTTCATTATCCGGGCCTCCCGGATGATGGTCTGTTCGCCGTGACAAAATGTCTGCCTTGGAATTCGACTTTCCTGACCGATGTTTGATAACGAAGTTATATTCCTGCAGATCCGTAACCCATCGCGCTTGTCGCCGGTTAAGATTCTGCGGTTTCCGGAAGTACGTCAAATTTTGGTGATCCGTTAGTACCTCCACAATTTCCTTGGCACTTTTGAGGTAGTGGGACCATTCATAAAATGCGTGCATTACGGCAAGCATTTCTTTGTCGTAGATCTCGTAGTTTCGTTCGGCGTCATTCAAAGCTTTTGAAATAAAGGCCACCGGCCGCCACGATCCATCCTTTCCTTGTTGTGACAGAATGCCGCCAATTGCAAAATCCGATGCATCGACTTCAATTCGAAATTGACCCTCATCGTCTGGGATTTTGAGTACAACCTCCCTCACCACAAGGTCTTTCAGTCCCTGAAAGGCTGTATCTTGTAGCTCGGTCCAGACCCATTCGTCCTTCCCAGTCAACTTAGTCAACGGCTTTGCTGTTGATGCAAATCCCTCCACAAAACGTCGGTAGAAATTCACAAAGCCCAAGAACTGCTGCAATTCCCGTTTACAGGTGGGCGTCGGCCATTCCGCAATTGCTTTAACCTTGCCAGTCTCCATTCGGATTTTGAATCTTCACTAATGACTAACCCCAAAAAATCGATTTCCGGTCGATCAAACCAGCACTTTTCCGGCTTTAATGACAGTTTGTGGTTCTCTAATTTGGCCAGGATATGGTTGACATGCTTAGTGTGTTCTTCCTGTGTAGATGAAAACACTAATATATCGTCCATATAGATAACCACCCATCCCTCGGCAATTTCTTGCCGGAAGATGTCGTTCATCATTGTTTGAAATGTTGCCGGTGAGTTTGTCAAGCCAAAGAACATAACCAATGGTTCGAACAGCCCTCTATTGGTCCTGAATGCCGCTTTCCACTCATCGCCCTGCTTAATGCGAACGTTATTGTATCCCCCAGCGTATATCCATTTTAGAAAATATCTTCGCCCTGGATAATTTGTCTACTAGTTCGCCAATAAGGGGTAACAGGTATCGATTCTTTATCGTCATCTCGTTTAATCGTCGGTAGTCCTGTACCGGTCGTAATTTGCCATCCTTTTTCTTTACAAAGAAGAAGGGAGATGCCATAGGAGATTTGCTTGGCTGAATTCGTCCTGATTCCAAATTTTCCTTCAGGAATTCGTCCAACTGTGCTTGTTCATCCCGGTTAAGTGGATAAATCTTACAATCCACTGGTTTAGCCCCCGGTATTAATTCAATGGCATGATCCCATGGCCGTCGTGGTGGTAATTCATCGAAGGTCTCCTTTTCAAAGACCTTTCGGTGTTCCAAATAGTGCTTAGGCACTACTTCCTCTAAGGTGCGCTTTTGGGCGGCTTCTGATTCCTTAGCTGCTATATTGGTTGCTACGGATCGTAGGCGTAGCTCCGGCTCCCCAATATCAATGGCCAATAATCGTTCGCCTTCCTGTAGTTGTTCCAGAGGATCCGATTCATCTTCTGGCTCTTCTACTTGTGACGCCGTCCAGCAGGTTCCTGGGCATCGCGTGAACCGTACTTCCTTTCGTTTCCAGTCGATGGCCGGATTATGGTGCTTCAGCCAATCGTGACCTAGGAACAGATCTGTCTTCCCCAAACGCGCCACACTGCATTCGATTATTTCTTCATGATCCCCAATTCGCAGCTTAAATTGTGTCATGTATTCAATGCTTCCCATTGAATTCCGGGATCCGTCTGCATTGTAGACTGGTAGCGGCTTTATCAGCCGTCGTTTATTTAATTTGTGTCGTTCCACAAATTCTTCATTAACACAGGAGCCGGTACACCTGAATCACCAATGCTAATACATTGATTGTCTCGCCGTGTCCATTGTCGTTAGTACACAGTGCAGGTCTATTTCCTGCTTGCCTGTTGCGTGTACCAATTGTTGACGCAGTTGGGTCAGGTTCCACAGCGCTTCCTGCTCTGATAGTTTATTGAGGTCATTTACCAATTTGGCATTGACCTCATTGACTCGTTTAATCGGTACCCATTCCTTAAGCAACGAACTGCAGTTTCATTGTTTTCCTGCCAGATTCGTCTTAACACCCATTCAGGGGTCCATGGAGTCAACCGATTCGTTTTGACGCTGCACCTCAAGTTTCGGTAGACGGGTGAATGAGGGGAAAACAGTCATAGAATAAGTTCGGGTACTGTTTACAAAAGAATCATTGTCCGATACGAAACGCTATTAGGCTCAGCAGCGCTGAGCGCCGTGGCGCTCTGGCTGTCGCCCAAAACCACTTATTCTTTTCGCCCATTCTCGCCACTGTGTTTCCGCAGTGAACTCTTCGATCTTCATTTCTCACACGGCCTTTTCCTGTTCTCGGCCCATGGATGTTTTCTTTGGTTCTTTGCATTCTTTTTGCAAAGTAGACCCTTTTTTTTTTTCCTTTTTCTCCAGCAATTAGAACAGGCAGACGCCGGGCGACGTTGACATTATTCAATCCATCGCTTGGAAATCATGAGTAAGATGTTGAGGGGCTTAGACGGTTTATGAGGTTCGCGGTTGGCTGAGGTTTTGATAATCCTCCGTGGAAGGCGTCTTTTTTTTCTGGCCTGCACCATACGCCGGCTCGAGCGCCGGTCGATAAGGCCCCGCGCCAACTCTGGTGACCCTTTTCCATGATCCGCTCCGGGATCGCCTGCGTCTAAATCTCCGACACGGATCAATTACGAAATCCTAGATTTGGTTCAACCCTTTCGGAAGAAGTGATCCTTAAGCCGGCGCTAGCGTTCCAGGCCTGGCAAGGGTAACAATGCCTTGCTCGATGAGTAGTCCGCTACACGCGACTCGCCTTGCTGGAGCTCTGGATTTGTTCCACCGACATGCTCCGCGTGCGCTTTAGAGCAGGAAGAAATCAATGCATCTTCGCTTCACAGAAGCCCGCCGCATCCCAAAAAGGGAGGTTTAACTCTTTGGGGGTTTCGTGAGAGTGGCGGGCTAATCCTATCGAGCAGGAACAAAGTGTCCGCGCTCTGCTCTCTTCGTTGTTCCTGGATAGGTCAATCTGATGACCATCCTTCTTCCGCTACTTGTTTTGATTGAAGTCGGTGTCGCTAGTCATCTGTGCTCCTTTAGTTTTAACCGCGGCCCCAGGGGTGTTGGTTGTGTTGTTTTTGGGGTGGGTTGTGGTTTGCCCGGGCCACCCCCCCCCCCCCACGATTTTTTCCGAACTTGTTCCTTTCCTAATTCCGTCCCAGCGTGAATGTAGATACGCCTGCCAGGTCCGTTTTCGATGGGCTTAATTCAAAGTACACTCAGGCTTCGCACCATGTGCAGCTAATTGTGCTGGTGGCCCCTTCCATTAATGATCCGGTAATTCGAGTTTTTACCAGCGACTGCGCTGGAGCGGAGGTTGGGTGTTCTGGTATTTGCTGTTAATGCCTGTTTGTATCAGGTTTGCCGATGTGCTCCCGCCATTTGACGAGTCCCTGCAATGCCAGTCCTGGATACTTCATCCATTCGGCCACTTGTTGCGGAGTTGAATCCTCTGCCACATGTCAGTGGTTCCGGTTTGGGTTTGCATTTGGCCGAGAATAGTAGTTGTAACGTGGATGTAATTGGCGGATTGCAAAGACGCGGTCCAATGGGGGAGTTGTCCCAACCGAAGCCTATTTCCGGTACAGGCCCCAAGATTCCATTACGTGGGCCTGGATCATTGGCCATCCTTTGTTCCATTGGAAACTTGTTCGGCAACATGGAAAAACCCAAATTGTGGGTTGTGACGTACAACGTGAAATTTGACCAGTTGCTCTAGCGGGTTATTCCGGATCCGACTGAATTGATCCATGGGTTTGAATGGGAAACGCGGGCCATTCGTAAGTTATTCCTAGTTTTCTTCCTTAACAGAACCAGGTAACAGTATCCGGGGGTAGGGCAGTGTCAGCGATCGGAAGATCTGAACTAACCGTTTGCAACGTATTTGTTGGAAGGCGACGTGTGGTTGGGGTGAGTGTTCCGGAAAGATTAAACTAATCGGCGGATTCCGACTCAAGAACCTGCAGGTTTGTCGTTCCTGATGCGCGCCACTGTGTAGTCCGTAAACCGTTGCCGTGGCGAACCGGTAATATTTCTTCCCCAGCCGTGGCATTCCATGTTCCGAAGTAGACACGTGAAATCGTGCGAGTGCTGGCAATTAGTTGGTAGAGTCAATAATGGCTGGTGCTTTCTCTGGAACGCCGGTTGCCATGACAGGATCTTGATCAATGGTGGGAAATGCGGGCCCCAGTTGAGGCATCCCAAGTATCTATGCCTTGAATCAAGATCAGTAAAGCAGTAGCCCAGGGAAATAGGTGTTGCAACATTGCCGTTCGTGGTCTTTGGTTATAAGCGGTCGGGCCAACCAGCGGCACATTCCAGTGTGCTCGCCAATGTGTTTACGGTCATGACCGGGACACGTACTAGCGACGTCTACAATAAGCCAACCAGAAGGTTCCTTTGGGAAATCGCTCAATATGGTAACAAGTCAGTGTAAACCCAGAATAGGTGTGCGTCGTATGTTTCAAGAAGAACGACTGTGGATGATTGCGGCAGGTTGTAATCGCCACGAAGTGATATCTCGCTGGATTTGAGGAAACGCCGGCCACTCGTACTTCCCAGAAGATGGGTTCTTTATTAAAATAAAGGTAAAAAATATCCGGTAACTCCCCGGATGCAACATATGCTTTGTTGGAGCAGGACGGTGGAGTAAGGGTAAAGGAATCGCTATTTCCTGTTCAACGATCGCCCAGGCTTCCAATTGTTTTGATGCGTCCTTTGGGTTTCTCCTCATTGAACCCCGGGTTTGGGTGTCGGGGGATCTGCGGATTCCCAATGCCGCGGCAAAAGGGATGGTAACGCGTTGTACCAGTTGATGCGTCCTGAGCCTGGCGGTCTGGGTGGGCGACTTCGCTATGTTCGCAGAGTTAGCAAGTTACCACTTGGCACGTGAGGGACATGGGGCGACTGAAACGTTCGAGTCCAACGGTTGGAATGGGTTTTGCCAGATTGTAGTCCTGTGCCGAGTACAGAGCAGAGACCAAAAGGTATAGTACAAGTACGGGAAATTTGTAGGCTCGTGAGGATCCGGCTGGTAATGCGCCTATCTCTTAGTACGTGATTCCGATATATTGTGTGTTTGCTCGATAAAGCTCGGGCGAACTTGTTCTTGTAACTCTGTCACCGGGGGCCTTAACCTTGTTTAGGTTCTCACAGATTGAATCCTATTCTCTCTTTGCTAGAAGTCCTAATACACTCGGTCTCAGACTTGTGGGTTGTTTGCTGGGTTAAGATTTCGTCGGCCTCTCGTTCACCACTATTACATACAAATGAAACATGTCCCCAGATATGTGCTGTGATATGCCTGGGGCCATCGGTGACGACCCTCGAGACTTCGCCAGTTTCGTCCGGCCATTGCGCTGATACGGAGTCACACCCAGCGCGACGGGGAGAGCGCGCGGTGGGGACGCCGTTGCGGGGCGGGTACGCGTCCCGGCCGGTCGAACACCGTGCGTTGTAAAACTCCGTTTGGAACAGGTACATTGCCGAGAGTACCGCCCTCAAGCCGGGCGCGGCCGGCACACTCCTTGCTCACATGAGGTGTTGTTTTCCACTACGGGAAATCATGGCCGTGAGACGGGCCGCGCTGGGGCGTATTTATGGGACGGGTACAAGACAGGGTATTGCGCGCGTGCGTGCACCCAATCGTCAGTTGTACGGAAAGGGCGTTCCCCAACGAGTTTGAGGAAGGGGGGTCGCGAGGGAGGCCACACACCAAAGAGGGGGCTTGTACCGCGCCGACACGGAGATCGGTGGGAGGCAAGAACGGAGCAGCGGAGGGAGCTGAGTGACCAGCCAAGGGAGACTCGGGTATCGATAGCCGGAATCGGGATAACAGGGGGGCGGGAGAAAAAGGCAGGCGGGGAAGGAGTAGGCCGGGGGAGGGAAAGGGCAGGAAAGGCAAAGGGGCAGGCGGAAAGACACCGGGTGGAGAGGAAAAGAGCAGAACGAGCGCGAAGCAGGACAAGAGCCGGGCGGGGACAAGGAGAAAACAGGCGGGAGAACCGAATTACGTATCGGATAAACGATCTGAGGGCACGAGGACAACTGGAAAGCGGAAGCCCCAGGACACGCTTTTGGGTCATTTGGTGGGAATAAATCGAAGAATTGGAGCTGGCGGGTGCGTTAGTGATCCTTCCGATTTGAAGGCTCCATGGCGCGTCATGTACGGGATCGGGATCGTTTCCCGTCCAGCCGGCTCCTGGTTAAGCCCGCATATCTTAGCGACCGAAGTCGTTCTGGTTGTAGCTCTACAGGGTTATTTTTTGATAGTTCGCCAGTGTTACCCGGCACGTGCACGCATATGTCTATGGTACTCTTGTCTGAAGCGGCGCACTAAGAACCAAGCCGATGGTGCAAGCATTCGGAGGGTGATGACAGGTTGGCGCAAGACACCATGACCACCATCTCGTGGATGTCATCGTAGCGTAGCAGTTGCGTGCACCTACATGTCGAACATCGTATCCCCTCGGATTCCCCCGCCCTCCGATTTCGTGGCCGTCAATACCCAGTGTCGTCTACGGCAGTCAACGCGTCCAGGGTCTGCCTGTCCTTCAGCGCCATGTGCATGGCCGAGGTACTTGTGGTATCGAGGGGTGGGGGTAGGGTGGGTCGTGAATGGGGTGAGCGAGAAGAAAGGGGGTGACGGGCGGGGTGTAGGCGCGAGTGACTGGGACGGAAAAAAGACAGAGGGTATGGGCCCGAGCGCGAGGGCGAGAGAGAGGGAGATAGGGGGGAGGCGGGCGGAGGGCGGGCGCGGGGGGGGGGGGGGGCGGTGGGAGTAGACGAAACGATTTCAGGGTTAGTTGGTCAGCTGTAGATGTCAGGGTGTATTGGACACGATCGGCACGGGCTATTTGAGGGGGGAGCTGAGGCGAGCGGTGCAAATAAAGAGTAGAGCGAGCGAGATAGGGGGCGGGGCAAAACAGGGCGAAGCATAGATGGAGGCGTCGTAGTCCAAAGGAAGAACGTACCATTAAATCTTATGTGAATTATGATTTGGGAGTGTCCGTCTAATATGGCACTAACGCATCTTTGTGGTGGGGTTGTTTGCAGCGTGTTGGTGTTGTTTTGGATGTGTGAGGAGCGCGGGTGGATAAACGTCTGCGCTTTTGTTCGTCTTCTTATTTTATGATTTTTTTTTTGCGAATGTTCCTCGGCATGCTGTTTGAGTTGACGCGGGGAGGTGGGTTTAAGATGTATCAGTAGATTCATATTTTGGAGCGGACCGAGGTCAGTTAAGGTCTTTGTGTGTCGGTATTGTAAAGGTGATGAAGAAGCGGGGCGGGGCTAGAGAAGAACAGGAGAACAGGCATGCCGCATTGGAGGGCGGAGGTCAACGACAGGGAGACAGAAGCGAGATACGAGCAACGGCTGGTCGACACGCGGCGGACGCGCGGTGGGTTAAGTCGGAGGGAACATCAGCCACCCCCGACCAACGGCGTGGTCGGTCGGCCAGAGAACGAATCGGCCCTCAGGCACCAGAAACGGGAACATCAAAAACCGGGAGAAAAAGAGCGACTGCGAATCGCTACCAGGAGCGGCTGGACGGGAAACGACCCGATCCGAAGGAAAGGCACGCCGCAACAAGAGACGGTCCACCGGACAATACACCTTCCTGGATCACGCTCAGTATGAAAACCGACCGGGCACAATACCCCTTGCTGGGACTCGACAACTTCCGCAACGCGGTGAGACATTACGTACACGGCGTTGGGTCAAACGTTGACCCGCCCAAACTACCAGAGCGCCCGTACGGAATTCACAGGAAAAACATGGCGAAGGAGTGGGTACTGTTCTGTACCTGTTCAAAAGAGTTTTACAACACTTCGCCCGGGCCGGAGGGGCCAGCAGTACTCAGATACGTCCTGAACCCCGGAAAGGCGGGCGAAACGGTCAAATCGGTGCTCCAGAGGAAGCCATCAAAAAAAAGGACAATGGTCAAGGTCGGGACGAGCCGCACTACGTCCACAGGAGACGGTCCTATACCAATGGAAGGACATAAACTCATGGAAGGCCGGAGCAGTCAACAAGTGCGCCCGATGTGGCGGACAAAAAGAATCCAAGAAAGGGAAGGCACAGCCTCCACAAGTTCCGTCCTGGGTTGCAGGGCAACAAAACAAATCAACAGGGCGCTCGACGTCAAGCGCCCTGTCATACGCCCAAAGATGGATTAACTGCTAAATCTGGACCTAGCGAGTCGCTAACCAGAACCGCAGGCGCAGCGCAGAACTGGTACAACGGGACCATCGCCGTGGGCAGCGGATTGGGAATCCGAAGATCCTGAACCAAACAGGGTTCAATGAGGAGAAACAAAGACGTCAACAATTGGAAGCGGGGAAGTTTGGAAAGGAAATAGCGATTCCTATACCGTACCCCCGTCCTGCTCAAACAAGCATATGTTGCATCGGACGTACCGGGATATTGTTACCTTATTTTATAAATAACCAAATTCTAGGGAAGTAAGCGAGTGGCCGCGTTTACCTCAAAATCCAGAGATCAATTCGTGGGATTACAAACAAAACCATGCGCAATTCCACAGTCGTTGAACATGAACACGCACATATGGGTACGAAGTGACATGGTACCATATTGAGGGCGAGTTGTCGCCAAGGACCTAAAGGGGTTGGATTGATTACGGTCCTAGTACGGGTCAGTCATGACTGTAAACACATGGGAGCAATTGATGGAACGCTGGTGCAGACCGCTATTTCCAAAGACACGAACGGCGAATGTTGCATAACCGTATTCCCGGATACTGCTACTTGATCTTGATCAAGACGCAGAGAATATTGGGTTCCTTTAACGGGCCCGGCATTTCCCAGCCAATATGATAAGATCCTGTCATGGACAACCGGCGTACAGAGAAGCACAGGCGCTTATGAATCTACAATGAATGCCAGAATCGAACGAGTTCAGTGTCCTACTCGGAACATGCAATGCGGCTGGAGAAGAATAGACCGGTTTTGCAAGCAACGGGGGTTACGGACAGTACACAGTGGGCGAATCAGAACGACAACAACTGCCACAAAAGAGTTCTTGAGTCGGGAGATCCCCGCCGTATTAGGTTTACTCTTCCCAGGAATCACCACAAACAGGCGCTTCCAACAACAGTGCAAAACGGTAGCACGATTTTCAGATCAGCATGACACCTGCCAACCGGGAACGTGTTACCTGTTCTGTTTGAAGGAAGACTATGGAATAATACGAATGGCCAGCGTTCCTCAACCCATTGGATAAAATCAAGTCGATCCGGAGATACCGGATCAGAGCAACTGTTCAATTCAAGGTTGTACGTCACAACAATGGGTGGGGTGTTACCATGTGCGAACAAGTGTCAATGGAACAAACGGATGGGCCAATGAATCCAGGCACTCGTACATGGGCGATCGGGGCATGCGAATAGAGTCGGGTTGGGGACAATACCATGACCAGCAGTATTATTGGACATCCGCAATTTATCAGTACAACTACATGTCGGCCAATGCAACCCAAGACCGGAACCACTTGACTGTGGCAGGAAGGATCAACTCCGCAACAAGTGGCAGACAGGGATGAAGCTATCGCGGAAGGGAATGCAGGGACTAGGTCAACTGGAGGAGCACAATGGGAAACCTGATACAACAGGCGTACAGAATAACCAGAACCCCAACCTCCGGATACGCGTAAGCCAGATGCGCTGGTAAAAACGAGAATTAGCGGCGGATCAATTAGATGAAGGGGACACCCGACACAAGTAGAGTGCATGGGGCGAGGACCAATGGATGTTACTTTGATTAGCCACGGAAACGGAATAGGCAGGCGATATCAATCTCAACGCTGGGACGAATTAGGAAAGGAAAGGGGATCGGGCCGAACCTGCCGCGTAAACTAAAGGGCAGATTGATATCCGACAAGGAAAAAAAGAAAAAAAAAAAAAAAAAAAAAAAAAAAAAAAAAAAAAGAAAAAACCAACGCTACTGCAAAGTCAAAATAGGCGGAAGAATGATGTCATCAAGATTGGACCATCAGGAACGAAGAGAGTACACTTTTGTTCCTGCCTCCGATAGGGATACCGCTCACTATCAACGAAACCCCAAAAGCGTTAAACCTCCCTTTTGGGTGGGCCGGATCTGAAGCGACAGATTGCCATGATTCTTAGCATGTTAAAGAACGCGGAGCATGTGCGCGGTGGAACAAATCAAGAAGCTCCAGCAAGGGAGTCACTGTAGAGGACTCATATCGAAGTTCAAGCATTGGTTACCCTGGACATGTTGGAACGCTAGCGACGGCTAAGATCACTTTCCAGAAAGGGGTGAATCAAATCTAGGATCGAATTGATCCGGTCGGAGATTTAGACCGCAGGTAGATAGCCCTGGAAGCGGATCATGGAAAGGGTCACAGAGTTGGCTGGCGGGCTTAATGGATCGACGGGCTCGAGACTGTATGGTGATCGACAGAAAAAGACGCCATTCAATGGAGGATTATCAAAAACCTCAGCCAACACGCGAACCTATAAACCCGCTCAGGCCATCAACCAATCTACTCATGATTCAATGGCAATGGATTGTGGATAAAAGTCAAACGGCAACCTTGTGCATTTTAAATTGCGTAAAAATTTTCACTTTTCAAATATGCAAAGAACCAAGAACATAACATGGGCGCGAGAAAGTAAAAGGCCTGTTAGATAAATAGATCGATAGTTCACTGAGGAAGCATTGGAGATAATGGGGAAAAGAAAAGGGTTTTGGGGGGCACAGCCCAGTATGTACACGCGCTCAGCGCTTCTTGCTAATAGAGTTTCGTATCGGACAAATGAGTTCTTGTGTAAAAGTACCAGAATTATTATATGAAGTTTTTCCCCTCATTCAGGCCGGATAACGAACTTGAGTGTGAGCTAAAAACGAATCGGCGGTTGAATCACAATGGGACCCGCCATGAATGGGTTTTAAGACTAATCTGGCGGAAAACAATGAAACTCAGTTCGGTTGCTTAAATGGAAATTGGTACAGATTAAACGAGTGCAATGAGGGTCGAATGCCAATTGGGTAAATGACCTCAATAAACTATCAGAAGGCAGGAAGCGCTGTGGACTGCCCCAACTGGCGTGCAACAATTGGTACACGCGAACAGGCAACAGGAAATAGAACCTGCAATGTGTCTAACGAAGAATGGAACGGCGAGAGCAATATGTATTAGCATTGGTTGATCAGGGTGTACGGCTCCTGTGTTAATGAGGAATTTGTGGAACGACACAAATTAAAATACGACGGCTGATTAAAGCCGCTACCAGTCTACAAGGAGACGGATCGCCGGAAGTCAATGGGAAAGCATTGAATACATGACACAATTTTAAGCTGCGGAATTGGAGGATCATGAAGAAATAACGAAGCAGTGTGGCGGCTTTGGGAGACAATCGTGTTCCTAGGTCAACAGATTGGCTGAAGCACCATAATTTCCGGCCATCGACTGGAAACGAAAGGAAAGTACGGTTCACCGGTGGCCCAGGGATCCTGCTGGACGGCGTCACAAGTAGAAGAGGACAGAAATGAAGCGGATCCTGCTTGGAATAAACTACAGGAAGGCTGAACGATTTTTGGCCATTGATTTGGGGAGCCGGAGCTACGGCCTACGATCCAGTAGCAAAACAATATAGCAGTAAGGGAAGTCAGAAGCCGCACAAAATCGCACCTGAGGAGTGAAAGTAGTGCCTAAGGCAACGAGTATGAACACCGAAGTTCTGTGAAAAGGAGAATTCGATGAATACCACCACGCGGCCATTGGACATGCCATTGAATGAATACCGGGGGCTCTAAACGCAGTGGATTGTAAGATTTATCCATCGTAACCGGGTAGAAACAAGCACAGATTTTGGACGAATTTCCAGGAGAGAAATTTGGGAATCGGACGAATTCAGACAAGCAAATGCTCCATGGCATATCCCTTCTTCAATTTGTAAAAGAAAGAAGGATGGCAAATTACGACGAGTACAGACTCCGACGATTAACGAGATGACGTATAAAAATCGGAATAAACCGTGTTACACCGAGCTTATTGGCGAATAGTAGACAAATTAATCCAGGGCGAAGAGATTTTCAAAAGGATAGACGCTGGGGATACAATAACGGTCGCATTAATCAGGAGATGAGTGGGGAAAAGCGCATTCAGGACCAATGAGGGCTGGTTCGAACCATTGGTTATAGGTCTTGGCTTGACAAACCTCACCGGCAACATATTCAAACGAATGATGAACGACAATCTTCCGCGGCAAGAATTTGGCCAGAGGATGGGTGGTTTCTATATGGACGAGATATTAAGTGTTTTCACTACACAGGAAACACACTAAGCATGTCAAAGCGTATCCGTCCAAATTAGGAGAACCCCGAACTGTCCCTCCGCCGGCCAAGTGCTGGTGTTGATCGACCGGAACTCAGATTTTTATGGGGTTATTATTGTGAAGATTTCCCTCCGAATGGAGACTGGCCGGTTAAAGCAAGTGCGAATGGCCGACGCCCACCTGTAACGGGAATTGCAAGTAGCAGGCAGTTCTTGAGAGCTTTTGTGAATTTTCTACCGACGTTTGTGGAGGGAGTTGCATCAACAGCAAAGCGTTGACTAATTGACTGGGAAGGACAATGGGTCTGGACCGAGCTACAAGAGACAGGCACTTTCAGGATCTGACTTAAGAGACCATTGTGGTGAGGAGGTTTTGTACTCAAATCCCAGACGATGAGGGTCAATTTCGATTGAAGTATGATGGCAAACAGCAAAACAAAAAAACCCAAAACAAAAAAGACAAAAAACAAAAAAAAAACCAAAAAAACATGCACAGAAAAAGAAAAAATCTTGATTTTGCAAATTTTGTCTTCATTCTTTCACAACAAGTAAATATGATTGAATCGTTTTCTTCCGTTTGCCTTATATTTTTTTCACAAACAAATCTTTTAATGACACAATCCAACTAAACTACTAGATCTCCTCCAAAGAAATGCTTGCCTTTAATGCCGCGCATTTTATGAATGGTCGCCATACCTCAAAAATTTGCAAAGGGAAATTGTTTAGTTTACTATAACTGGGCGTAACAACCAAAATTTTGACGGGCAGACTTGCGCGTAAACCGCATAATCTTTAAACTCGGCGACAAGCGCGAATGGGTTACGGATCGGCAGGAATAAACTGCGTTATCAAACATCGGTCAGGAAGTGCGTTCCCAAGGCAGACATTTGTCACGGCGAACAGAACCATCATCCTGAGCCGGATAATGAGGGGTCATTTACCTCAAAATGACTTAATGCATTAGGGTTTATTAAAGACGACGAGGGGCCAATCGAGGAATAGCATTAAAGGATGATCAAAAATTCCTCCGAAACGACAATGGGAAACCCGGGTTCGCAAGGGCTAAAACGACAATATCGGAGGACTGTAAGATCGCGCAATGGACTGGGGAATGGAAAAGGGGGCGAATTCATATGTAGCCAGCAAACATTCCTCCAACGTGAATCGTTGAGCTAGGTTATTCACTCCCTAGGGGACACCGGATAGCAGCAACCGGGTCGAACTGACTGGTGACTCGGGACTTTTGTGGGCCACAATGCGAAAGGACATCCAGAATTACCTGGCGGGATGCGAAACCTGCCAAAGGTGAACGCCGATAGAGCAGGCTCGAGCGGCAGCCACTTCATGCCTAAGGAGTACCAGAGGGACAAGGGGAGAATATCTCCATGGATTTTGATAGGGCCCGATTACCGTCTGAAGGGAAACGAATGATTCCTGTAATTGTGGGATCGGTTTTACCACAAAGTCCCTATTTTTCTGCCAGCGCACCCTCCACCGTTACCTCCAAGGGTCGGCCAACGCTGTTACCGGATAAATTTGTTTTCCGGGACATGGGTTGCCAAAAGAAAATAATCAGAAGACAGGGGGACCACGCAATTTGTGTCCAAATTGTATGGACGATCTATAAGGTACATGTTGGGAATTAACATTTTTACGAGTGACATTGAACGCATTTGTTTCTTAGTTTTTCCCACCTACTATTTTTCTATATTTATTCTGGAAGCCGACGGACGCTTGGAAGGATA
>JAEBUT010000100.1:0-36102 GCA_020011035.1 Amanita subjunquillea | reverse complement strand
TTGACTTTATCTAGATCATTCAGGGTCCTGGCTGTGCTATCAGTTTCTCCCCAGTCATTCAAGAATCGTCACCTGAAGCTGTTATAGTTATCCCAAGAGAGTGTGAATGCGCTTTCTGCAGATTTTCCTTTAATTGTTTCTGCTGCTTCTAATTCTCCTCGAAGATTGGCTTTCCAATTGTCTAGTTCTTCCCCTAGGTGAAGGAGAACATATTTGATTCGCTTTTTCGATGTTTCAAAGCACCCTTCATCAAGATTGAAGATGTCATCAAATGTATTGATGAAGTGTTTTGCCTTAGAGCGCTGTCCTTTGAATTCCTTAATGGAGATTCCCTTTATCCCTTTTGAGGATGTATCCTTTTCATCTGACATATCCTTCTTTGGTGTCTGTTTTGGTTCTGGTGTTTCAAGTTTTGGATCCTGTGTTTCTGGTTCGCGTTTTGGTTCTGTGCCCTGTTTCAAGCTTTCTCCATGTTTCGGTTTATCCCCAAAAGCTAGATCGATCTTGATCTGTTGTTGTTCTCTATATTTGTTCCACTCGGTTACTGTTTGTTTGTCAAGCGCTAGGAAAGCGAAATCTCCTAGCTCTTTGTCAACTTGAAACTCGTGCCACCAGGTGAGTTCAGGTTCGGTGTTTGGGGTTAGGAATAACTGATTGTTTTCCTCATTTACTTCGTTGTACCAGTGAATCCAAGGATCTCCTGGTAATTTGGTGTTAGGGTCTCCTTCCTGGTATTCTCCTTCAAAGAGTTCCTCTGGGACCGGTAGGTTCTTTCTTTTAGTTCCTGAGATGTAGCACCAGACCTTGTGTGTGGTAGAAAAGTAGACTTCTCTTCGATTAAGGTAGTACTTCTGTCTGTAACAAACAGAGTTGTTTGGTGGCCTAATCTGAGAGGCCCTGGTATCAATGGTGTCTGGCTAGTGACGATGCACTAAGCGGTTCCTGAGTTCCAACTTGTGTTACGGACAATGCCCTTGTCGTTGATACGCCTGGGACGCGCCAGTACCTGCACTAGCCCAATTCAGCCCTACTTGAAGCCATCCAAACCTAGTCAAAGCATCCCACCCACGCTCGAAGTCTGTAGTGCCAGCAGTACCCCAGCGAATGAAGGTCGAAGCCCTCGAGACTAGAAGGGGTCTTCGATCCAGCCTCCTCGGTCTTAGCAGATACCTGAAACCTCCCCTGACCCCCAGACCATCTCCGTTCTGCGCTACCCGGCTACATCGCAACAACCCCAGTTCAGTCACTAGGGCCCCACCAAATTGCAAATTCGGTGAAAGCGGGTGCCTAGTGCCTCGCCTGACATAAGGACAAGACGCTCGCCCTCTCATGGCCCCAGAGACGCTCACGACCAACCAGCCGAAGCATACATGACTCGACCAAGGATGAACAAAATGCCCTCGACCATACAGTCACTGACACTGATCGAACGACTCTCGGTGCCTTCAAGGCTCATTCCAGCGCACCAGTTGATGCCATATTATTCGACCTGGCACGTAGCACAACTTCCAGCGGACTTGACACACCATCCCCAGCTCGAGGACCTGCTCTGTCATGAGTACGAAGCCTAGAAACCACAAAGGCATCGCAATGCAGGCAGTGCGTCATTATCCAGTCACAAGTAACTTCGACCGAGATACCCGAAGATCCGTGGAGCGCTTGTTGAGTGTCGAGAACGTCGGCGATGTCGGCGGAGAAGTATTCCCAGTTGGTGCCTGGTGCACATGTGCATTTCCGTTGTCATGGACCTGTTCCCATCGTTGTGCTTCGATTGTGGTTCGAGAAGATGGTAGTCAAGCAGACCTTACAAATTACAGATATTGGACTGAGTTTCAAGTTTCCCCATATGACATATTGATAGATATATAAGCCTGCGCATGTCTTAGTCGAAAAGAGAAGAAGTCTTGACCTTGCTTCCCTCCCCTCAGAGTCTTGGTGCGAGTTTTGCCGCCTCTGAGTCTTGTTTAGGTCCCTAGTATTGTCCTTGACTCAGCCCGCGTTCGCCTTGCTTCGTCCCTTGACTCGAGATTCTGTGTCGTCTTTGCCTCGTCTTCCTCATCAGCCACGATCATCCTCCTTGCCACACTCGATAACCTTGGATCACCTTCGACCCCCACCTGGTCACCTCGAGATCACCAACTCTGACCAGCACTCACTTTGTTTACAACATCCCCAACACCATTCAGATTCAAAACAGTCGGCCAAGTCTGAGAACCTCCTAGGACTCGCCCCCCAGCTGTTCGAGACGTGTGTTTCTCCCTTCCCCCCTACCTCGACCCTGCTTCGAACGACACTTCAGTCCTTCACTGAAGGTGTGCTCGCGCACAGAGAGGTTTGGTTTTGGGTTTTGCCCGTCGTATAGCGCATCATCATGATTTGTTCTAAGTCAACAGCGACAAGCAGAGTCTCGGTCCGCTCCCAGCCACTGGACAAAGAGTTCAGGCGCTAAGTCAAACGATGACAAAGGCCTTGAGAGCGATGAGAGAAAAGAGCGTTCAAGTCGATCATTGTTGAGAGCAAAACTCGTCTAAGTTGGAACTAGAGTTACTCTACAGTTACATTTACACTACCATGTCGCTGTGAAAAGCATTTCATAGTTTCTCTATTGACAAATAAATGACTTAACTTGTCACCGAGGCTTACAGCATCATCATCATCAAATAGAGGATCCATTTGAACATCAAATGGATCCTTTGGGATGTTGTAATCTTTTTCACCATTATCAAATAATGTTTCTTCCAAAACATCATATGGATCTTCCACTGTTGAATAATCAAGATCTATATCAGATCTTTTTTGTTTGGGAGGTGGTTCAAAAGATAATTCATCTTTTGTGACAGTGTCGAGTATTTTCAACGTTTCCGTTGTTGGTGTGACGCCAAGGGGATCAGCGAGAGATCTAGTATTTATAGATCTTTGCCATGTTCCTTTTCCATATTTTGACTGACCTGTGAATTGGGTAGCTGATGGATGCATGCGGGCTTGTACATTTTTAGCCGCAATAGAAAGAGCTGGAGATATGATCTAAACGGCATTCTGCTCCTGATCAGACTCAGGAGGAACGTCTGCTTCTTGGGCGCGTTTCTTTCCCTTGCCTCTAAAGCCCTTGCGAGAGCAAGGTCTTTGATTTTTGGATTCATCAGAACCCTGACGCTGGTTATTGTCATCCTTTTTCTGATTGTTCCATGATGCATCTTTTTCCTTCCTTTTAACTCCGCTAATTTTATTCACTTTATCCCTTGAGTTGTACTGTTGCTTCATAGCGTATCCCCTTCAATATTCTCCGATGATGGAATCAGAGATCGTTTCGAAAGTGAATTTTTCTGTTCCATATAATTGGAACATTGCTGTAGAAACAGTGGTCCATTCTTTTGGAAGAGCGGCTGCAAGTATAAGAGCTTGCATAAAATCAGGAATGTCGACTTTATCTTCCCTGAGCTGTGAAAAGTACGAGCCAAGTCTTTCGATTTCAGGAACAGGGTCCTTTCCTGATAGTTGAAATTTTACTGCCTTTTGAAATCATTCAAAAATGAGCGCTGGAGTCATCTTTTTATAGCTATTTTCTAGCGTTGTCCATGCTGTGAGAAGTTCGTCTTCTGCAGCTATATGTCGCCTGATGGAATCTGATACTTTGAGACGTAAAGCACCAAGACCAGAATCATTGAGGTTTTGCCATTCTCGAAGATCTTTTTTATATTCGGTGGCGGCAGCGGCGGTGAGGGTAGCAGTGGTCGCTTCAGCAGGAGGAGATGGCTTTGGAAATGAATCATTGATAATTGCCCAAGATCCAATATGGAGTAAATAGGATTTCATCCTTTCTGCCCAGACATAGTTTGTCTCAGTGGTTGTCACTGTCATGAACGATGAACTCATGTGTCTGTCATGTTTGTTACGGATGATGCCCTTGTCGTGGTTCGTTCTAAGTCAACAGCGACAAGCAGAGTCTCGGTCCGCTCCCAGCCACTGGACAAAGAGTTCAGGCATTAAGTCAAACGATGACAAAGGCCTTGAGAGCGATGAGAGAGAAGAGCGTTCAAGTCAATTGTTTGTTGAGAGCAAAACTCGTCTAAGTTGGAACTAGAGTTACTCTATGGTACATGGGGTTTATATACAATCAGAGAACAATGGAAACGATAAAAGGAATAAAGCTATGGTTACCTGAGAAAGGAAATGCGAAGGTAACTATGAAAGGAGATAGCGTCCAGGCTGTACGATGCGCAGTTAAGGAGAAATGATGGATATGAAACAGTCCACTGAGACAGGAAGACGAAACAAAGAGAAAACTGTAACATTACCCCCTTCGTATGCAAGAAGTCGCCGACTTCTACCATGCCGTTGTCCATGCATGATCCTGCCGTGACTCGAGCCAAGTGACAACATTGCCTAAGTCAGCTGCCGCTGTCTCTGCTCGCCACTGAAGACTGCAAACTGCCAGTTGTAACTGTTTCTCCTGAGCTAATGCTGAATCCCTTTCCTCGAGGGTAAGGGAATGAGGGTCCGTGGTGATGGTGAGACCAGTGACAAAGTCTAGCGGTTCCGCAAATTGGGCATAGAGGACAAGGATTTCGGCGAGGCGATCGCTGACATTTTGGAGCATTGCGTTGCGAGGGCAAACAACAATGGGCGGTATAATGGTGGTGGTGGGTTCGATGAGCGCTGCAGGATGTTCGTGCAGCTCCGGAAGGTTGGCGAAATTGAAGTCGTCGATGGTGACAGTGGTCTCGATGAAGACCTCGAGGGGGAAGTCGTGGGCGGCGGCGATGAAGGGCGAGAGGAGGTTAACAGGTTCAATATAGTAGTGGCCACATGTGGTGACCAACAGGGCGAAAGCGAGGGCGGCGAAGTAGGCGACAGTGGTGAAGAAGGACATTTTTTCGATGGTGGGGGAATTGGGTTCTAACGTTGTGCAAAGGCCTTCTTTTATCTTTAATTGAAGATGTCGTCATCCCAGTTGATTGTCCGGGTTTCTCCGTCCGCTAATTGATAAGTGAATGTAGATGCTCCGACACTGGGAACATATTCGAGTTCTTCATCAGATTCTTCTGATTCGCTCAACTTGTTCCTGGTAACAATAGAGACTTCGTTCTCATGGTCAACATTCGTTTCAGGGGGTAAGGTCCTGTGGTGTTAAGCTTTCGGGTGAATTAGGTATGGTAGGTCTGTCCGTGCTATTAAACATATCCAGGAAGTCGAGGCTCTCAAGCGCTCGGCTGAGGCTTGATATTGTATCAGGGAATCATTGATCAACAGCCCATCTGTGGAGTTCTATTGCTCGGTTTGCGCAATCTAACCGTTGAATTAAATCAAATGCTTCTGGATTTTCCCGACGGATGACTGCTTCAGCATATACATCGTGTGTGTGATTCAGGGGTCTGTTAGGTGATGGGAGATAGGGTGACATTGCCTCAGGATAGGATGGTAATTCTTCAAGAGCGAATGTGAGATCTTCATACTTTGGGAGATAGTGTAGATGAGCGTTGAATGGGATTTCAATGTAGCCTTGTGGGTGTGTCAAGTGTCCATGAGTTAGTCTGGGAGTCCTGCATCCAATTAATCGAGTTGCTTGAGTTCGAATATAATTGATCTGCCGAGGTGGTTCTAAAGAGGTGATCGGAAGATGATAGGTGGGAAATGTGATTAGTCGTCCTTTGAAGCTTTCATATAGTTTCGGTGTGTATCGTCCTCGGGTGGAACAATATTTCTTGGTGTATTGGATGTTTTGTTTGAGAATTTGGCGGTTTCGATAGTGAGACATGGGTTTTACAATTGTCGTCTGAGTTTATATGCTTGTAGGACGTCCGCAGCATTGCTTAGATTGCGTTCAGGTTCCCAAGAGTTGTCATTCGGGCCGTATCCTTTCCATCTAACCAAATATTGATATCCTGCTCCGCGTTTTCGATGTGTGAGAATCGCTTCTACTTCAAACTCCTCTTGTCCGTTCACTAGATCAGGGGGTGGGGTTGTGTAATTTGGTCCATGCGTTTCAGTTTCCCTGTATGCCATAAGGAGTGACGTGTGAAAGACTGGGTGAATGCGCCATTGTTTCGGTAGTTTGAGCTTATACGTTACTGGTCCTAGCACCTGTTCAACTATGAAGGGTCCTTCTCGTTTAGGCACTAGTTTTCTAGACTGATATGGTATGTTGAGATTTCTATTTTCGAGCCATACTTTGTCTCCTTGTATGAATTTGATTGCCTTGTCCCTGACTCGTCGTGCAACCATCTGTCTTGCTAGCTCATGTGCTGCTAGCGCTTCTTCCCTAGCTTTTCTCAATAGCTGGAGGTGTTCCTCAGTGGCGGGTGTTGTCATTTTCTGCACAGCTGTTGGTAACGCAACAGGGTTTGTCCCATACATGAGTTGAAATGGGGAAGCTTTAACTGAGTCATGATGTCGATTATTGTGAGCGAATTCAGCAATTGGGAGTAATTGTTTCCATCTATGAGGTTCGTTTGCGCAAAATATACGAAGGTATACTTCTAAGTCTTGATTAACACGTTCTGTTTCTCCGTCGGTCTGTGGATGATAGGCTGTGCTCATTCTGTGATCAATTCCTAGTGTCTTTCTGATTTCCTGGAAGACCTTAGCCGAAAACTGTGGTCCTCGATCCAAGATGAGTATATCTGGTAGTCCAAAGCGTTTGAATATTTCTGAGATGTAAAGATTGGCTGTTCCTAAGGCGTCAATGGTTTTCTTGCAAGGAGTAAGAATTACCCCCTTCGTAAGACCATGGTCCACCGTGACCAGAATTGAGTCGTATCCATCCGCAATTGGTAGATCCATAATGAAATCCAATGTGACTTGTTGGAATGGGCGAGTCGCCTTAGATCCAATAGGTAGAAGAGCCGGGGTATTAGGGTGAGTATTTACTTTCATTTGTTGGCAGGTAGCACAACCTGTAATCCATTCTTTGACGTGTCTATACATTCCTGGCCACCAGTAATCGCGTTGTAGGAGTTCAAGGGTTTTCATTCGTCCTGGGTGTGAACTGTTTTGACAATCTGTGTCCTGAGCGTTCCATTATCTGGAATGTATGCTCTATCAATATATCGAATGATTCCATCGACAAACGCCCAATCCTGGAGCTTAGATTTAATTGGTGGGGCACGTTGGGTTTCTATGACTTCAATGATCGTGCGCCCAAAGCTGTCGAGGGCTGTGGCGTCTCTGATTTCTTGAGCTAGGTCTGTAGCGATGAGGCAAATGAACTTGCTATCTGGTAGCATTGTCACATCGTCTTGAGCATCCTTGCCTTTCATATGATCAGGTCGGCGAGAAAGGGCATCTGCTTCAAACATTTTGGTGCCTGGTACATGTTCGATTTTCAGGTCAAATTCCGAGAGCATCATGGACCATCGTGCTTGTCAAGGAGTTAATCGTTGGGGTGTCCGATAGAACAGAAGATTCTTATGATCACAATGAACCACTATCAAGTGTGGTGATCCATGTAGTAAATGTTGCCATGCCTGTAGTCCTTTAATGATTGCAAGTAATTCTCAATTGTAAATCTGGTAATTCTGTTCTGTGAGCGTCAAGGCATGGGAGATGAATCCACATGGGTGAAGCGTTCCAGTTGTATCGGCCTGTTTCAATACCGCTCCTGTGGCTTTATTTGACGCGTCTGTTTGGAGAATAAATGGTCGGGTAGGGTCTGGCATGCGTAAAACGGGCATTGAGGAGAATTTGCACTTAAGTTCATCAAACGCGTTCTGGCAAGTAGGCGTCCAACTGAAGAGTAAACCTTTCTTTGTTAGATCTGTCAATGGTTTTGCTATGGTGGCGAAGTTGCCAATAAACCTCCAATAGAAGTTTCCAAATCCAAGGAAGGATCTGACTTGTTTGACTGTTGTTGGCGTTGGCCAGTCACGAATTCCTGCAAGTTTGACAGGATCCATTTGTATATGTCCAGGGGTGATGACCATGCCTAAAAATTCGACTTCTTGGACGCAAAATTTACACTTTTCGAGCTTCAAGAATAGATCGTTTTCCTGTAATTGTTCCAAGACGCGTTCTGTGCGCTTTCGCACTTCTTCTTTGGTTTTCCCGCAAATTAGAATGTCGTCCATGTAAATAATGAGCCATCCTTCATTTATCATGTCCTGGAAGTATTCGTTCATCATAGTTTGAAACGTTGAAGGCGAATTACAAAGGCCAAAGAACATGACCGTTGGTTCATATAGACCCCGATTTGTTATAAACGCTGCCTTCCATTCATCGCCTTTCTTGATTTGAACATTGTTGTATCCCCAGCACAAATCAAGTTTAGTGAAGTAATTTGCGCCTTCCAGTTTTGTCATGAGATCTGAAACTAATGGTAATGGGTAGGCGTTCTTGATTGTCCATTCGTTTAGGTATTGATAATCCTGACAAGGTCGTAGTGCGCCGCTTTCTTTCTTAGAGACAAAGAAAAATGGTGATGCTTGTGGCGATTTAGACGGTCGAATGTATCCTTTGTCTAATTGTTCCTTAATCCATTCATCGAGAGTCGACTGTTCCTTTAATGATAATGGGTAGATTTTATTGACTTTTGGCGTAAATCCTGTTTTGAGCTTGATCGCATGATCCCATGGGCAGGCGGATGGGAAATGCTTGGATGCTTTCTTCTCAAAGGTAGCTTGCCAAGGTGTATATTCAGAAGGCAAAGTCGTCGGCGCATCATCTCGTTTTGCCTGATGTTCAAGTGCTTGCGATGCTGATGTCTTTACCCTAATCCAATATTCGTCTTCTCCCCATTGTTTGTTATCTAGTGCCATGCGCCAAATAGGTTTGGTGTCTTCTGAATCGTCATCCATTTGGAGGGTTTTCTTTCGCCAGTCAATAGTCAGATTATGTTGTTCCAGCCAAGGTATTCCAAAGATTATCTCTTGATCTCCTAAATTCATGATCCATAACCAGTTGTCGTACGTCTTTCCTTTAATAGAGTATGTAAGGCAAGTGCAATGAGTGATTAATCCATTCTGGTTGATTGTTCCATCAGCATTCTTGACTCTAATTGGTTGTTTTAAGAGTTCCTTTGGTAGATCTTTTGATATTCGTTCATCAATGAAGTTTCCTTCTGCTCCACAATCGATGAGAGCAGATATTTCAGCGGGTTTATGGTTCGTTTGCACAGTAATGGAAATTCGTTTGTTATTATTGGAATTTACAATTACAGAGTCGAGTGCTAACTGTTCAATGGTACTGGAGGCGTCAACCGCTTTCTGGCGTCTCCTTCTTAAAAACCCTCGGATTTGAGTTCCTGGAGGGTGTTCTCGCGCTCCTCATCTGGGAGTTCTTGCAACAGTGCCCTAATGCGTTGGGCAGCTGATTCGTTCGAGGTCATTTCCTCTACTGTTCTGATTGTGCGATTTGGTGGGGAGGAGGACTTGTAGGACGACATTTGGGTGTTCCCCTTGTTTGGGCAGTCCCCTGGATATGTGCCCCTGTGTTCCACATCTGAAACATTTGCCAGTCTTTTGGTATTCCTCCTTTTGGGCATCTGAAAGACATCCTGTGCTCACAGCATTGATTCCCCTTGATCCGGATGCGGAGGGTTTCTGGTTTTGGTTAAATTTGAAATGCCCCTTTGTATCTCCTGATCCAGATGATCGGTTCATCAGTTTCATTGTCTCCCAAGTGTTGTGCAGGCGTTCTGCAGCGTTATAGGCGGTCTCCATGCTGGTGACTGCGGGATTTTTGATGATCTTTGCTGCTACTGATGCAGGGAGTCCTTTACAGAAGTAGATGCGCTGCGCCATGAACCCTGTAATTCCAGTGGAGTGTATGAGCGATCGGAACTTCTGAATGTAAGCAGGGATGTCAGTATCTCCGCCCCACTTTGACTTTATCTAGGTCATTCAGGGTCCTAGCTGCGCTATAAGATTCTCCCCAGTTGTTCAAGAATCGTTGTCTGAAGCTGGCATAGTTATCCCATGAGAGTGTGAATGCGCTTTCTGCAGATTTTCCTTTAATTGCTTCTACTGCTTCTAATTCTCCTCGAAGATTGGCCTTCCAATCGTCTAATTCTTCCCCTAGGTGAAGGAGAACGTACTTGATCTGTTTTTTCAATGTGTCAAAGCGCCCTTCATCAAGATCGAAGATGTCATCAAACGTGTTGATGAAGTGTTTTGCCTTAGAGCACTGTCCTCTGAATTCCTTAATGGAGATTCCCTTTATCCCTTTTGAGGATGTATCCTTTTCGTTTGACATGTCCTTTTTTGGTGTCTGTTTCGGTTCTGGTGTTTCGGGTTTTGGATCCTGTGTTCCTGGTTCGTGTTTCGATTCTGTGCCCTGTTTCGAGCCTTCTCCTTGCTTCGGTTTGTCCCCAAAGGCTAGATCTATCTCGATCTGTTGCTGTTCTTTGTATTTGTTCCACTTGGTTATTGTTTCCTTGTCTAGTGCAAGGAATGTAAAATCTCCAAGTTCTTTGTTGACTCGAAATTTGTGCCACCAAGTAAGTTCAGGTTCGGTGTTTGGGGGTAGGAACAGTTGATTGTCCTCGTCGTTTTCTTCATTGTACCAGTGAATCCAAATTTCTCCTGGTAGTTCGTCGTTGTGTTTTCCTTCCTGGTATTCTCCTTTGAAGAGTTCCTCTGGGACCGGTAGGTTCTTTCTCTTTGTTCCTGAGACGTAGCACCAGACCTTGTGTGTAGCGGAGAAGTAGACTTCTCTTTGGTTAAGGTAGTACTTCTGTCTGTAGCGAACAGAGTTGTTCGGTGGCCTAATCAAAGAGGCCCTGGTATCAATGGTGTCTGGCTAGTGATGATGCACTGAGTGGTTCCTGAGTTCCAACTTGTGTTATGGACAATGCCCTCGTCGTGGTTCGTTCTAAGTCAACAGCGACAAGCAGAGTCTTGGTCCGCTCCCAGCCACTGGACAAAGAGTTCAGGTGTTAAGTCAAACGATGACAAAGGCCTTGAGAGCGATGAGAGAGAAGAGCGTTCAAGTCAATTGTTTGTTGAGAGCAAAACTCGTCTAAGTTGGAACTAGAGTTACTCTATGGTACATGGGGTTTATATACGATCAGAGAACAATGGAAACGATAAAAGGAATAAGGCTATGGTTACCTGAGAAAGGAAATGCGAAGGTAACTATGAAAGGAGATAGCGTCCAGGCTGTACGATGCGCAGTTAAGGAGAAATGATGGATATGAAACAGTCCGCTGAGACAGGAAGACGAAACGAAGAGAAAACTGTAACAATGTTGGATTCCGAGGTATAGATCTTGTGACCCAGATTGAAGGAATTGTCCAGCAGTGGACAACAAGTGTCGGGCCCATTCTGAGATGATGAGTTCAACTCATTGCCAGCTATATGTGTTGTCATAAATAACTACAAACAATGTGACTACTATATGTAGATATGATATCTATGCTTGTAGTGTCTGTATGTAGATAATAGATATTCCAACATGTCAGACATAGAGTCATATGTGTTACAGTTTTCTCTTCGTTTCGTCTTCCTGTCTCAACGGACTGTCTCATATCCATCATTTCTCCTTAACTGCGCATCGTACAGCCTGGACGCTATCTCCTTTCGTAGTTACCTTCGTATTTCCTTTCTCAGGTAACCATAGCCTTATTCCTTTTATCATTTCCATTGTTCTCTGATCGTATATAAACCCCATGTACCATAGAGTAACTCTAGTTCCAACTTAGACGAGTTTTGCTCTCAACAAACAATTGACTTGAACGCTCTTCTCTCTCATCGCTCTCAAGGCCTTTGTCATCGTTTGACTTAACACCTGAACTCTTTGTCCAGTGGCTGGGAGCGGACCAAGACTCTGCTTGTCGCTGTTGACTTAGAATGAACCACGACGAGGGCATCGTCCATAACACAAGTTGGAACTCAGGAACCGCTCAGTGCATCATCACTAGCCAGACACCATTGATACCAGGGCCTCTCAGATCAGGCCACCAAACGGCTCCGTCCGTTGATATGCCTGGGACGCGCCAGTATCTGCACTAGCCTAATTCAGCCCTACTCGAAGCCATCCAAACCTAGTCGAAGCATCCCACCCGCGGTCGAAGTCCATAGTGCCAGCAGTACCCCAGCGAATGAAGGTCGAAGCCCTCGAGACTAGAAGGGGCCTTCGATCCAGTCTCCTCGGTCTTAGCATTTACCTGAAACCTCCCCCAACCCCTAGACAGTCCCCATTCCGCGCTACCCGGCTACATCACGACGACCCCAGTTCAGTCACTAGGGCCCCACCATATTGCAAATTCGGCGAAAACGGGTGCCTAGTGCCTCGCCTGACATAAGGACAAGACATTCACCCTCGCATAGCCCCAGATACGCTCATGCCCAACCAGCCGAAGCATACATGACTTGACCAGCGATGAATGGAACACCCTCGACCACACAGTCATTGACATTAATTGAACGACTCTTGGTGCCAGCTCATGCATCACTATCCAGTCACAAGCAACTTCGACCGAGATACCCGAGTATCCGTGGAGCACCAGTTGAGTGTCAAGAACGTCGGCGATGTCAGTGGAGAAGTATTCCCGGTTGGTGCCTGGTGCACATGTGCGTTTCCGTTGTCATGGACCTGTTCTCATTGTCGTGCTTCGATTGTGGTTCGAGAAGATGGTAGTCAAGTGGACCTTACAAATTACAGATATTGGACTGAGTTTCGAGTTTCCCCATATGACATATTGATAGATATATAAGCCTGCGCATGTCTTAGTCGAAAGTAGAGAAGAAGTCTTGACCTTGCTTCCCTCCCCTCAGAGTCTTGGTGCGAGTTTTACCGCCTCTGAGTTCGTTTAGGTCTCTAGTATTGTCCTTGACTCAGCCCGTGTCAGCCTTGCTTTGTCCCTTGCCTCGAGAGTCTGCTTTGTCTTTGCCTTGTCTTCCTCATCAGCCACAATCATTCTCCTCACCACACTCGATAACCTTGAATCACCTTTGACCCCACCTTGTCACCTCGGGATTACCAACCCTGACCAGCACCCACTTTGTTTACAACACCCCGATGCCATTCGGCTTCGGAACAGTCAGCCAAGTCTGAGAACCTCCTAGGACTCGCCCACAGCTGTTCGAGACGTGTGTTTCTCCCTTCCCCCTGCCTCGACCCTGCTTCGAATACCACTTTGGTCCTTCACTGAAGGTGTGCTCATGCACAGAGAGGTTTGGTTTTTGGGTTTTGCCCGTCGTATAGTGCATCACCACGCCACAGCTTTCACATTGTCACAACTGCATTACACGGTCACAACTGCTGTGCGCCTCGTCTCCCACATGCCCACGACTTGCTCAGCACATATGGCTGCTGCCCCACACTCCCTGCCTCCCCATTCAACTCGCAAACAGACAAAATCAACAGCATCCATCAAGAGTCCGAAGAAGGACCGCAAGAAAGCACGTCGAGCCAATGTGCTCGATGAGGAGGCTAGCGCAGCCCCAGCAGCTCGCCTGGAACTGTTCCCACCCCTCAGGTAAGCAGCAGCCCACCCCCTGAGCCTGTAGCTAACTGCATTTCCACCGCACCTGTTTGCGCCCACCAACGATTCCCACTGCCACAATTCGCACCCACCACCAATTCGTTCCCACCTCTCACCTGCAAATTTTCCCGCCCCTCAGGTAAGCAGCAGCCCACCCCCTCGGTGAGCCTGTAGCTGACCACATTGCCACTGCACCCGTTTGCACCCACCAAAAATTCCCACTGCCACAATTTGCGCTCACCACTGATTCATTCCCACCTCTTGCCTGCAAATATTCCTGCCCCTCAGGTAAGCAGCAGCCCACCCCCTCGGCAAGCCCGTAGCTAACTGCATTGCCACCACACCCATTTGTGCCCACCAACAATTCCCACTGCCACAATTTGCGCCCACCAACAATTTCCACTGCCATGATTTGCGCCCACCACTGATTTGTTCCCACCGCTTGCCTGCAAATATTCCTGCCCCTCAGGTAAGCAGCAGCCCACCCCCTCAGTGAGCCCGTAGCTAACTGCATTGCCACCACACCCGTTTGCACCCACCAACAATTCCCACTGCCACAATTTGCGCCCACCACTGATTCATTCCCACTGCTTGCCCGGAAATATTCCTGCCCCTCAGGTAAGCAGCAACCCACCCCCCAAGCTCATAGCTAACTGGGCTAAACCAGATCCACTAGGAAAACATCAGCTGCTCAAGCTGCTGAAGATGCCATTATGGCACCAACTCAGAACACACTGTAAGTCATACCTATAATGTTATACCTACATTGTACAGTTATGTACAATGTTTCTTGTAGGGCTGAACAAGTACTTGAGGACAGTGGTGTACCTGTTGCACCACCTGCATGTGTTCGCAAGTCTGCTATTTCCTTTGCCCCCATCAAAGGCAGCCCAAATTCAATCAACTCGTATTCGACAAGATGACTTGGAGGAAAGTAGTGAGGAGTCAAGTATGTATGTTGTCATGACTCATATTGAACGCTCAAATTTCTAAGTCATTTTATATTCATTTTCCTTTGTATTTTACATGTAGGGTAGCCAAACACTTAGCTAAGTCAGCGTCTATCTTATCTAGTCAGCGCTAAGATTAGATTAGATAACGATTAGATTAGATTACGGACTACCGGACCAATGACTCATACCTGCTGACTAATCCGCAGTCAATGCGCAGCAGTCTTACTCATGCAGGGCTATTATTAGCGTAGGGTTCTACAGCCTTTAGGGTTGTAGGGGTTAAGCGCACAGACAATGTAGTAGTGTATATAAACCATGCAACTAGCACCCAGAGTCCTCAGTTGAGTTCTCTCGGGTTTCTCTCCTACCCTCATCTCCTCTCCTCCTAAGTCTATTGTTGGGGGCCCTAAGCCGTCATGGCAAGGGTAGTCCTGATAGTAGAACTTGACTTACTTTACATGCTTACTGCCCCACGCTTGCATCTGAGCATCACGCTCAAGCCCGGACCCTTGGGCTAAGGGGTTTTTTGATATCAGGGGGATCATCACACTCTTCCGCAGAGTATAAAGTGTTTCTTGTTGTTGAACAATAAAATCATCACACACTAGTTCTGTGGAGCATCTATAAAAGCTTCATCTTACATTCCCGGTCTACGCAAACCGAAGAACCTAACCCGGTTTATAGGGTTACCTGTGCACAGGATACCAGTGCTGGAGTAGTGACACGTTACGTCACTCGCATCGTAGGACCAGCCTCACCAGCCCCTGCGCACGTTAAATTGCCCTGGTCTAGGCCCCTGAAGGCTATACCGTATATACCTAGTTACCATTTTTAGTAGTCCTTGGAAGTAGCCGCTGCTTGGTCACGCGCTTCTGAGAAAGGCCGTACTCATTAGGAGTACAGTGCTATCTGGACAACCATTCGGCCCCAGATTAGTAATAGCTTTCATTTGAATACCAGAATCTTTAAATAAAATACCTATATTGTACTGCAGGGTGAGGGTTGAGGACCCTGACTGCACATCCCAATCAAGTGACAGGTTAACCCCTTCCTCACTTTACATACAATTGAAGATTCAGATCTACAGGCTATTCTTAGGTGACACGGTCTTACAGAAGACGAAATAGATAATTTTTGGGACGAAGTATTCGGAGATCTCGATCCGAACGATAATGGTTTCCAACCTGAGCAGGGAGATCCATTCTCATCATCATCATCAGAGAACGGATCAGCATCATCATCATCATCCACCCCCTTTGCTTACTGAAGAACCACACCACTGGGAACCAGCACCGTTCCAGATCATCCATCAAAATCCCGCGACAATCCATATCGATAACCTTTTCAACTCCGACACAGATTACATCGGAGAAGTCACACCACCTTTCTCACCACCACCGCCACCTTTTAGATCTCCATTGGCATCACAGCCTTCGAGATCTTTATCCCCATTTACACCACCACCTGTTGAACGACCTTCACCCCAAATACCCCTAAGCATAGCCTTCAACACGGCTATCACCGGTTTGACCCTTAGAGGGTATTTTCTTTTATATTTTCTTTTATTTACGTATATTTAATTACAGTTCTATACACAAATATGTACATACACTAAAAGTGTATATAAGACCTGTAGATAGAGAATATACGTTCAGTTGCTCTTTCCTGCTTAACAGCATGTGAGTATCTCCTCTCTATGAGAGTAAGACCTGGAGAGGTCTCTGGTCACTGTCTCTGACAGTGATACAATACTCAAAAACACCTGGAGAGGTGTCTGGTCACTGTCTATGACAGTGATACAATACTCTTGTCATCACAGACGTATGACTCTATGTCTAACGGACATATGAGCTCATCGTTCATGACAGTGACGACCACTGAGACAAACTATGTCTGACGGACATATGATTGCTGCTCAACATAGACGGACATTCCTAGTTTCTTCGCTAAGTATTCATGCGCAGGGCGATGCAGTCCTTTCGTTAATATGTCCACAGTGTTTTCTGCTGTAGGTACATATTGTATGTTGAGTTTCTTTTCTTGTACCAGGTTGCGGACGAAATGGAATGCGATATCGATGTGTTTTGTGCGTGCATGGTGTTCCGGATGGTGGCTAATCGCGATCGCTGCCTGGTTGTCACTTTGTATTGTTGGCATGTCTGAAAACGAGTAGCTCAGCTCGGAAAATAAATGATTGAACCATATCACCTGTTTTGCTGCGTGGACGGTTGCGACATACTCTGCTTCGGCTGTTGACAGAGCTACGTTGCTCTGCTTTTTCGAGCTCCATGCCACGGCACCTCCTGCTACCTTCACCACATATCCGCTAACTGATTTCCTGTCTGCGTGATTTGCCCAGTCTGCGTCTGCGTACATCTCCACTGATGATTCTCCGTCTCCTCCATACATTATTCCCATCTCCCTTGTTCCTTTCAAATAGCGGAATATCCACTTAACCGCTGTCCAATGCCGCGGTTTTGGATTTCGCGTGAATTGTGCAAGGCGCTGCATTGCGAATGAGATGTCGGGCCTCGTGGCTATGGCAAGGTATATGAGCAACCCGATTAATGTTGCGTATGGGTGCGTTGCTTTGACTGGGGCTGTCTCCAAGTCTGACTCGTTTGGTTCATAGTCGAGTTTTATGTTGGGGTCCATTGGCGTCAAGACTGGGTTTGCATTGGCAAGTCCAAATCGTGATAGTAATTTGTCGATATAGTTGGTTTGGCAAATGGTGATTGTCCCGGCCTCCCGGTCTCGTTTGACTTGGATTCCGAGTATTAGTTTCGGTTTGCCCAGGCATTTAATTTCGAAATTTTCAGCCAATTCCTTTTCGACGTGCACTGCCTTGTCAGCAGAGTTTGTTACTCCTATGATGTTGTCGACCCATAATAGCAAAATAGAGAAAACGTCGTCCCGTTCCCTGTAAAATACACAGTAATCTGATCTTAATTGAGTGTAACCCAACTTACCCATGGTTGTTGTAAATTCTTTGTTCCATGTGTTTCCGGCTTGCTTGAGTCCATATATCGAGCGGTGGAGGCGGCATACACGTCCAGTCCCATCGTCAAATCCGGGTGGTTGGTTCATATATATTTCCTCCTCCAACCGACCATTTAGGTACGCGCTTTTGACATCATATTGTCATAATTTCCAATTGTTTGCAGCGGCTAGCGCAAGTTGAGTCCTGAGGCTTTCGAAACGCATGACCGGGGCAAAAGTCCCTGTGTTGTTATAGTCGATGCCGGGTCGCTGCAAGTATCCTTGCGCTACTAGTTGTGCCTTGTAGCATTTTACGTGGCCATTCTCATCTCTCTTTTTTGTGTAGACCCATTTGCATCCTACGGTGTTGCGTCCATGTGGTAAATCCACAAGCTCCCAAGTCTTCATCGTCCTCATTGTTTCCAACTCCTCCTCCATCGCTTTTTCCCATTTCTCCACATCTACGTCGCTTCGCGCTTCATGTATATTAGTGGGTGTATCGTCTGTAATAGTAGTTTTTAGCGCGGTATCGACAATGTCAAGGAAAACTTCTCTCGCGAGATTTACTCGCACAAAACGTTCTGCAGGCTTCCGCGCATCCGGATTATTTGCCATCTTGTAGTCGATATCTTTTGCATTTGAGTGCTTTTGCTGTTCCTCGGATTTGTTGGCTTCTGGTTTTCGGAATTTTGGGTTTGGAATCTTAATGGTGAGGGGTTTGTTGTTTTCAGCTGACGTAGATGGTTTTTGCGGTGGCGGGGGTGGTTGTAGCGGTTGCGGAATTTGTGGTGGTGTCTGTGGTGAGGATTGTTGGGGCGATGACGGTAATGGTATTGATTCTGGTTCGTCTTCTGGTTGCCCTGATGGCGTGGGTGTTATGGTTTGCGAGCCGGTTACTCCTGACTCCCCCTCGGTTCGGAAACCGCTAATTGTTGTCGTTTTCCGAGCTTCTATGGTAGTATTAATAAATGTGAAATTTCTTGATACTTTAATCATCTTTGTATTAGCGTCGTAATACCTTATAGATTTTGATCCATCTATGAAGCCCATTAGCGTCATTTTCTTGGATCGTGCACTCAGCTTTGATATGTTTTGTGATTCGTCGAGTACCCATACATCACTTCCAAATTCTCGTAGGTGGGATACATCTGGTTTGGTATCATACCAGGCTTCGTAGGGTGTTTTTCCATTCAGCGCTTTGGTCAGCGCGCGGTTTCTAAGGTAAACGGCGTGAGCAACAGCTTCGTCCCATAGAAAAATTGGCAATTTTTTCGCGATTAACATCGCACGTGCTAATTCTAGTAGCGTCCTATTGAATTGTTCTGCTATTCCATTTTGGGATGGTGAATATGGTGCCATTGGTTCAATTGTGATGCTGTTTTCAGCTGCCCAGTTTTTTAAACGTTCGTTTATGAATTCCTTCCCATTGTCCATGCGAATAGACTTCGGTTTCCTATTAAACTTCCGTTCAATTAGTAGTATATGATGTCGGATTTTGTCAAATGCCTCATCTTTTGTTTTTAAGAATAAAACATTGCACAATCATGTGCAATTGTCCGTAAAAGAGATGTAATAATGCCATCGACCAATGGATCGGATCCTAGCTGGTCCCCATACGTCCATTACGGTGCGTTCGCCAGGCGTTTGTGACCGATGGGATGCCTCCTTGGGGTATGGTTGTCGTGCTTGTTTAGCTTCGACGCAAGCTGTGCAATTTGTGTTTGGACTTGAGTTTTGGTCGACAGATAATCCGGTGACCATTTTTTCGCGAACTAATTTTTGGAGCGCATGGGTGTTGACGTGTCCATATCGTTTATGCCATTCTTCCCATGTTGCATTTTGGTTTGTAAGCATTGTCCGTTCTTCTGCTGATGTCTGTAATGTTGTTCCCTTGACGCTTCGTGCCCGGGCTAAAAGTAAGTATAATTTGTTTTTCAAGATACCTTTCCCAACGATTTTCCCATTTTTGTTTTTCAGTGTGCATCGTCCATCCTTGAATTCGGTAGCGCCGCGTGATTTATCATACCGGCTGACCGAGATTAAGCAATTTGTCGCATCTGGTACGTGCAAAACATTTGTTAGCGTGTGTGGAATAATTTTATCATCGACATTGAATTCAACTATGACTGTTCCGCAACCTTTGACCTGTACAACTGCATTCCCGATACCTAGAATAGATGAGTTGATTTCCGTGTATTCAATGAAAACTTCTCGTATAGGACATATGTGCGATGTTGTTGCTGAATCAAAAATCCAGTCGGTTTTCGCGAAGTCTTGTCCTTCGGCTGCGCAAATGACGTATGCTAAGTCATTCAGTGAGTCGTTTGTGTTCTCATTTTCCTGTGTCTGATTTGTTTTGCCCTTTCCTTTACCGTTTGGGCCTTGCCCATG
Source organism: Amanita subjunquillea (assembly GCA_020011035.1). Taxonomy (NCBI): domain Eukaryota; kingdom Fungi; phylum Basidiomycota; class Agaricomycetes; order Agaricales; family Amanitaceae; genus Amanita; species Amanita subjunquillea. Next base: position 16,362 of record JAEBUT010000100.1, on the reverse strand, counting down.
TTTTGCACCGCCTGGTGCCCAACAGTCACGCGACATGTGACCTTTTTTCTGGCAATTGTAACACTCGATGTCCTTTCGGCCTTCACGCCGTCCACTGTGGTTTCCATATCCACGCGCATTCCTACTTCTCGATTGCATCGTGTTCCCTAATGGTCCGTCTCTTCCTTTCTTTCGATTATCTTCTGAAATTAATATTGCAATTAGTTCAAATGACGTTATTGTTGGTTTGTCGCCCAACGCGCCCAAGTAAGCTGACGTATAAACGTCCCAGGATTCTGGTAAGGATGTAATCAGTATCATTATAAAATCTTCATCAGTAATGACACTCCCCATTGAATGTAGTTGTTCTTGTAAAATTCGTAACTGCGCAATATGTTGTCGCATGTCAAAACGTCGGCCGCTTGCATTCGGTACAATTCCCGTTGCGCTGCAAGTATTCCGAGCCTCCCCTTTGACTCGTAAACTGCACAAAGTTGTTTCCACATATCTTTCGCAGTTTTTGCTCCTGAAGTATAAATTAGTTCGGAGTCAGCAATAGTAAGTCTAAGTCTCGTCATCGTTTTCTTGTCGTTTTTTGTCCAGGTTTTTAATTTCTCTTTCTCGTCTTCTGTTGGTGCTCCTTCAGTTTTTATCTTTGGTGGTTCAGCTGTTTCTTCAATATACTCGTCCAGTTCGAGTTCTTCGAGGATTCCGACAATCCTCTGCTTCCAAGCGAGCCAATTGTCATGGCCCTTTAATGTTTCAATCTTGAAACTTCCAATGGTGACGGTCTCGGACATTATGATCCTAACCTCGACGCAAAATTAATAATGGTACGTTTAATTCAATTTGAATACTTCCTTCTGTTAGGTTTAATGTAGCTCGGGGCCCATAACCTGTTGGCAGCACAGCGCGGGGACGACGACGGACATCAGGAAAATACTATTTTGGCTTATGTACTTTGCATACTTAAAGTTACTTTTTTGACTTAGCTATTTTATTGAGTAAGGTGTGAGGTAAAGTATTAAGACTGAAAAGCAAAGTAAGGCTCTTTAAGTCAAGCACACCTGGGATTTGGTTGCCAAACTTATATATTTTTAAGTTACTAAAGACAATAAGGTCGCCAAAAGTAGGGGGGGGGTGCCTTATTCGTCTTATATAAGTCCAAGTGTAAGTACACATTTTGTGAACTTTCAAATTACTTATTCTACTTATGTAAGCTCATAAGACCTGATAAGTCCAACTAGTATTTTCCTGATGGAGGGGATAAACCGATGATCATTACTACAGTGTCTACTACATTATATATACTTCTGTACGTGGTTCTGGATTATTCTATGGTATCTTATCTATGGTATTGTTCCATTTGTGTCGTACGAGAGTGTCCAGCTACTCATTATCCAATATGGTTCATTTCAATCGACCATCGCAAAGCCTAACCTTAATACATCTCCAGATAGCCATCTATCAGGCATGAATGAGAGCCACTCCTAACTCTAACAGGAGCTGATCTGTCAATACCGCTATGACGTGTGTGCTTCTCGTCAGAGGAGTTGATCACTCTAGTCTATAACCCACCTCCACCATTCAGTGCTCCTATAGTAGAAGCTGCCGAAATGATGGTGCGCGTCGCAGTTCTAACATTCTACTACTGAGTTCCAGTTACAAATAAGATTGGATTTGTAAACCGAGTGATTTTTGAGCACAAAAGCGGAGAACGGGGTCTTCCAGCAGCCTACTAGTAGTCTAACATACGTCCGATCCGTTCAACTCTGGGGCGGTGCATGGAGTGGTCTAGCCTCATGGTGATCTCTACATACAAAGCAATGGTCAGCACATTCTATTAAGTATGACCTGAAAAGAATGTCATACATGCGGTCTTTGGACGAAAACCATTTCCCATCGCAAAATCTCCCATATTCCAGCTGTTCGGTGTCCTCATAAAATTTGTGAACATACTAAAAACAGGAGTGAGGTTCAGTTTCACGTTCCGGAGGTAACTATTCGACACACCGTCCCACACGAAAAATACTCTTTCGCAGTGAACGGGACATGCTAAAGTGGAGTTTTAGCTTTGGAATAAGTCCACGGGTTGTGGAATCGACCCACAGTATCTTGACTTTGTCCAATATACAATGCAAAGGTCAGCACGCGGTCCGTCTATTAAAAAAGGTCATACATTCTTGGATAGAACATCACCCAGTGATCACCCTTATCCAAAACCGACAGCATTAATACGTGATTTTGGTCACGATAGGTTCGAAATTTCTGAAAACAACAAGTGAGGATCAGTTTGACGTTCCGGGGAACTCAGCATTGACGTACTATTCTCTCACGAGTTAACCCACCAGTTGAAGCAGTGCCACTATACCGGGTGAAAGTGAAATGGGAATGCTAAATGGGGTTTAGCGTTGCGTTTCGGAGGCTGACGACTATAGATGCCAAGGCATTGACCAACCTGAGGCTGAGGTGAGTGTCTACTTGGTTCATTGCTCCGTCCCCCGGTGCCATGGTGACATGCGGAAAATCTCTCAGTAGAGCATTGAATGGTGTGCTCTGTATCTCTATACACCGCAAAGGTCAGCACGCAATCTATTACTATGACCTGAGAAAAGATTATACTCATGTTCTCTGTCCCATGGATTCTCGGCGGTATAGTGGAAGATCAGCTTGATTCCATTTTTGAATTTCACATGCGATTCCCTGTCCCCATAATCCTGAATTTCCTAAAAACAAGTGAGGCATGTTCCGGAGATGCTGCACGCATTGATATACCGTCTCTTGAAAACTATACTTGGGGCCGGGAACCTAAAATGGAGTTTAGATTCATTCATAGGTGACTGGATTGGATGCCAAGGTATCGACCCACCAGATGTGGCCCTTCACTTGATTCATCGTTCCTTTCACTCAAAGACCCAGCTTGCTAAAAACAAGTTCGAAGGTGACTGGAATAGATGTCAAGCCATCGACCCACCTGAGGCGGCGGTTGTCTACTTGGCCTACTGCCAGAGTTTGGAGGCCCATCTCCCTGACAACAAGTAGGGTTCAACTCCGTATTTCGAAGGTGACTGGAATAGATAGCATGGACCCACTGTAGCAGGATTACCTGTGACTCGTTTCTATATGGAGAAGGGCACAAATCAGACGTGTGGATATGGTCTCCGAGTCGTAGACTGGAAAGAATTACCCAAAGAGAATTACTGCCTTGACTGTACCCGTCGATTGGATAGGCGGATGCCAAGAGCGCAAAAGTGGCGAAAACAATGGTAGAGGAAAGACGCATAGTGAACAGAGAGTTGGATTAGTCGGTAGTGAGCAGTGCGTGAGGACCAGCCTGGGAATGATTCCGCTCAGACATCGGGTTTAAAAAGGCTGGGGCGCGGTACAATCTCAGTCAATTTACTGTTCGCGATGGAGCTTGATACGGTGTCGCAGTTGGTTGGTATAGATACAATTTGATGAGCTTTACAAAGAGCGCATGCTACTCAAGGTTTCCAATCTCCCTTGAAACCCGTCAGTCGCATACCAGTGAACCCACTCCCATGCCGAGCTGTCGATTCGTTTCAATTCATAGAATCGACTTTCTTTCAAACGACAAGTTGAATCAAGACACATTGCGGATACAACAAGAGATTGAATACTTGTTGATGAAGATGGGTTTACGTTGTGGCTATGGAAGGATCGTACGGTCGGACGTTGGCACGGACGCTGGGAGGAGGTGTAGGCGTTGGCAGCAAGAAGTTCCAGCAGACTCGTGTGGCTAGTGGGAAGGGGCGAGGGCGAGGAGGAAGGCTGGCGAGGGTTTTATGCATTCCAGAAAGCGGAAAAGCAGAGGAGTGGCATGTCTTGTTGGCTGGTCTTTTCGACGGTATTCTGACCGTGGTGCTGTGCAACAGCTCTGATCGAGCTCAAAAAGAAGTGGGAGGAGGGCAAAGCCAAGATAGAAAAACTGAAGGAATCGAGACGGTTTACGTCTCCGACCTCTCACCGTCACCGGCGGCACTTCATACGCACTCGAGCTCCGGGCAACCCTTCACCCGCTCTGTGGGACATTGCACACTCCATTGACGAGCCTTTCATGCCCATCAATAACGAGAATCATCGGGGCAGCAGGATCCTCGACCAATACCCTACTCGAGTACACTTCCAGAATTTCGTGCGCCCCGCGGCATGACAAGGATCTCTTCGACGCCTGGTTTGAAACTTTCCAAATACAAGTCAATGAATGGCGTCTGGACCCCCTCACAGCCACTGACGGCTCTTTAGCGGTGGTCACATAATGGCTGTGACAGTCAGGGCTGTGACTCACATGTGATGGCTTCAGCAGTGCCTGGACTCCAGGGACTCCCTGCCCAGTCCAGGTGCAAGGACTCCCTGGAATTGCAGGACTAGTCCTTGCAAAATGCAAGGAAGTCCAGGCACAGTCCAGGCACTGTGCCTGGACTCCATGTGGACTCCATGAGGAACACGTGGGGGAGTGTAAAGACCTCAAAGTTGGACACATGAAGTGGGATTGTAGAGCACTGCCAAAGGATAAAGGGAAGCAGGTGGAAAAGAGATGGAACTCAGCAAGAGAATATGTCAGAGATCTGACAGAGGAAGAGAAGAAAGAAGTAGCGGAGGAGTTAGGTTTTCAAACCAACTTGTGAACAAGCATTTTGATTCACAAGTTATGGACATTGTAAAGTATGAGGATTCACATGTAAAATTACCTGAGATTTTATATGAATGTCATTTACTGGTACATTGTCTAAGAAATGCACCCATAAGCACAACCAAACAAAGACTAACCACATGGTTGGGTCCTTGGATGGTAAGACATATTTGGGATCAACCAATGGAGACAGCCATCAAAGATACAAAAACATGGGTTAAGAAAAACCGTGAAGAGGAAGTGGATGAGACATTGATTAAAGAACTAAATCAAATGTCAGAAAAAGATGCACTGTGGTACTTAAACCACATGAAAACAAAATCACATCTTGTCAGAACAACAGGACAAAGACAGATGGATGTAGGAGTAATAGTGCAAACTAAAGACTCACTACAAAATTTTGAAATAAAAGCATTGATTGATTCGGGATGTACAGCATCATGCATGAATAAAACATTCATTGAACAAAATGGAATAAACACATGAAGACTGCCAAAGTCCATTCCAGTCTTTAATGCAGATGGTACACAAAATGCAGGAGGAGATTTGGAGGAGATGGTAGAACTAAAACTACAAATTGGAGACCATTGGGAATCATTGGAATTTGGAGTTTCAGCATTGGGCAAAACGGACATGTTCCTTGGACATGATTGGTTGAAATATCATAACCCAGAAATTAACTGGAAAAATCAATCAATAAACTTTTCACAATGCCCAGGATCCTGTTGGAAGGGATCAATGGTAAATGAACCAGAAGAAGAAATCAACCAGAATGAATGGGAGGAAGGAGATTGCTTACTAGCAGTTCATATCAGACAGGAGGAATTACAACTTCGAGCTTTTCAATCTAAAGCCATGGAAATTGCCTCTCAAAATAAAATTAAGCATTCACTGGAAGAGATTGTACCATCTCATTACCTGTCACATTGTAAAGTCTTTGAAAAGACCACTTTTGACAAATTACCACCATGACAGCCTTGGGATCATGCAATTGAATTAGTACCAGGATCAACCCCTTTAGATTGCAAGATCTACCCATTGAATTGAGAAGAACAGAAAGTTCTAGAAGATTTCCTCACTGAAAACCTGGAGAGCAGATGGATAAGGCCCAGTAAATCTCCAATGGCATCACTGTTCTTTTTTGTTAAAAAAAAGATGGTTCCTTGAGACCAGTACAGGATTATTGTAAACTTAATGAAATGACCATCAAAAATTGTTATCCATTACCTCTGATATTGGAGTTGATAGATAAATTAAGCAATGCAATGATTTTTTTGAAGATGGATATTTGTTGGGGATATAATAATATCTGTATTAAGGATGGAGATGAATGGAAGGTGGCTTTCCATACAAACAGAGGCCTTTTTGAACCACTTGTTATGTTCTTTGGCTTAACAAATTCACCAGCTACCTTTCAAACCATGATGAATGACTTGTTCCAGGATCCTCTGGAACTGGTAGGTTCTTTCTTTTTGTTCCTGAGACGTAGCACCAGGCCTTGTGTGTCGTAGAAAAGTAGACTTCTTGAGGTCTTTACACTCCCCCACGTGTTCCTCGTGGAGTCCACATGGAGTCCAGGCACAGTGCCTGGACTGTCCTTGCATTTCCACATATCATGATTTGGCAGGAAACCCAGCCAAAATGGACCTGGAATGTGCCTGGACTGTGCCTGGACTTCCATGCATTTTGCAAGGACTAGTCCTGCAATTCCAGGGAGTCCTTGCACCTGGACTGGGCAGGGACTCCCTGGAGTCCAGGCACTGCTGAAACCATCACATGTGAGTCACAGCCCTGACTGTCACAGCCATCATGTGACCAGCAGCAGATGGTCTGTGCACACCAGACAGGTATATAAAGACAGCTGGCAGCACCCAGTTTCTGCCATTCCCCCTCTTTGAAATTTGATTAGTAAGCCAGATCATGTGATATAGAGATTAATTACATAAGTAGATTAGTTTTAGTAATGTAGATAAGATTGAATATACATTGATTTACATAAGTTAGATAAGATGTGCATTTTCCCACAGTGCTAAGTACACTTGATTGTCACAATAACTGTCACATGACCTATTAACAAAAAATGTAGAGGGAGTGAATTTGACCCTGAATATGAGAACCAAACACCTGTAAACCCAGTATTCATTGAGATAATTGCAAAATACTATCATAACTTCGCATTTTTGCACAGCCACAGCATACTGAGGTATAAAAGTCACTTTCATGACATGTTTTTGTTAGAACGTCAGTTCCACACAACCTCAAGGTTTGAGTAAGAGAGAGAGAAAGAGAAGCAAGAGCAATAGTTGCTGTGTGGTACGACACAAACAATCGTAAGGCTAAGGTACACTACCTACTAATCCCTCCTTATATACCTTTTGCCTCATGTCCTCCATGAGTCAATCATGTGACCTCTCCCTCATGGCTTCCAATGACTCAGCCATCCTTGCCTTGCTGACCTAACCCTCCCATGGCTGTGTCCATTATATAATCAAAGAAAATAAAGAAAATAAGAAATTGTAACATAACCCCCTCTTCAAGGATTGAGTTCCACACAATCAGGATCCGTTTGTTCAGCTTCACAACAATTTCCTTTCCACTTCTGCCAGTTTCATTCCAGTTTTTCCAAATACTCCCATTCAAACTTCCCATCTTCCCACCCATATAATTTTTTAGATACCGGTGGCTGTGTATAGTTTATTTATGCAAAAGATGCAAAACCATTAACGGAGTTAACAGGGAAGAAGGATTGGGAATGGGGTCCTCAACAAGTCGAAGCAATGAGGAAGTTGAAAGAAAGAATAGCAGAGGAGGCGGTATTAGCAATACCAGATGAAAGAGGACAGTTTTGAATCGAAACTGATGCATCGGATTTTGCATTAGGGTCAATTTTATCTCAACAACAAAATGGGATATGGAGACCGGTAGCGTTTATTTCCAGAGCTTTGAATGAAGCTGAAAGGAACTATGAAATATATGACAAAGAAATGCTCGCAATCATGCATTCTTTGTATGAATGGTCACAGTATCTTAAAGGAGCAAAGGAGATAATCAAGATCTTGACTGATCATCAATATTTGACGTACTTCCGTAAACCCCAAAATCTAAATTGCAGACAGGCGCGATGGGTTATGGATCTACAAGAATATAATTTTGTGATTAAACATAGGTCAGGAAAATCAAATTCCAAAGCAGATCTGTTGTCGAGGAGAGCAGGATATGAACGAGGAGAAAGAGATAACGAAGATGTAATATTACTAAAAGAAGAATTGTTTATAAGATGGGATTGAAGCGAGATTGAAATAGAAAAACTAGAAAAAGACATTAAAAAAGTAAATAAAAGACAATGGGATGAACAAGTAGAAAAAGGAATAAAAGAAAAAAAGGACGGTTTTGAATATGACAAAGAACAAAATTTAATAACATGGAGAGGCAGAATTTATGTACCAGCAGTAATAAGATTGAGAGAAGAAATAATACAAATACACCATGATCGAGGACATCCAGGAATAGCGAAAACATTGGAACTGATAACGCGAGGATATTGGTGGCCAAATATGGGAGAAGACATTAAAAAGTATATTCAAGGGTGCAGAACTTGTCAAACCATTAAACCCGATAGGCAAAAACGAGCAGCACCCTTGAATCCCCATGCGATACCAGATGCTCCATGGAAACATATATCTGTTGATTTAATCGGACCATTACCTGAATCAAAAGGATATAATGTGATCCTCACAGTAGTAGACTGATTCTCCAAAATGGCATATTTCTTACCCACAAATACTACAATAACGTCATTAGGGGTGGCTACTTTATATCGTGATCATATTTTCAAAAACCATGGAGTACCGGAGAAAATTATCAGCGATCGAGGACCACAATTTGTGTCTAAATTCATGAGGGAACTTTCAGGAATATTGGGGATCAAAGGAAATCCATCCACAGCTTTTCATCCACAAACTGATGGACAAACAGAAAGAGTAAATCAGATAGCAGAACAATTGCTATCTATGTTTGTCAACAAAAATCAGGATGATTGGAGCAACTGGTTAGCAGTGGCTCAATTTTGCTATAATGATTGGGAACACTCGGCAACAGGATACTCCCCCTTCTACATGAATTATGGGCGTCACCCAAATAAGGGAATGGAAATCGACACAGGGAAAACGACGGTAGAGGCAGTTACCCAGTTTGCAGGAAGACAGGCGGTGCGTCCGACCAAGAAGTTGGGAGAGAGGTTTTTAGGACCTTATAAAATCCTTGAAAAAGTGGGACCGGTTGCTTACCAGATTCTTATCCCTGCATCCTGGAAGGTTTACAACGTTTTTAACGAATCGCTCTTAAAACCGTATCACGCACCTTCGTTTCCAATACAGGCCAGCAAAAATGCAGGCCAAAAGCAGAAGCAGAAGGAAGAGCACTCCACCGGCAACTATGAAGTGGAAAAAATACTAGATAGTTGAATAAACCAATGGGGACGTGGTCAGTTGGAATACTTGGTAAAATGGAAAAATTACCCGCTTGAAGAAGCTTCTTGGGAACTGGTGCGGAACTGCGACAATGCCAAGAGGTGTATCAATGATTTCCATCGACTCAATCCGGGGGCGCCGAGGAGGCTCCATGGACGAGCCTTAGCATTCAAACCATATTTAAACTATACACAGCCACCGGTATCTAAAAAATTATATGGGTGGGAAGATGGGAAGTTTGAATGGGAGTATTTGGAAAAACTGGAATGAAACTGGCAGAAGTGGAAAGGAAATCATCATGAAGCTGAACAAACGGATCCTGATTGTGTGGAACTCAATCCTTGAAGAGGGGGTTATGTTACAATTTCTTATTTTCTTTATTTTCTTTGATTATATAATGGACACAGCCATGGGAGGGTTAGGTCAGCAAGGCAAGGATGGCTGAGTCATTGGAAGCCATGAGGGAGAGGTCACATGATTGACTCATGGAGGACATGAGGCAAAAGGTATATAAGGAGGGATTAGTAGGTAGTGTACCTTAGCCTTACNCACCACATATATTACATTTTTACAATGTACGTACAAGCATTATAGATCATCATTCTCATCATTATGTCCTCCTTTCCTCTCCTGCCTCCTAATGATGTGCACTGTATGGTAATACACCATGGCATGCAAAAACCAATTGAAATTGCCAGGTGACATGTGTCTGAGTATTGTCTCAAATCCTCCAAGCCATGCATTCAGCTGCTCACATGCTTGAGTATTAAAGGCACACTGGTGATACAATTCACCATTATCGTTTCTCCCTGTAATCACCAAGTTTGGTGCAGATCCATCTAGTGGTGCTGGATTGCACCAAGTGCAGCATAAATGGTCTGTTGCAGAATGATTGCGATAATGGTATGCATCTACAATAAATCTGCTAGTTTCTTTCCATTCATCCCAGTATCCCTGAGCATGGCAGTACACATGACAAGGCATGCCTTGTCAATACAGATATAGTTTAGGCCTAGATTCTTTTTGGGGATACACAGATTCTAGAAAGTCAAGTATATTTGTTGGTGATTCAGCTCTGGCAAATTTAGCCCAGGCAATGACAACACCACATGGTGCACAGATGGTTTCTTACACAGTAAAATTTTGGGGCAGTGATGTGATTCTTACTCTATGTTGCCTCCCTGTTTCATCATGTGGCTGCCTGTTGTGGACTACCTCTGGCACCCATGGCAATGACTCATCTTGCCTTTCTCATTGCTCTTCTATATCCACCCAGTTTCTGGTGTTTAGTTTTATTCAAGTGTTGTATCCAATGCCCTCGATGTTCTCTGCAGGCCAAAGTGCCTACTAAATTGTTGGTGGAACACCCAACAACATGACACACCCCACCATACTCATTTTCATGTAATGGACAATACACACCACCCCGTTTATTTTGAAGATCTGCAGTACAGCCTTCAAAAGCACAATGCTAATGGCCAATAAACAGCCTGAATGCAGAAGATGTTGCTAGTAACTTACTGAATGCCCCATAACAATACCAGCCACTACTACCATTTTGACAGGGGCATGCTCTGCAGCTTCCATGTCAACATCCTCTTGTACAATACTCAACTGACTAGCTTGTATTGGATCAAGATCATCCACTCCTGCCATGGCTCCTGGGTTAAGATTTGTCAACAATATACTTTGTTCTTTGTACTCATGGGTACATTCAGCACAAGCATGTCCATCTGCTGCCTAATGACTCCATTTGTGCCCAGATATTTGAATGCCTCTGTTGTCACTTCATCTATGCCCAAACCATCTTGGATTGTGAAGTCTACATTTTTGCTAGAACTGATACTCCTCACAGATTCTTGCACAAATGCCTGCCATATCTGATGCCTTGAGACATGTCCTGTGGAACCAAGTGACTTGAACACATCATTCCAATACTCAGTATATGCTGCAGCAGAGGCATGGAAGTTGTACATTGCACTTATTACTGCAGATGTGAATAATTGATCCACCCACAGACTCTGCCCAATTTTGCAGCACTTTACACTCCCCCACATGTCCTCACGGAGTCCAGGTAAAGTCCCTGCACTCCAGGGACTGTCCAGGTTCAGTCCAGGCACAAGCAAGGTCATTGTAGGGAATCCAGGTTCAGTCCTTGTAGAGTCCAGGTACAGTATTTATTTTGCAAAAACAGTGGTTAGACACATTTTCTACATTCTCCCAGTAATTTACACTCCCCCACATTGATCCCTGGACTCCCTCTGGACTCCCACCTCACTCCCTACAAGTGGAAAATGGCTTTTTGGCAGCTCCCTGTATCTCAGGGAGCCCACAAGGAGTCCCTGCTATCTTTAGGGATCACCTCAGCTGGATATATAACTGATTTTTTTTCACAGAGTCCCCATTGATTCCTGGCCATGTACACCACAAATGATCATCATAGAACTTTACACTCCCCCATGTGTTGTACCTAGACTCCTGGTACTCATCCAGAGTAGCAGTTGAAAATCCAGTCCAGTCTTGTTTTTGGCTCAAACTTGGAGACCAAGACAGCAGGACCATCAGCAACCTACCAGCACCTACTATCACATGCCAGCACCCTCACCATCTCACCTGCACCTTGATTGTTACCATTTTGATTCAGTAGATATTATTTAAAGAATAGAAGGAAATCAAATATAATATAGTAAGCTGCCATGCCTATCCCTTGAGCATCCATCTCAAACTCTTTTTCTCTAAGTCATTTTAGATTGTTTTTATTAAAGGCAATAACCAAATATCTGAGATAAGATAATGATTAGATTAGATTAGATATTGGATATCAGGCCTGATTATGTAGTTACTATGGCACAGACAGAACCTATCTGTCCATTATGTTTGACTCAAACAGACTACTATCAGTGTTTACCAATGTTTGTATGACATCACTGGCATCAGACTTAACCCTCTACAACTTTTGTTAATAAATCATCTCATGAAAGTGACTTTTGTACCTCAGTATGCTGTGGCTGTGTAAAAAATGCGAAGTTATGATAGTATTTTGCAATTATCTCAATGAATACTGGGTTTACAGGTGTTTGGTTTTCATATTCAGGGTCAAATTCACTCCCTCTACATTTTTTGTTAATTGGTCATGTGATGATGCTCACTTTTGGAAATCATGGGAAATGTTATTGTGACAATCAAGTGTACTTAGTACTGTGGGAAACTGTACATCTTATCAAACTTATGTAATCAATGTATATTCAATCTTATCTACATTTACTAAAACTAATCTACTTATGTAATTAATCTCTATATCACATGATCTGGCTTACTAATCAAATTCAAGGAACATGTGTGGGGAGTGTAAAGACCTCCAATTTTGATATATTTTGCTGAGTTCAGGTAAACTCTCTCATGACCACCTTTGTTACAGTTTCCCGTTTGTTTCACTTCCCCTGTCTCTGCCAACCGTTTTACATCCATCATTTTCCCTTAACTGCGTATCAGGACTACCCTCGCCGTGACGGCTTAGGGCCCCAACAATAGACTTAGGAGTGAGAGGAGATGAGGATAGGGAAGAAACCCGAGAGAACTCGACTGAGGACTCTGGGTGCTACTTGCACAGTTTATATACATTACAGGATGGTCTGTGCGCTTACCCCTACAAACCCTATCAAGGCTTGTCGAACCCTACGCTAACAACTGTCCGTGTGCTGGTCAGCACTCATAGCCATGACCTTGCGCACTTGACTGCGGATTAGTTATCAGATAGGAGTCATCGTCCGGCTTCCGCGATCCGTAATCTAATCTAATTCGTCTATCTAATCTAATCTAATTTCGCGCTGACTCGCCTCCTAACCCGCCTAGATGCCCGACTTATTACTTCTTTGCGTTCCCTCCCCTACTCTATGTCCTCTCCCCCACGCACCTACCCTCATGTAATATATGTGGTTGAAAGTAATCATGTAATATGCTTGGACTCCACATGAACTCCACATGGACTCCAAGTAAGATTTTGAGAGCCTATATATATCTGAATATTTGAGCACATTAATGTGGAGTCCACATGGAGTCCACATGGAATCCTGGTAGTCCAATTTGGTGTTGAGTCCAAGCTGAAAACCACCAAAAAGCAGCATGTGGACTCCACATGGACTGTCCAGGTCCAATCCAAGTTTTTTGTGAGTTTGTGTGGACTCTGCCTGGAGTCCACTTGGAGTCTACCTGGACATGGGGGGGAGTGTAAAGTGCTTGCAGATGGTCACACAACAAGTCAGAGATAAAGCAATCAAGTTCAAACAAGGGGATAAAGTGTGGCTCAAAAACAGAAACCTCAACATTCCATATCAGTCTAGGAAACTAGCACCTAAACGAGAAGGACCCTTCAAAGTTGAACAGGTGCTAGGGCCAGTAACATATAAACTCAAGTTACTAAAGGAATGGCACATTCATCCAGTCTTTCACACATCACTCCTTATGCCATATAAAGAAACTGAAATGCATGGACCAAACTACACTACTCCACCTCCTGATCTCATAAATGGGCAGGAAGAGTTTGAAGTTGAAGCAATTCTCACACATTGAAAATGTGGTGTGGGATATCAATATTTGGTTAAATGGTCCAAACAACAACTCCTGGGAACCTGAACACAATTTGAGTAATGCTGCAGACATTCTACAAGCATAAAAACTCAGAAGACAACTGTGAAACCCCCATGTCTCACTACCATAACCACCAAATTCTCAAACAAAGCATCTGATACATGAAAAAAGTATTGTTCCACTCAAGGACAATACTCCTCAAAACTCTATGAAGAAGCATTCAGCTCTGAGACGTGCTTGATGTTCCACAGCGGTCAGGTACAGTGAGATTGACATCAAATAATTTAATTTATACACAGGTACACAATATATAGTATAAAATATATTTGAGGTGGGCATGGGCAATTTGATGTGGGCATGTATGATTTGAGGTGGCAGCAGGTGGGCATGGGTGATTTAAGATGGTGGCAGGTGATTTGGGGGGGGGGGGTGTATGATTTGACATGGTGGCGGTGAACAGGTGATTCAAGGTGGGCAGCAGGTGGTTCAAGGTGGGCAGCAGGTGGTTCAAGGTGGGTGGCAGGTGGTTCAAGGTGGGTGGTGTTACAGTTCTCCTTTCGTTTCACCTTTCTGTTCCATCAAGACCATTTCATATCCATCATTGACTCATTAACTGCACATTGTACAGCTTGGACGCTATTTCCTTTTACTACTACCTTCACATTTCCTTTCTTAGGTAGTCATAGCCTCATTCCCTTTATAGTATCCTTTGTTCTCTCAACATATATAAACTCCATGTACAGTAGAGTAACCTCAGTTCCAACTTAGATGAGTTTTGCTCTCAACATTGATTGACTTTGACGCTCTTCATCTCAGCTCGCCATTGGAGGCTGCAAACTGCTAGCTGCAATTGCTTTGCCTGTGCTAATGCGGAATCCCTTTCTTCTTGAGTGAGGGAATGGGGGTCGGTGGTGATGGTGAGTCCTGTAACAAAGTCCAAGGGTTCAGAGAGCTGAGTGTAAAGGACAAGTATTTCAGCGAGGTGGTCGCTGACATTTTGAAGCATTGTGTTGCGGGGGTGAACAACGATAGGAGATGTGGCAGTGGCGGTAGGTTCGATGAGTTCTGCAGGGTGTTCATGCAGCTCGGGGAGGTCGGCAAAATCGATGTCGTTGATGGTGACAGTGGTCTCAACGAAGACCTCGAGGGGGAAGTCATGGGCGGTGTTACGGACGATGCCCTCGTCGTGGTTCGTTCTAAGTCAACAGCGACAAGCAGAGTCTCGGTCCGCTCCCAGCCACTGGACAAAGAGTTCAGACGCTAAGTCAAACGATGACGAAGGTCTTGAGAGCGACGAGAAGGAAGAGCGTCGAAGTCGATCGAGGTTGAGAGCAAAACTCGTCTAAGTTGGAACTAGAGTTACTCTACTGTACACGGAGTTTATATACGTCTGGAGAACAAAGGAAACTATAAAAGGAATGAAACGCTAACTACCTAAGAAAGGAAACATGAAGGTAGCTATAGAAGGAGATAGCGTCCAGGCAATATGATGCGCAGTATAAGGAGAAATGATGGATATGAAACGTTATATGAAACAAGAGAGACCAAACAAGAAGGAACTGTAACATTACCCCCTTCGTAGGCGAGAGGCACCGACGTCTACCATGCGGATGGGTCGCAACGTGATCATGTCAGCGACATCGAGTCCAGGTTGACAAAGGTTGCCGAGATACGCGGCTGCGGTCTCAGCCCCGGCCGAGTGAAGACTTCGTACGGCTAGCATGCAGTTGTTTTGCTCGCTGAGTGCGAGAATCCCTTTCTTCAAGAGTAAGGGAGTGGGGATCGGTAGGTGATGGGAGCCCCTTGACGAAATCCAGAGGGTCGGGCGAACTGGTTAGTAAATGACGAGTAGTTCAAGCGAGGCGAAGCGCTGACGTTTTGCAGACATTGCGTTAACGGGGACGGGACGAGATGGGAGGTGTAGTGATGGCGGGGGGTAGGTTTCTAGGAGTTTGGCAGGGTGGTCATTGCAACTCGGGGGAGGTCGGCGAAAGCGAGTCGTCGATGTGACATGGGTATCGACGAAAAACCATCACCGATGGGAGGTCGTGGGCCGCGGGGCGGACGAAGGGCGAAAGGAGATCGACTGGTTCAAATTATAATAATTGCCAAATGCAGTGAACGCACAGGGCGAAGCGAGGGCGGCAGAAGGAGGCGACGATGGGGAAGGAAGACACTTGTATGAGCGTAGTGAAGTTAGAGGTTCCTGCACTGCCAAATGGAGTCCGGTGGTTTTAGAATAATGCTGGGTCGAAGGGGGGCGGACGAAGACTTCGTCAGCGGAACAAGGGCGAAGATCGGGGGCCGGTGGCAGGGGGGGAGGGAAAAGGCGGGCGGGGGGCGGGCCCGAGTGGCGACAGTGTCGCGGTGGGACGTGTCTCCATCGGAGGGGGGAGGTAGGGAAAAAAAAAAAGGGGGGGGAGGGCATCAAAACAAAAGGTCGCATGGGAAACCCGGGGGGGGGTGGGGGGGGGGGGGAAAGAAAAATGGGCGGGGAACAAAAGGAGGACCGGACAGATAGGGAAGTGCAAGGTGTACTGAACTACAATGAATGCTGGGAACAAATATCGAGTTTCATTCAATTCGAGACTCATTTCTGAATATGGAGCATCGAAAAGCAAGCACGCACCACTTGGGGGCTCAATCCACTGGTAGTGTGGGAGATTCATTCTC
>JAEBUT010000010.1:1205026-1318780 GCA_020011035.1 Amanita subjunquillea | reverse complement strand
TACCGTGCATCTGGCAAACCTTTCGGCCCCAGATGTATAAGATTCTTATTGTGACTACCGAATCACTAGATTACCGCTACCTATATTGTCCTGCAGGGTGAGGGTTGAGGACCCTTGATGCGCCTCCATCACGTGACAGGTTAACCCCTCCTCACTTTCTACTTTTACATTGACGCCGCGGATCTACGAGGTCTTTCGGCGACAGGGTTTTACCGATACGCGAAATAGATAACTTTTGGGACGAGAGTTTTGGGCATCTTGATCCAAACGATCACGGTTTCGTAGCCACACGGGATCCCTTTTCGTCATCATCAGACGTGGATCAGCCATCAAATCATCATCTACCTCCCCCCTTCGCTAAACGAGACCCGGCACTGTACCTCCTAATGAGTACGGCCTTTCTCAAGAGCGCGTGACCAAGCGGCGGCTACTCTCAGGATTACGAAAAAAATGGGTACAAAGTATTTATATAGCCTTCAGGGGCCTAGACCAGGGCAATTTTAAACGCGTGTAGGGGCTGGTGAGGCTGGTCCCACAATACGAGTGACGTAAACGTGTCACTAAATCGGCACTGGTATCCTGTGCACAGGTGACCCTATAAACCGGGTTAGGTTCTTCGGTTTGCGTAGACCGGGAACGTAAGATGAAGCTTTTATAGATGCTCCACAGAACTATAGTTTGACGGTTTTATTGTCCGACAACAAATAAACGCTTTATAGTCTGCGGAAGACTGTATGAAACCCCCAGATATCAAGTCCCCTTAGCCCAAGGGTCCGGGCGCGAGCGTGATGCTCAAGTACAAGCGTGGGGCAGTAAGCGATGTGAAGTAGTCGAGTTCTACTATCAGGACTACCCTCGCCGTGACGGCTTAGGGCCCCAACAATAGACTTATGAGTGAGAGGAGATGAGGGTAGGGAAGAAACCCGAGAGAACTCGACTGAGGACTCTGGGTGCTACTTGCATGGTTTATATACAATACAGGCTGGTCTGTGCGCTAACCCCTACAACCCTAAAGGCTGTGGAACCCTACGCTAATAATAGTCCTGTATGAGTAAGACTGCTGCGCATCGACTGCGGATTAGTCAGCAGGCATGAGTCATCGGTCCGGTAGTCCGTAATCTAATCTAATCGTTATCTAATCTAATCTAATCTTAGCGCTGACTAGATAAGATAGACGCCGACTTAGCTAAGTGTTTGGCTACCAACTACAAAGAATACAAAGGAAAATGAATATAAAATGACTTAGAAAAATGAGCGTTCGATACAGGTCATGACAAACAGACATATGAGCTCATCATTCATGACAGTGACAACCACTGAGACAAACTATGTCTAACGGACATATGATTGCTGCTCAACAGATTCCAACCATTCAATGACATTTTTGACATCCTTTTCCGCAGTTTCCATCCGCCATTGCACTGTTTGAATAGCCCGTTGTAACTGTTTGGCCTGAGCTAACATTGCATCTCGTTCGTTGTAAGTGAGCGAGTGAGGATTGGTGGTAAGTGTGAGGGCAGTGATGAAATCAAGTGGTTCGGAGAACATCGTAAAATAGGTGACGAGGGTGGCAAGGTTCTCGCTGACGTTATCGAGCATGGTATTGCGGGTCTGGACGATGGGTATATGAGTAGGGGGACTGGTGTGAGCTGGTGTGAGTGCCCTGTGAGTGCCCTGTGACTGTGTGTGTGAGTGTCCTGTGATGCCCTGTGACTGGTGCAAGTGCCCTGTGACTGGTGTTGAGTGTTTTGTGACTGGTGTGAGTGTCCTTGTGGACTGGTGTGAGTGTCTGTTGAGTGCCCTGTGAGTGCCCTGTGACTGGTGTGAGTGTCCTGTGATGCCCTGTGACTGGTGTGAGTGCCCTGTGACTGCTGTGTGAATTTGTGACTGGTGGACTGACTGACAGGCATATAGGAAGGGGACAAAGATTGCTTACCAATGCTTAGTCAATTTATTAGTCAGGCTGACCAATCTTACAGCAGCCTTAGGTCAGCCTTAGGTCAGCATTTGGTCAGCCTTAGGTCAGCATTTGGTCACCATTACCACACACTTACCACACGATTTGTCAGCGCTTTGTCAGCGGTACCTGGTACCTTTTCGTCCCCTTCTTTATAGAAAGCTTCTGGGGCCCCGCCTTTGGCGCGTCCTCGTGTTGCTCGAACTGCGACTGTCGTCTCGCCCTTCAGCTTGCCGGGGGCTGCAAGCCCCCGGACCCCGTAAATCCCAGTTCAGAGTTGTATGCTTATCCCAGTCCACAGTTCTATGCTTTATCCAGTCCACAGTTCTATGCTTTATCCCAGTCAGAGTTGCATGCTTTATCCAGACCCTGCAAATCCACTCAACACTTGCATGCTTTATCCCAGACCCCTGCAAATCCCACTCAACACTTGCATGCTTTATCCAGACCCCTGCAAATCCACTCAACACTTGCATGCTTTATCCCACTGAACACTTTTATGCTCCATCCCTGTTTGGTGGCCATGGGGGGTCATGTTGACCTGGAAGAGTTGTATGCCTTATCCCACTGAACTGTCTTATGCTTTATCCCACAAAGCTGTCTTATGCTCTATCCCTTCTAATTATTCATTATACTACTCTCTATCTGTAATTACAAATTCAATCCCTGTAATATTTCATTATATACTATGTTGGGTACTTTTTGCCTTTCATTCCCTCTGGCAATAATACTTTTATCCTCCTCCAGATGTGCACCTTGACAATGCAACATACATCTGCCCATGTGAAAACACTTCTGTCTGCAGGTTAGTCCTACAAACTTCACTGATTGCCTTGAGACTTGTTGATAGTCATGGCAAATGCAACCTGATTGGAAACTGCCTTCTCTTCAAAGGAATTGGCAAGTTCTCTGCTGAGGGCTGAAGTGTGATCCTTGGAATCAATGCAATCTTTCCACCAAATCTTTCATCTCCAGATATGATCTCACATTTCACAACTCTGTTGTTGATATCTTTCACTATCATTCTGGTCCCATTGCATAGTCCTCTAGATGGGTCAAGATTCCTCAGAAGCATCACTGGACACCCTGTCTTCAATGCCAATTTGGACAATGGCAGTCCACTTGCATTCAGAGAATTCAAGTATTCCATGGGATAAGGTTGATACCCATCCTGAGCCTCATTCTCCAAGTCAATCGAATCTGCACTGTTCATCACCTTTTCTCTGCCTGGCATCATCTCCAGAATCTTGTTGTTGATCTCATCCACATCATCATTTTTGCAGCACAGAATCGTCCTGTCCAAGAAATACTGACTTGTTTTGTTGCCCAGGTGAATGTCAGGATAAGCATGGTGTATCAAGTTGTCCATGGTATTTGGATGGCAGCACATGTTATCTGGTATTTGCACTTTGCCAGTCTCATCCCTGTTGGTACCTGCTCCAATCTCTAATAGCCAAGCTGCATGAGCATCACTTTCTGGTGTTCTATCCAACCTCATATTTTGAGTCAGATACAGCACTTCCACATGTCTCCAAAGGCTACTTCTGGCAATGGATGCTGCCACAATCTCCTGGCGCAATGCTTTGGGCACCACAGGCAAAGTCTGACGAAAATCACCTCCAAATATCACTGTGATTCCAGCAAATGGCACATCTCCTCTATTCAAAAGATCCTTCAGTAGCCGATCCACAGAGGCAACAGCATGCTTGTGTTGCATAGGCACTTCATCCCATATGATAACCTTGGTATGCTCCAACACCTGACAGTTCCATGTTCAGCTTCAAGTTTAAAATCCAGCTATAGATCTTTCTTACCTGATGCATTTGGGAGTGTCTTTTGACTTTGGCTACAGATGTCTCCAAGGCAGGAATAGGAATCTTAAAGGTGGAGTGGGCTGTTCTTCCACCTTGCAGCAAGAGAGAAGCAATCCCAGATGAGGCCACACACAGGGCTACTTGATTCTGAGACCTGACTGCTGCTGCAATAGTGTTGCATACAAAGGTTTTGCCACACCCTCCAGCACTGTGAACAAATAGAATTTGGCCTCTGTTGTTGTTGACAGAGTTCATGACAGCATTGAACACATTCATCTGTTGTTCATTAAACCTGCCTACATTCTGAGTCACCAATTCAGCCTGTTGTACTGGATCATATTCCATTTGCTGAGCCAACATGAAATTGTCCATAATGTCCTCCCAGTGTTGACCCTCCATGGGACTTGAGGCAATGGCATAGGTGGAAAGTCTGCCAGAGTTTTGCCAGACCTCATAAGAATCTTGTTGAGGAGATGCAAACCATAATCATAGATCTTGTCATCCTCAAACTGATGCTCATTAAACTGAGGCATCCTCTGAAGCTTTCTTCTCAAGTCATCACAGATATGTTCCTTGTATTTGTCCCACAGAATTTCAGGAGAGACTGGAAAACAACTGAGAAGAATAACTGCAAACAGGGATCTCAAAGCAGATCCAGTTTGCATTTGTGATGCCTCTCTGAGACATCCCTGTCATCTTCAAGTAAACCTCTGGCATAGCAGGCATCTTTGTAGGTGGGATGAAGAATGTCATTAAAGGTCCTCAAGTCTTCAAAAGACTGTGCCCCAGCCACCACTGTCAGAAGCAACCTCAGATAAAACCTTTCTCCCTGAGATGGGGAAGCAAAGTACATCCTTCCAATGGCTGGAGGATTCCTGCCAGTCCTGGCCTTCCATTGATGTGCATTTTTTGTGTCATACCAATACTTTTTGGGAAAGTCCTGGTAAAGCACTGTTCTTGCAGCAGGATCTGCTTTGTTTGCTTCAAACCAAGCAGTCAAAGCAGTATGCTTGACATGCCCTCTCTCAACCACCTCATCCAACATGTCATCTGCATTGAAATACACCAATTGTTGATCCTTGTCATGCACAGGCAATCTGGTGACAGAAGGAAACTCCTTGTGCATGTTGAATTCAAAAATGCGCCAACAGGACTCTGCAGCAGACACATATCTAGAGTCAAGATACTCCTTGATCTCATTTCTGTTCTGACCTGCTCCAATCTCCAGAGTGGTCCTGTCATGACCTTTGTAGATGTATTTGTGAATATACTTGACAGCATGCACAGAAGCACAGACTTCTACATTGATGTGGCAGTTGTATCTTGCAGACAAATATGGATTGTAGGGCACCACATCTCTGTTATCATATCTGTTTCCATTCTTTTCAAAAAAGAGCCCATTGTCAGGCCTGGCATACTTTGGGTATCCATCTTCACCAAAATGGGTGGCATCTCTAAACTCCTTTGGATACTGCTTTGAACATCTCCCATTGACCATGCATTTGGCATGTGGATGTTCAACACCACATGGACCATGAACCATATTCTTGGTGATCACCTCATAGAGAACAGGCTGAGTTGCTTGGTCAGGTATCTGAGTACAGACAACAGAGTCCACATCATTTGCATTTCTAATTTTGTCCTCTGGATGCAGAAAGACTAAAAGGTGCATGTGAGGGAGTCCCCTCTTCTGAAACTCAATGGTATAGACCATGGCTGCACATCTGCCAAAGAGGCCATCCTTGATTTGCTTGTACAGGGCTGATCTTTTCCCCTCAAATACCCTTGATACAATGTCAGGTCGATCTCCAGCTGTCTGAGGGCTGCCATGGGGCCCAGCTTCTTTAAGAAGGGTGTCCTTCACTTCTGGCCAATTTGGATTGGCAGTCATAGTGATAAACAAATCTGGCTTTTTGAACTCTCTGCAAATGGCCATGGAATCCTGGAACAGTTGAAGCATATTCCTTTCACTCCCAATGTGAGTTGAAGGCAGGATAATCTTTTGACCCATATTCTCCATGGTCCCCTCTTCATCTCTGTCTCCCATAGCAGCATCCCTAAGTCCCTGGTAGACATCAGCTCTAAGTTCTTTTTGATGAGTCCTGGCCCAGTTCAAGCCACTTTGTTCAGATGAAGCCCAATGTCATGACCTGTATCGAACGCTCCAATTTGAAGTCATTTTATATTCATTTTCCTTTGTATTCTTTGTAGTTGGTAGCCAAACACTTAGCTAAGTCGGTGTCTATCTTATCTAGTCAGCGCTAAGATTAGATTAGATTAGATAACGATTAGATTAGATTACGGACTACCGGACCGATGACTCATGCCTGCTGACTAATCCGCAGTTAATGCGCAGCAGTCTTACTCATACAGGACTATTAATAGTGTAGGGTTCTACAGCCTTTAGGGTTGTAGGGGTTAGTGCACAGACCAGCCTGTATTGTATATAAACTATGCAAGTAGCACCCAGAGTCCTCAGTCGAGTTCTCTCGGGTTTCTTCCCTACTCTCATCTCCTCCTCTCTTAAAGTCTATTGTTGGGGCCCTAAGCTGTCACGGCGAGGGTAGTCCTGATAGTAGAACTCGACTACTTTACATCGCTTACTGCCCCCAACGCTTGCTTAGAGCATCACGCTCGCGCCCGGACCCTTGGGCTAAGGGGATTTGATATCTGGGGGGTTTCACACAGTCTTCCGCAGACTATAAAGCGTTTATTTGTTGTTGGACAATAAAACTGTCAAACTATAGTTCTTTTGAGCATCTATAAAAGCTCAATCTTACGTTCCCGGTTTACGCAAACCGAAGTACCTAACCCGGTATATAGGGTTACCTGTGCACAGGATACCAGTGCCGGAGTAGTGACACGTTACGTCACTCGCATCGTAGGACCAGCCTCACCAGCCCCTGCGCACGTTAAATTGCCCTGGTCTAGGCCCCTGAAGGCTATATATAAATACTTTGTACCCATTCGTTTCGTAATCCTTGAGAGTAGCCGCCGCTTGGTCACGCGCTCTTGAGAAAGGCCGTACTCATTAGGAGTACAGTGCTATCTGGACAACCGTTTGGCCCCAGATTAGTATAGTTCTTATTTTGAATACCGAATCAATTAGAGTATCGTACCTATATTGTACTGCAGGGTGAGGGTTGAGGACCCTGACTGCACATCCCAAACAAGTGACAGGTTAAACCCTTCCTCACTTTACGTACGATTGAAGACGAGGATCTATGAGGTATTCTTAGGCGACACGGTCTTACCGAAAGCGAAATAGATAACTTTTGGGACGAAGTTTTTGGAGATCTTGATCCAAACGATCACGGTTTCGAGCCACAAGGAGATCCCTTTTCATCATCATCAGAATCGGGATCGGCATCATCATCATCATCCACCCCTTCGCTAAACGAAGAACCACACCAGTGGGAACCAGCACCGTTCCAAATCTTACATCCTAATCCCGCTACTATCCACATCGATAACCTTTTCAACTCCGACGCGGATTTTATCGGAGAAGTCGCACCACCTTTCTCACCACCACCGCCACCTTTTAGATCTCCATCGGGCATCACAGCCCTCGAGATCTCTATCTCCTTTTACACCACCACCCATTTATCCTACGATGGCAGATCCAGAACAAGATCTGACGTCCGCGCAATTATTGGAAATCCTGAATCATCAGGAAAATACAATACAACAACTCCAGGAGCAACTACAGACGCTCCAAGCCAACAACGCCGCCGCAGCACAGCAGGCAGCATTGGCTCCACCGGCCACACTGGCCCCAGTCATAAATATACTGGAAGGGACGGTATTCAATATTCCCGCACCAGCAGGTGGATCCGGCGGATCTAAAATAGATGTCGCCAAACCACCAGTGTTCTCGGGCAAAATGTCTGAGGTCACAAACTTTATCAATGCCTGTCGGCTGTACCTACAGCTGAAAATGGCAAACGCCGACGAAGAAGACAAGATCTTATTGGTCTTATCATATATGTCAGATGGTTTCGCAGTTGATTGGCGAGACAATCTATTGGAGTTGATCGCCGAAGATCATCAATTGGTTCCCGACACAGTGGAATGATTATTCCGAAATATCAAAAGAGATTTTGGCGACACTGACGAACAGTTGTCAAAAATATCGGAATTGCGCACGATGTCACAGGGCGCACACATGTGTGAAGAACACGTGCAGAAATTTAAAAAGGTAGCCCGAGGAACGGGTTACGAGGGACGAGCTCTTATCGAAGAGTTCAAAAGAAGTTTGAATACCGGCCTCCGAAAAAGGATAATGGAGGCTGATGAAGTACCCGAAACCATCGATGAATGGTACAGGAGATTGGTCCGCCTTGACCGACAATGGAGGCAAGCAAAACACGAGGAGCAATATTACTCTTCGAGGAACAGTAACTCCGCTAAGAGGAGTGAAGGATCCAAAGGCCCGGACACGGCGAAGCCGGTAGGAACTGGCCAGCCCAAACCCCGCTGGAAATTCAACGCGGGATCAGCGAGTCAGAACCGATTGGGAGCTGGAGCCTCCTCGAGTAGTAATACGGCGCCTCGGCCGCAAGACTTGAACGCAATGGACGTTGACAGAACACAGTGCCCCCCGATGCGCTGCTACAAATGTGGAAGAATCGGGCACATCGCAAGAAATTGCCGTTCAGGTTTGGACATCCGAACCATGTCCTTCGACGAAATGAAGAATACTTCGCAAAAGGCGAAGAGTTAAAAGAAGACGAGAGTCAGTAGGTCCTGTACTGAACTCTCAAAATAGATATTCTCTTTTAGGTACGAAAACGGACTCGGTAGGTACTATAGTGGACCTAGAGACTTCAACAGTCTCCGGGACCACTCCGCAGGACGCGGTCTCTGGTGCCAAAGCACAGGAGCGCGGCAGGGCGGTTAGACCTGTGCTTAATTCGTCCTCAACCGAAAAAAGAATATTTAAAAAGGGACAAAAAGAATTTCTCGTTCGATCTATTGGTCAGAAAGACGAGATACTAATGGACATAGGTCTAGAGACTCTAGACACGCACGACCAAACAACAGAAACCGCATTGCTTGATTCAGGAGCAACAGGTTTGTTTATGAACTCCAAATTCGCTGCTGACAAAGGTTTTAAGTTAATCCCTTTGGATCGCCCAATTCAAGTTAGAAACGTTGATGGATCTAACAACGAAGGCGGTATGATTACTCATGAAGTTGATCTAATCATGAGTTACCAGGGACACCAAGAACGCGCAACCTTTGAAATTTGCGAGTTGGGAAAAATTAATGTAATCATAGGTTCTACTTGGTTACGAAAACATAACCTGGACATCAACTGGATCACCGGAGAAATAAAGTTGACTCGTTGCCCACGGTCATGTGGACACAAACAAAAGGAATGGACGGTGGAGAGACAAAAGAAAACCAAAGCGGCAGAGCATTGGGAGTCCAACATGTATATTTGGGAAAAAGAACGCGAGTTGGACTTTGCGCATTGGTTAGAGCAGAAAGAAAGGGAAGAGTCGGATTTGGATTTCCTCGATCAATGGAAACATCCGAAATTATACAAAGAAGGAAAGAAATATGAATTTCTTCCTTTAAAAAATAAATCGACCGATCCTAGATGGATCAGAGAACTAAAAAAGGCGGAGCCTAAAGATATAGTACCATCGCAGTATCACAAGTACATACACTTGTTCGAAAAAACTGTGTCAGAAAGAATGCCGGTTAGAAAGCCATGGGATCACGCTATAGATCTCAAGCAGGGCTATCAACCAAGGAAAGGAAAGGTGTATCCCTTATCACCAGACGAACTTGGCGAAGTAAGGGACTTCGTTGATGATCAATTAAAAAAGGGGTACATTAGACCTTCAAAATCACCGCAAACATTGCTGGTGTTCTTTGTAAAGAAAAAAGATGGGAAAAAGAGAATGGTACAGGATTACCGTTACTTAAACGAGTGGACAGTTAAAAATAACTATCCATTACCGTTAATATCGGAACTCGTGGATCGAGCAGGACAAGCAAAGCACTTCACCAGGTTGGACCTTCGGTGGGGGTTACAATAATGTACGGATCAAGGAAGGAGACGAATGGAAGGCCGCCTTTACTACACCAGAAGGTTCTTTTGAACTGGTAGTAATGTATTTTGGGCTTACCAATTCTCCGGCAACCTTCCAAGCTATGATGAATGATATCTTTCGGGATATGATAAATGAAGGAAAGGTCATTGTATACATTGATGATATCCTCATTTATACAAAAACCGAAAAAGGGCATAAAGAAATAGTGCTCGAAGTTCTCCGGCGTTTGGAAGAAAACGATCTTTACGTAAAACCAGAAAAATGCGTATGGAATGTGCAGGAAGTTGAATTCCTGGGAGTCATCATTGGCCCTGATGGAATTAAAATGGACCCAAAGAAAGTTGACGCAATCCTTAACTGGCCTACTCCTGGCTGCGTTAAAGATGTACAACATTTCTTAGGATTGGCAAATTATTACAGAAGATTTGTCCAAGACTTCGCTAAAATTGCACGACCATTACATAGTCTGGTCAGAAAAGATAAAACATGGGGAATGGAAGGAGGAAGAAGAAAATGCTTTTAAAACCTTAAAAAAAACATTTACAGAACAACCCCTTCTTGTCGCACCAGACTCCGACAAGAAATTCAGAATAGAGTCTGATGCCTCTGACTACGCAATGGGAGGAGTGTTATCAATGGAATGTGATGACAACAAATGGAGACCGGTAGCATATCTCTCCAAATCCCTTAACGAAACAGAGAGGAATTATGATGTCCACGATAAAGAAATGTTGGGCATTATTAGATGTCTCGAAGCCTGGAGACATTATTTGAAGGAGCAAGGCAAGAATTCGAGATTGGATGGATCACAAAATCTTGAATACTTATGAATGCAAAGAAATTGAATAGATGACAAGCACGCTGGGCATTATACCTCAGCAGGTTTAATTTCAAATTAATTCATAAAGCAGGAGTAACTATGGGAAAGGCCGATTCTCTGTCCAGGAGCCAGACCATAAAAAGGGTAGAAGATGATAACAAGGAAGTCACATTGTTAAAAACGGGCAGAGTTTGTCCGAATTGTGGCATGCGCCTCCAACGAAGGACATGTGTTGGTTAATGAATTGGAAAAAGAAATTTAAATAAAATTCGAAAATCAAGGAAAGAAAAAGATGAAGAAGGTTGTGAAAGCGGTTGAAGCCAGGAGAAGAAAGCAGGAGTCAGGCGAATCAATGCAAGGAGAATGGCAAAGGGAGCAAGGACTTATCCTCTGGCAAAGGAAAGGTTTATTGTCCAAAAGATGACAAATTAATACGAATGAGAGGTTGGTGGACTCCATCACATACACCTATTGCGGGACATGGGAGGACAATGGAAAGAGCGGGTTGAACTTGTCAAAAGAAATTAATTTGGTGGCCAGGGTGCATAAATTTGGTTGAAAAAATAGGTTGCGGATGTGACAAGTGGCACCAAAGAAGCAAGAATTTCCCAGAACCACCAGCAGAGGAAGTTGATGGCCCTAAGTTGGCACCAGAAAGCCATGGACGCATATGCAGCAACTTATCACAAAGTTGACGCAGAATCGCAGGGTCACAATGCAATTTTGGTAGTCTGTGAAGAAATGGTCTAAAATGGCTCATGTTATCCGCAACATATGGAAGAATCGTCAGCACAGGACTGGCAACTGTTATTCAGGGATCATATTGGGAGAAACTCATGGGCTTCTGAATCTAGTATTTCAGACAGAGGCCCTCAATTCGCCGCACAAATGATGAAAGAGTGAACTCTATGTTAGGCATGCAATGGATTTGTCTAATATTTCCACTCCATACAAACGGATGGACAAACAATAACAAATGAATCAGGATAGAACAATTCCTGAGGATATTTTTGTAGGAGGCACCGACGAAGAAAATTGGTGGGGGATGTTGGCCTATTGCTGAATTTATTTACAATACAAAAATTCAGGCATCGACGAAGCATACACCATTTTTCGTAAACGACGGAAACACCCAAGAATGGGTATTGAGCACAGAAAGGAAGGAAGTCATCCAGCAGCAGCAGACTTTGCGCAGAAAATGGGAAATTAATGAAGAAAGCGCAGGAGGCAGCACTTAAAAATTCGGCAAGATGACAGGAAACTATATGCAGACAGACGACGTTCTGAAGTGACCAGAATACAAAGTAGGAGAGCGAGTTTGGGGTTATCAACCAAGGATCTTCCGTATCTGGTTGCCCAACCAGAATTAGCAGAACGATGGATTGGCACTTATCCAATCAACAAAGATAAGGTTCGTCAAATGTGGTAGAACTCAGCACCTTGCTCAGAACAAAATAAACCCTGTTGGTGAATGTTTCGAGAATATGTCCTTACGTTAAACCAATGAAGGACAAAAAAAATGGCTGCTCCACCACCAGTAAAATGGATGGTGAAAAAGAATACGAGGGTAGAAGAAATCCTCGATGTAAGGTTTAAAAAGAAACAAGATTGAATATCTTGTAAAATGGAAAGGATATACGGCAGAACACAATTCGTGGAGCCAAGAATTAATTTAGGAAATGCAAAAATAAAAGATCAAGCATTTCTATGATAAAAATTCCAGGGAGGGCGATAAGGGTGCTTGACAAGACAATCTTTGGACGGGGATTAGTTCAAAAATATGAAAAAATACACGGATTTCCTGGAAATGCCATTTCAGAATCGATGTTAATCAAGAAGCAGAACTGCAACATGGAGAAAATTGGCAAAAAGTGGGAAGGTAAAATCATTGATCAAACAGTTTAAATAAGATAATCAATCAGAGCAAGATGGTCACATGCGCTGCATGGATTGCTTAAAAAACTAAAAGGATGGGGTCTGAGTAGGACATTAAACTGGCTTCACTTTGTTGGGGCGAAAAGGCTTTCCGAGACCAAACAACCGAACAGAAACACGCATTGTATTTTGCTAGCATGGGGCAAAAATTGTCGCAACAATAAAAATGGTCAAAACAAACAATCCTTACCATCCGTGGGCATTCAAATGTAAGCCATTGTTGTGAACAGTCATCCAGAATGCTTTTCCCTGAAACAACCCGAAACCCGCACGCACGCCGCCCTCCCCACCCCGTCATCACACAATGTCACGCTCAGTCGAAGGTTGGATGGAGCGCAGTACGAAATGGGCAGAAGACCGCATGAATTCACGCCGAAAGCCTGCTGGGCTTGGCAAAGTCTAACATTGTTTGGAAACGCGAAAATAAAGGAGGACATCTAATCCTTGGAAGATTTTTAAGGTTTGGTCCTGAAGCGCGAAACGAAAAAGGGGTACTGTGCAATGATCCTGTAGTCGAACGCTCCAAGTTGAAGTCTTGTATATTCATTTTCCTTTGTAATTCTTTGTAGTTGGTAGCCAAAACACTTAAGCTAAGTCGGTGTCTAGCGTAGCTTCAGCGCTAAGATTAGAGTAGATAACGATTAGATTAGATATACGGACTACCGGANACAGGACACTCACACCAGTCACAGGGACTCACAGGGCACTCACACCAGTCACAGGGCACTCACACCAGTCACAAAACACTCACACCAGTCACAGGGCACTTGCACCAGTCACAGGGCATCACAGGACACTCACACCAGTCACAGGGCACTCACAGGGCACTCACACCAGTCACACCAGTCACAGGGCACTCACACCAGTCACAGAGCACTCACACCAGTTACAGGGCATCACAGGACACTCACACCAGTCACAAGGTACTCACACCAGTCACAGGGCACTCACAGGGCACTCACACCAGTCACACCAGTCACAGGGCACTCACACCAGTCACAGAGCACTCACACCAGTTACAGGGCATCACAGGACACTCACACCAGTCACAAGGTACTCACACCAGTCACAGGGCACCAACACCAGTCACAGGGAGCTCACACCAGTCACAGGGCAACTCACACCAGTCACAGGGCAACTCACAGGGTACTCAGGTCTCACACACCAGTCACAGGATGCTCACGCCAGTCACATGGCACTCACACCAGTCACAGGGCAACTTGCAGGGCACCTGGAACTTCCACACAGGTCACAGGGCACTTGCACCAGTCACAGGACAACTCACACCAGTCACAGGACAACTCACAGGGCACTCAGATTTCACAGGATGCTCACCGCCAGTCACACCAGTCACAGGGCAACTCACAGGGCACTTGGAACTTCCACACAGGTCACAGGTCACAGGGCACTTGCACCAGTCACAGAGCAACTCACACCAGTCACAGGACAACTCACAGGGCACTCAGATCTCACACACCAGTCACAGGATGCTCACACCAGTCACAGGGCACTCACACCAGTCACAGGGCAACTCACAGGGCACTTGGAACTTCCACACAGGTCACAGGGCACTTGCACCAGTCACAGGGCAACTCACACCAGTCACAGGGGAACTCACAGGGTACTCAGATCTCACACACCAGTCACAGGGCAACTCACAGGGCACTTGGGCCAGTTACAGAAACTCCCACAACCTGTCACACACCTGTCACTCACAAGGTACTCACAACTCACACACACATGTCACAGGGCACACAGATGTGCCCAAACATGGCCAATTACTCACAGGGCCAAACACACATGATCAAACATGGCTGGCAACTCACATACCCAACCACCTGGATGGCCAATGCACATACCCAAACATGGCTGACACTTAACATGGCCAAACACACATGGCCAATGACTACATGGCTGACAACTCACATAGTCAAGCACCCACATAGCCAACCACACAGAGCCAAACATGGCTAACAACTCACATAACCAACCACACATGGACAAATATGCCCAACAACTCACAAGGCCAAACACACATGGCTAAACATGGATTACAACTCACACAGCCAAACACACTAGGCAAATATGGCCAACAACTCACATAACTAACCACACAGAGCCAAACATGGCTGACAACTCACATAACCAACCACACATGGACAACCACACATGGACAAATATGCCCAACAACTCACAGGGCCAAACACACATGGCTAAACATGGATGACAACTCACATAGCCAACCACTAGCCAAATATGGCCAACAACTCACATAACTAACCACACCTAACCAAACATGGCTGACAACTCACATAACATGGCCAAGCAAACATAACCAAACATGGCCAACAACTCATATAACCAATCACACATAGCCAAACATGGCCAACAACTCACAGGGCCAAACACACAAGGCTAAACATGGATGACAACTCACATAGGATAAAGCATACAACTCAGAACTGGGATTTACAGGGGTCTGGGGGCTTGCAGCCCCTGGCAAGCTGAAGGGCAAGACAATGCTTGCAGTTTGAACAACAGTTGTAAAGTTCACAAATGGAATGAAAAAGGCCATCACTCCTGAGGACTTCACCATAAACAATGCCAATGGAGAAGTGGAGGCACAACACTCACAGGTCATGGTCAACACTACCCACTCACAACTTTGAAGTTGGATAAAACATACAACTCTGAGATGGGATAAAACATAACACTCTGACTGGATACCCTACCCTATTGAGTGAGTGGTGTTGTCCATGGCCGCCAGGCCATGGGCAACACCACTCACTCACACCCATGGCCGCCAGGCCATGGACAACACCACCCTCTCCCCTGGCCGCAGGCCAGCCCCAATGAGGAGCTCCGCAGGAGTGACTCCCCTGCCCGCAGGGCAGCGGGTCTGAAAGACTCGTGTTGATGATTGCACAATGGCCGCAAGCACAGCCCAGCTTATCTCAGCAACCAAATCCGGCATAGCCAAACAGGTGGAAATAACTGACTTGGGTGAGTTGCACTGGCTGCTTGGCATTGAAATCAAACGCGACCACTCTCACTGCATGATCTCCCTATCCCAGCGCTCGTACATCAGGTCCATTCTCCAGCAATATGGCCTTGAAGATATCAAGCCTGTTTCGATCCCTATGGAGGTAAACTCCCGCCTCAGCACTGATCAATGCTCATCAACAGCCAACAACTACACCACCATGCGCAACATACCTTATCATGAAGCCATCAGATCAGCTATGTACGCTATGATTGCCACACAACCCGACATTGCTTTCACCATTCAAACCGTCTCACGGTTCTCATCAAATCCTGGGCTGGCGCACTGGAAGGCAGTGAAGAAGCTATATCAGTACTTGAAAGGCACTATGGATCATTGGCTTACCTACGGAGGAGGAACACAGCCCTTGACAGGGTATTTGGATGGAAGTATGGCAGAAGATAGACAAGCTATCTCTGGGTACACATTTCTCATAAATGGCAGCACTGTCTCCTGGTCTATGGTGCACAGAAGTGGACAAATGCCCACAAAAGCATAAAATAGTGCATGACCATGCATTGACAATGCATGGCAACAGTGTGTTGAGCAGCAATTATATGTCCGTCAGACATAGTTTGTCTCAGTGGTCATCACTGTCATGAATGATGAGCTCATATGTCCGTTAGACATAGAGTCATACGTCCATGATGACAAGAGTATTGTATCACTGTCATAGACAGTGACCAGACACCTCTCCAGGTGTTTTGAGTATTGTATCACTGTCAGAGACAGTGACCAGAGACCTCTCCAGGTCTTTACTCTCATAGAGAGGAGATACTCACATGCTGGTAGGCAAGAAAGAGCAACTGAACATATATTCTCTATCTACAGGTCTTATATACACTTTTAGTGTATGTACATATTTGTGTATAGAACTGTAATTAAATATACATAAATAAAAGAAATAATAAAAGAAATACCCTCTAAGGGTCAAACCGGTGATAGCCGCGTTGAGGGCTATACTTAGGGGTATTTGGGGTGAAGATCGTTCAACACAGTGGCCATTCATTGTCAATGAGTGGCCATGCATTGTTGATGCATGGCAACAGTGGCCACTCATTGTCAATGCATGGACACTACTTGACAATGAGTGGCCATCATAATTGTACAACCACAAATCCCATGAACGGCCATCCATGGCAACAGTGGGATGGATGGCCATTGCATTGTCTGGGTGGACAACCTGTAGCCACTGGTGTTTGACAGAATTTGGTGGTGGAATGGTCAATGCATTGACAACGCGTGACGTGCATCGCCGACACATTGCCAATGCATGACATGCGTTGGCTGCGTCGCCAATGCACCGGCCTGCGTGGTAGCCAGTGATGGACCACGATTTGTCCAATTCTGCGGTCCATACCTGGTCCACTACACGACAGGAAATCGTTTCCCTGTCAACCACCGAGTCGGAATACGTCGCCGCCACGCATGCCGCCAAGGAAGCCCTATGGCTTCGTACCCTTGTTCAGCAACTATTTCAGATTCAACTTGCGCCGACTACACTTTTCTGTGACAACAAATTGGCTATCAAACTCACCAAAGATCACCAGTACCACGCGCGTACTAAACACATTGACATCCGATTCCATTTCCTCCGATGGGTTGTTGAACAGGGATCACTCAAGATTATATATTGCCCCACCGATGAAATGCTTGCCGATGCACTCACGAAAGCGCTACCCTCCGCGAAGGCAAAGCACTTTGCCACCCGTCTCGGACTCCTCCCGGCTTGAGGGGAAGTGTTGGAACCAAGCACGAAGGATCCGACTCTGCCGACATCATCCCAAGTCATCCGACTCGTCGCCAAAGGTTCCATCATCATGCCGCCAAGGTTCCTATCACGGGCGTAGTCATACGCGCCCTGTTTCTATTGTATTCGTACGTACCTGACCTATGCAATCTGTTATTCGCACTAGCTCACTATGTTCTTCTTCGTCAATGAGCCATTATACGTTACGAAGGCTGCTGAAGCCTTTTTCGTTCAATATGTACCGTAGTCATATATATACTGTACCATTTTCATAGCTGCACCTCAGTCGTTTGCCCCGCGCACGTCTGAGGTAAGATATCACTTAAACCAATACATGGATCATACACTTACCTACATTGTAACAGACTTTTGTTAGGTATTTAATACTAGTCGTTTGCCCCGCACACGTCTGAGACTTTCGTTAGCGCTCACAGTACTCTGGTGCACCAAGATTTCATCAACGGTGTCAGGCGCTGATACCCATCCTTTCCCTAACCAGGCACAATGGCATCTATTTTGACAATCTACATCCTGTCCCATCCGTCCGTGCAGGAGAGAGAGAGAAAGAGAAGAACTTTGAAACTTGGTCTGGATTGAAAACATGGGACGTGACAAAATGATATCATAATGCAGTAAGCAGCAACACAAAATCACGAGAGACAACGTGGCACGAGAGGGAAAAAAAAGAAAAACAGCCAAAGACAAAGAAAAGCCAAACCAGAGTCTTTTGGATGAGAGCGAATTCAATCACTGTTGTTTACACTCCTCCGGGTTCACATTCCCATTATTGTTCCCCGCAGCCGCAGCCACAGCGCGACCTCCTCCGTGTTGACACAAGCCACCACCGCCACGTCTGAGATTGAGCAGGCCACCATCCGAGTCCGAGTCCTGTTAAACACGGATCACAACAGGCGCAAGGATAAGAGACAGAAGAAAAATCAAAGAGTCCGACTCGGACCATGAGAAATACACACCTCGTCTTCAAATTCGTCCTCGTCCTCGAGGTCCTCGTTGTTACGATCATGAAAATCGGCATTACATTTTCAATCCATCTATCAGTGGTCTGGGACCACTACCACAGTCTTTATACAGGCCAGGAGCCTTAGGAGGGAGCCTGGGAACACTTTGCGTGGGTTAGCGCATGGGAGCGCTTACTATGGAACAGGACGATGGCCATACAAGGCGGCCATACACTATACTAGGAAGGACAGCCGGATTAGGCAAGAGGATCGCGCCCTTGATGGCATCATTGATCGACGTCGGCATCAACGCATCAGGGATCATGCCATCACGCATCAGGAAGCAGCAGTGGCAGCGCATATGGACATATGGGATTGCAACACAGCCTATGGAGACAAGGTGGCTTTAGGATATAGCCCCTTACGGTTACAAGGTCTAGAGCAACCCGGACTGGTCCAGAGAATGGCGTTACAGCGGCCGCGCCCAAGAAGCATAGCAATGGTGACAGCGTGGAGGCAGCGCTCATACAAGACAATAAGGAGTATGGATGCTGTGGGAGTGCCGGTGGTACTAGGTGGTGGCAAGGGTCTTGGTAGAGTAGTATATAAGTAGTGCAAGTGTCTTGAGTCGCCCCAGACTTAAGATGGTTTCTCTTACGCCCATGTAAGACTCTGTCTGTAGTACAATATACCTTCCTTCCCTCCCCCTTCTCTCCCCTGCTCGACGAGGCCTGTGGGTCTGTGTCCTCAAGGACGGTGGGTTAGTGTTGTTGGGCGTGAGCTCATAACACTCGTATAGAAGTTCACAAAAGGGGCACGGGGCGATTGCGAGTTAAAGGCGTCGATTCAGGAATACATGAGTTGTATAAATAAGTAATAAAATATGAAATAGACAAGGCCGTGCAAATGACAGTACCTCGTATTGATATCAGGCGCTCTCGCATTGAATAGTATTCATCACCCATCTTTCCAATTCCCTCTCATCTTTCCAATTCCCTTCCTCCATCATCACGCGCATATTGCCTCCCTTGTCTCCCTTGTTCCATCATTCCTCGTAACCCGTCTCCTCCGCGATGCGCGCTTGCGCGCTTTCCTCCATCGATCCGTTATTCCCAACACTCCCCCTCGGATCGTCTCCCAATCCCATTTCTATCGTCAAGCGTTGATGTTGAACGCGCGGTATCCCTTTCGTAAATATGTCAGCTACATTGTCTTCGCTCCGTACATAGCGTATCTTGATCCGTCCAGCAGTGACATGGTCACGAATAAAATGTAAACTGATGTCGAGGTGTTTCGTGCGGGCGTGAAATTCTGGGTGATGCGCGATGGCAATCGCTGCCTGGTTGTCACTGTAAATAACTGGGATTCTGGTATAGAACCCAAGTTCCCTAAAAAGCGTCTGAATCCATAGCGCTTCGCGAGTGACATGAGCGGCAGCAATATATTCCGCCTCAGCCGTCGAGAGCGCGATGACACTCTGCTTCTTGGAACTCCACGCAATGGCTCCTCCAGCGTACATGACAACATAGCCGCTAGTTGATTTTCTACTTGCCTGGGAAGCCCAATCAGCGTCGCAATAAAATATTGGATCATGCTCATCTGTCATCCTCCTCCTCCCATACTCCATCCTAAAACCTTTCGTCCCCTTCAAGTAACGAAACACTCGTTTAACGGCTGACCAGTGGCGCGCCTTTGGGTTGCGCGCGAATTGCCCAAGTCAAGTAGCCGCAAACATAATATCGGCTCTAGTGATCGTCGCCAAACGGAGTAGTTTGCCGATCAGTGCTGAATAAGCGTATGTTGCCTGATCAGATCGATCGTCGTCATCCCCTTCGTGGTAGTCGAGTTGGACATTAGCATCAATGGGAGTTGATACAGGATTGCAGTCTTGTAGTCCTAACTCTGTGAGGACTTGATCAATATAGTGCGTTTGAGATAGGAACAGTATATGGGCGTCCCGATGGTAATTGATCTGAATACCAAGTAGATATTTTGGGACGCCAAGACTTTTGATCTCGAATTTCCTTTTCAGGTCAGAAGCGATCTGATCAATTTCCTCTTTCTCGTTAGTGACAGCAATGATATCATCAACCCAAATTAGCAGGAGTGTGAACGTACTGCCGCTCCGTCGAATAAAGACACAGTAGTCAGCGCGTAGTTGCCAGAATGATAATTCGAGTAGAGCGGCGGTTAGCGTATTGTTCCAGATATTTCCCGCTTGTTTAAGTCCGTATATCGATCGTAATAGGCGACAGTATTGGCTTGTTCCGTCGTCGAATCCAGGGGGTTGCTTCATGTAAATTATCTCTTGCAGAACGCCATTGAGATATGCGTTCTTGACGTCGTACTGCGTGAGGTGCCATCCGTTGAGTGCTGCGGCTGCTAGTATTAATTGGAGGCTTTCATAGCGCATGACCAGCGCGTATGTATTGAGGTCGTCGTAATCGTATCCCGGCTGTTGTGTAAACCCCTGGGCGACTAGTCGAGCCTTAAACCGTATCGTGTTTCCGTATTCATCAGTCTTCCTCGTGAATACCCATTTGCTTCCTACACCTTTCCGTCCCTCCGGCAAATCTTCTAACCTCCAGGTCCCCATCTTATCCATCATATTCAGTTCTTCGTCCATTGCCTTAATCCATTCCTCCCTATCCTCGCTCTCCAACGCTTCGTCGACATTTTTGGGCAAAGTCGTCGAATTCGTCATGAAAGCGATATCCCATAAGTCGTCAGCGTATACCCCGTCATATTTGTCGTCCGTGTCGGTCAGATCATCATGATTAATGATCTGATGCGCTTGGTCGGTGAAGCGTTCTGCGGGTTTGCGTGACACCGGATTATTCAGCAACTTGTAGTCGCGGTCTTGTTTATTAGGGCATTGGGGGCGTGGTGCAAATGGTGGGTTTGGCAGGCGTGCCGGTATTTTAATCGTGAGCGGTTTATTGCCTGATGGTACGGCGGGTACTAAGGGATCGTCCACTAATGAATCTGATTGTGGCGGTGCGGCAGAAGTCGTTACGGGCGTTGTAGAGTCGGCGTGGTCGGTGACCGGAGCGCGTTGATCATGATCGTCTTGTTGTTGTGGGGTGCGCGCCGAAATTGTCGTGACAGATTCCGGCTCCCCCTCGGCGTGCAGTCCCGGTATGCTGGCTAAGCGGCTGGTTGTGCGCTCGACGAAAGCAAAGTTCCGCGAGACTTTGCAAATCTTGCTACTAGTATCAAAATAGCGCACAGACTTTGAACCGTCAACAAAACCGACAAACTTCCCTTTGACCGTTTTAGCATCTAATTTCGTCACCCGCTTCTCATCCAACACCCAGACATCACACCCGAACTCCTGTAGGTGTGATACATCAGGTTTAGTCCCTGTCCATGCCTTGAATGGTGTTTTGTTGCGTAGCGCACGAGTTGGAGAGCGGTTCCGAAGGTAGGAAGCATGTGAAATGGCAGGGAAGGTGGTATATTTTTAGCTTGCATCATGCTGCGCGCCATTTCCACGACCGTGCGATTGAACTGTTCAGCGACTCCGTTTTGGGAAGGTGAGTAAGGGGCAGAAGGTTCCAGAACCATACCCTTCTCATTTACCCATTTCCGCAACCTGTCATTCACCAACTCCTTGCCGTTGTCAAGCCGGAGTTTCTTCGGCACTTTCCCATACTGTTTCTCGATATGGTTAAAGTATGTCGTAATCCGATCAAAGGCTTCATCCTTTGTCTTCATAAATAGAACGTGTGACATGCGTGTTGCGTCGTCCGTGAACGCGATGAAGTAACGGTTCTTATTAATAGATAGGACTGGTGCCAGTCCCCATACATCGGTCATGGTTCTTTCTCCGGAGATCTCCGAGCGATGGACTGCCTCTGATGGATACAGTCGCCGCGCCATTTTCCCCTTTAGGCAGTCTTGGCAGGAAGTTGATGGGATCGAAGTTTCATCTATTTTCATCCCTGTGACTAAATTTTCCCGCACAGCGCGCTGGAGTCCCGATATAGATAAATGACCATACCGTCTATGCCATTCGTCCCAGGAGTACCCCTGTACCCCGGCAACAAAGGCCTTGTCTCTCTCGCGTGACTCTGCTCGCGCGTGGAGCAGGTACAAGTGGTTTACCATGTGTCCCTCTCCGACAATGGTTTGACCTTCTGATCGCAAATAACACTTCCCACCCCTCATCTCCACGTGTCCTCCGCTTTTGTCAAAGCGTCCGAGTGACATAAGGCAGTTCGGTGCGATCGGCACATGTGACACGTGACTGAGTTTGTGCGTGTAGTATTTGTTGCCAACGCGGAATTTGAGTAGGACGGTCCCGCGGCCTAAAACGGGAACTGGTTCCGGACCGATGCCTTTTATGGTAGTGTTTTCAAGAGGGGTGTAATCTAGAAATAGGTCGCGCAAGGTACACACATGTGCGGATGATGCGCAGTCAAGGATCCAATCGGATTTCGAGAACTCGCCGGGACTTGCCATATAAGCGAAATCGGCTAGGTCGGATCCAGAAGCGTCTTCTTCTTGCGCCTGATTGGCCCGATCTCTTCTGCCGCCTTTCTGCTTCTTTCTCGGCCCTTGTCCCTCTTTCCCGCCTCCCTTCGCCCAACAATCTCTCGCCAAATGACCCTTCTTTTTACAATTGTGACATTCACGCGTTTCTTTCACCTGAAGCGTGGTTCCGTTGCTATGGTCACTCGACCGATCTTTCCTTCTCCGGAACTCATCGAGTAATACAGCGATCAACTCGGATGATGAAACCGTGGGAGCGTTGCTTTTAGCACCAAGGTACACTGACGTGTATGTGTCCCACGATTCTGGCAATGATGTGAGCAGTATCATGGCGAAGTCGTCGTCAGGTACAATACTCCCCATTAGATGTAATTCTTCTTGCATCCGTCTTAATTTGGTAAAGTGATCGCCCATATCAAAATTGTCAGGCACTGATGCCCGAAATAGTGCGCGCCGCGTGGCAAGAATTCCTAGCTTTCCCCTCGTCTCTTTGACGGTCTTTAGCTGGTCCCACATGTCCTTGGCGGTGGTGGCTCCTAGTAAGTGTATCATTTCAGAGTCCCCTACCGCTAACTCAATCCTTGTCCGCACCCTAGCATCCTTCTTCACCCAGTCGTTCATAGCCGTCGTCTCGGCAGAGGTCAGCTGATTTGCCGTTCTCGGTCTAGGTGCTTCTGAGGTAAGCAAATCTTCTAAATCGAGGTCGCGCAAGATCGCCGTGATCTTCCTTTTCTATGCTAACCAATTCTGGTTATTCAGTGGCTCAATGTGGTAACTGCCAGAACCAAGCGATACAGCGCTCGATTTTTCGACGGCCGGTGCGACAGTATCTGACATAGGTGATTAATCAATAGTATAGCGGTGTGAAGTGGATATGCTTTGGGATGAGGCTATAGGAGCGCGGGGCCCATAACCTATAGAAGTTCACAAAAGGGGCGCGGGGCGATTGCGAGTTAAAGGCGTCGATTCAGGAATACATGAGTTGTATAAATAAGTAATAAAATATGAAATAGACGAGGCCGTGCAAATGACGGTACCTCGTATTGATATCAGGCGCTCTCGCATTGAATAGTATTCATCACCCATCTTTCCAATTCCCTCTCATCTTTCCAATTCCCTTCTTCCATCATCACGCGCATATTGCCTCCCTTGTCTCCCTTGTTCCATCATTCCTCGTAACCCGTCTCCTCCGCGATGCGCGCTTGCGCGCTTTCCTCCGTCGATCCGTTATTCCCAACACCTCGTAATCGTCCTCATCTTCGTCCAGCATGTCATATTCGAGTGCTTTGCCCGTAAAGTAATCAATGGCGCGAGGGATGATCTACATAAGTAATGAGTAAAGATCCGAGGATGAGATTGGGAGGGGTGGACGGAAGACCTTTTCCTTGAAATCTTCTCCAATCTGGTAATCGACCTCAAGCTTGCTCTCGATCTCTTCGAGTTCGTCATCATTCACCTCGCCACTCTCGATCGCGTCATCGGGTGGTGGCTGGGGCGGGTTGAAAAAGTTGAAAAAGGATTCTGTGGGCCTCGCCTTGCGCACGAGCCTCGTGCGGTTCGTAGCTAGCACATCCAAAACCGCCGTATGTGAGCACGCATACACAATGCCAAAATGTATAGATGAGAGAACTCACTCTTGTTCCTCTGTTTCTTGATCTCAAACTCTTTTGTCAGATCCTGGTTGTCCTTCCACTTGATCTCGGTCCCGATCGCGCAATCAAATCCGACTTCTTCCTGGTAGAGATACATCTTTTCAACCAGGTCGTTGTTGAAAAAGGCATTGGGACTGAACATGAACACGAGTTTGAAGCCAGGTTTGCCCCTGATCTCTGGGTCCGCGCCGTTGTCAAGATAGAGACGGATGTCGATGAGCGATTTGAGAGCCTGGGCATTGCGACTGGTGATGATGTCACCGAGCACGACGTGGTTCCTGAGAGCGGTGAGCCAGAACTCGGGGATGGCAGCAGCGACGGGGTGTGTCCTTGGGCAAGGGGGTGTACTTGTCATCGTCTTTGATGGAATACTGCTCGCCGACCTCGATCTCGTCCGATGCGGGGACGGCGTGGCCCGCGATCAAAGCCAGTCTGCGCTCGTACAGGGGCTTTTGGAGGCCCAGATACTGGATGATGCGATGGCATGAGATTTATGAGGGAACATGCATAAGTCAGCAGGTGCAGGCCTTTTTATCCAATTCTAAACATGCACGCTTGTAGAGGTGGTCGCGCTTAGCTTGGATAATCTAAGGACCTCGACGTTGAGCTTGACGTGGACAAAATCGAGCATAAGCGTCATCAATTCATTGTCCTCTGAGATGCCTTGGAGGTTGAAATTGGTCGTGAATAAGTTCGACGGACGGCCCGTGGTAAAGAACTTCGGTCATCGGTCAAGCAACACCTTCATACCGACGCAGTCAGCCCTGTCTGAGAAGGCCCACGATGAGTTCGCATCAATGTTCAGTCTTTTTCTGCGCAGGAAAACTCTGTATTGAATAGTGACTAGCTATGGAACGCATAAACTGTGAGGCGCTTGCATCCGCGCCTGAAATGATGGCTTACAGGTGACTCTGGTTTTCGAAATCGTGAACCGTCAAAGCCATGGGACCTAAGCGTCTGTGACGAAACGAAAGTCGCACCAAAAGCTAAAATGAAGTCAGTCATGCATCACTCCCAATTCACCGTCTCTCATGCTGCTCTTCGCAGC
The DNA here is from genome assembly GCA_020011035.1 of Amanita subjunquillea. Taxonomy (NCBI): domain Eukaryota; kingdom Fungi; phylum Basidiomycota; class Agaricomycetes; order Agaricales; family Amanitaceae; genus Amanita; species Amanita subjunquillea. Next base: position 1,293,243 of record JAEBUT010000010.1, on the reverse strand, counting down.
CCTCGCAGCACGCTTTTTACAGTCGTGAATGCAACTTCAATGACGCAACGCCTTGTATTGACGATGCCAAGTGGCCTTGACGTGACCATCCCCACTTCGACGACGGGACATGGCAAGACCTGTCCACTACGTATGGATGATGTGTTTTCCACCCGTCCACAATAGATTTGACGGATTTGGGGGTAGAAAATATATGCATCATGAAGTCTGCTGCTATGAAGGCGCCGATGACCCGAGACCGTCCAACAGTGCAAATTTGAGTCCGTACCAAAAGGCTGGGACGTCATCTGTTTGGTGTATATACACCGACTTTCATATTTTAGATGAATATCTCGTAGGGGACTTGAAATCCTCATACCGCAACTCCCGGGAAATGTAGGTTATGAGGAGCGATAACAGCAGACTTCAGGACATCCAGTTTTTCAAAACCCTGGAGCCGAATTATTCAGCATCACAATCCAAACATGAGATTACGGTTCCGTCCCACCTTGCATCATCGTTCTTGAAGATTGGCGTCCTTGACGCATGAGATTGGCACAATCGTGAAACATGAAAATAAGCAAAATAATTGGGTAGAGCAAGCCGCCGAATGCAACAATGTATTGACCCATTGACTACATACGTGGCGCGCTGGTGCAAGGTATCGGGCGGCGTCCCCAGCAGCTGCAGACCAGAAACCGGTTTGTAAGCTTTAAGCCACGACTGATCTAGGGATCGCGTACTTTGCTATCGCTCATACGAGCTTGTCTTGCGTTACGTTTCATCCAGCCATCCTCCAATTGTCGTCCCTCCAGAGTCGGGTGTACAGCCGGAACCTGGTTCTCCAGCATTACGATCACTTTCTGAGGAGGCGGAACCATAGCAGTCGATCGAAAAAAGAAGGTATCAATGATCATCCGCGAAGGCGTTTCATTCTGTGGCCATCATAAACTACAGATCAACGCTCGACGTGAGTGAAAACAAACTCTTTTTGTAAAGGAGCTGGCCAGAAGGCGAGGTGCTTGTACATGTTATCGTTTGACCACAGTTTGTCAGAGCCGACGGTCCGCGAGGCGATAATTTCATTGCGAAGTGTGGCCTCCGGACGGAGGTAGAGCAGGCCCTTTCGAATGATATTGAACCGTTCCAAAGCTTTGTCATCCGCAGCAGAGAAAGAGAGAGACTACGATCGAGAGTGAGCGCGAGAACCAATTCTGACCCACTCAGGCCGGAAATCTTGCGTTTCTTGGATGATGACATGCTCGACGTATAAATAGTGCAGGGTCGCGCCGCCATGCATATCAAGAACGTGCCATGATGCCGGGTGTCTGTTAAAATTAATGACCTGTTCGGTGTAACCATCAGATAATCTTGTTAGCGAGAATAGCAAACCGTCCGGATGAGAAATAGAGTGGGGAGAGTACAAACACCACACAAAAACCACAAATATAGAGTCGGCGTGGTTACGAAAAACAACACGTATTGACGGAGTCGGTCATAGATATATCCCAGGCTCAATCATACGCATACAGCTCAAATGCAGCATCTGTTGGATGTGCCAGTCATGGATACCAGGCTGCTATCGTGGTAAAACATATCGAAGTCACCGGCCAAGCAACACGTTCATACCGACGCAATCAGCCCTGTGTGAGGAGGCCCACGATAAGTTCTCAATGTTCAGTTTTTTGCCGTGCAGAAAAACTCTGTATTGAATAGTGACTAGTGAGTAGCTATGGAACGCATAAACTGCGAGGCGCTTACATCCGCGCGTGAAGTGATGGCTTTAGCTTTGGGTGGTTCTAGTTTTCTAATTCGTGAGCCGTCAAAGCCATGGTACTTAAGCCACGGCTCACTGCGTCTGACGAAAGGAAATTCGCACCAAAAGTGTTGCAAAAGAAGTCAGTCATGCATCACTTCCAGTTTCCTTCTCTCTCATAGCCCTAGCCCTCACAGCACGCCTTTTATAGTCGTGAATGCAACTTCAGTTACGCAACGCCGTGTGTTGACGATGCCAAGTGGCCTTGACGTAACCTTTCCACTCACCCACAACATATTTGACGGATTTGGGGATATGAAAGCGGACATGCAGCGGTAGCTCAACGTAACCTACAGTTCTTACTACCGTGCTTTGTTGTGAATCGAACATAGCCCTTCTTCGACCGCAGACTTCAGGACATTCAGTTTTCAAAAACAAGTAAAACCCTGGAGCCGAATTATCCAGTATCACAATCCAAACATAAGATTACTGATCCGTCCCAACTTGCAACCTCGTTCTTGAAGATTCGCGTCCTTGACGCACGACGTTGGCACAATCGTGAAACATGAAAATAAGAAAAGTAATTGGGTAGAGCAAGCCGCCCATTGACGACAACCAGTAGCGCGGTTGGTTATGAAATGCACTGTCAGACAGGGTGCAGGCGTTTTGGCGACGTGTCCAGCAGCTACAGACAAGAAACCGGTTAGTAAGCTTCAAGCCACGACTGGTCCGTCCAGTGATCGCGCACTTTGCTATCGCCCATACGAGCTTGTGTTACGTCGCGTTACCGTACAATTGTCGTCCCTCTAAAATCCAGAACGGCGATGATGGCTATTTGCGCAAGAGCAAAGTTTTGAGGGTGAATTTTACTACGCAGGATGATTCTGGCGAGCACATAGTCATGTTCATATATATATTTCATGGGCACACCTATTCGGATTCCTTCCTGAAAGAGGACTCGACGGTCGTGCGCCTTGCGAAAGTCCCGGTGACAAAGCTACTGAAGTATATGCGCGCAAGGATGTCACAATCTTCGATAGTTTCCTATGCAATGTTAGCAGACGTACAGAAGGAGCGCATGGATGGCACGAACAGGTATCAGTAGATTGTCTCCCTCCGGACCGCTTCCCGTCCTTTCTCTCGTTCGTGCGGGCTTTTGCTTCGGTTCAACTGGCCCCACCTCCGCTACAGATGTGTGATGGTGGATTTGAGCCCGATGAATGATCGATGTCATTTGGTGATGCTAGAATCCACAGACGACTCGGCTAAATACTCATGGATGAATGCGTTAGTTGAAAGAAATAAGAAACTGGTAGTACGTTCAACCATCCTCTCACCCTGTCTTTCCCGAGCACTGGCATTGTTTGCATCTAGCATGCGTGAACCTTTCGTCGTCAAAGTCATTCGATCATGTGTTGGCGGGGAGCAAAAGCAGCTCGTTCACTATTCTGGAGGGGATGACCGTGGTCAGTTTTGATACCGCAGTCTCTTTCCTCGGGTCATGAAGCTGCTCTGTGTTCGGTTGGAGGGGTGCCAGCGAGTGTGATGGGATGTCACCATCTCCGTTGGTGCACATCGCAAATCATTGCTTCCGCCAATACATTGTCATTAAAAACAGGACATGAGAGGAAACAAAATGAATGGTAGACGCAGTTACTGTAGCAATTCTTCCACTCCCATAATCACGCCGACACCAGTCTAAAGCGTGGTGGGTTTTCACATGCTATTCGTGACATATGTTACGCTCGCGCTTTGATCTTGACCACCACCACGTACTCACCTTGTTGCTACAATTGTGGTAACTTTCATCTCTACTACAATGTGCTTGATAATAATTTCCTCTACATGTAGACTATGATTAGCAAATCACGTATGCCCCCCTCAGTCCACTTCAAACTTGGGTGCCTTTTCCGGGGGCACATGATTTTTCAGTCGGACATCTAGAACTCAATGAAGTTCATGGGAATGTTTGTTCATGTTTTTCAATATTGGCACTGCATTCTGATATCTACCCAAGGTTAACAATCACCACTATTACAACAATTCAACCCCACCTACTTTAACTCTGCCACCTTTACCACCTTTGAAACATTCTAGCACTATGTTCAAGGGTCGTGAAAAATACCTTGATAAGTTGATTGAATATTTTGCACAGAATGCAACAGGGGGGAGGGCTCGGAGATCATTTCTTCTGTATGGAATGGGAGGCATTGGCAAGTCTCAGATCTGCCTCAAATTTATTGAACAGAATGATAAATTGTAAGTATCTTAAAATATTCAGACATTCCAAATAATTGATTTGACAGGTTTCTTCATACATTCTGGATTGATGCATCCTCTGAGAACACTATTGACCTTGCATTGAAACAGATAGCTCAGGAAGAGAATGTCATTCCTGGGAAAACAGTTTCAGCTGCATTGGGTCTCAAATTGATATCTGAGAGAGACAACTGGCTCATTATATATGATGGTGCAGATGGAGATCATGATATTGTTGAAAAATATCTCCCACCTGGAGACACTGGCAGTATATTGATAACAAGCAGGAATCCTGATTTGAAAAGAATCACAAAGAATTCAATGGAGGTCAGTGAAATGGGAGAGGAAGAAGCTGTTTTGCTATTACTAGAGTCAGCCTCATTGCGTGAATCACCTGATGATCTTGGATTGTTAGCCAAACAACTTGTTTCCAAAATGGGTGGCATTCCTCTTGCCCTTGATCAAGCTGGGTCATATATCAGGACTTGTGCTTGTAGTCTTGAGGATTATCTGGAGAAATATTCCAAACATCAGAAAGAATCATTTTCCAGGGCTACATTTAAGGGTGCATCCAATTATCAATTTTCTACATATGGAACATGGGAAATATCTATGCAAGAGATTGAGGCTAGGGCTGCAAGGGAGGCATGTCCAAGAGCATTTGCAGCACAGAGTGCTATCACATTAGTGAAGATATTTGCCTTTCTGCATCATACCAATATTCCAGAAGAATTGTTCAAGAATGCTGCTGAAAACTATGCAAAGAGGGTCCTCAAAGCTTCCTACTTTATACATTTTCCAAAAATAGCCCAATTCTTTAAAAATGTTACTACAAGACTTCCAATATCAGTGACACTGTTGGATTCTCAAACATTGTTCTTGAATGAGAATGCTGAATGGGACAGAACACAATTCATGGAAGGTATCCATGTACTGGCCTCATTTTCATTGATCAGGAGGAACAGTAAACAGTTTACAATGCACCCATTAGTTCATTCGTGGTGCAGTGACAGGATACCTAAGATAGAGATTGAAACCTATTACTGGAAAGCAAGAGCATTGCTCTCCTGCTCAATAGGGTATGGTTATGACATGGACAACCATGCATTTTGTCAACTGGTTGCTCCACATGTCAAATCAAATTGTCAATATGGACTTGACATGAAGATGAGAGCAACTTACTATGATGATGAGCATGAGAGGTTTGCATTTATGTTTCATAAAGTTGGTGATTGGAAAGAGAAAGAGCAGTTGTTGACTGTGGCAGTGAATCAAAGATGTGAAAGGCTTGGGTCAGATCACCCAGACACACTCAGCAGTATGAACAATTTGGCAGTCACATACAGCTCTCAGGGAAGGTGGAATGAATCAGAGAAGCTGCATTTGGATGTGGCAAGAAAAGAGAAGCTTGGATCAGACCACCCAGACACTATCAGATTCATGAACAATTTGGCAGTCACATACAAGTCTCAGGGAAGGTGGAATGAAGCAGAGAAGCTGCAGTTGGATGTGATGAATGCATTCAAATTAAAGCTTGGATCAGACCACCCAGACACTCTCAGCACCATGAGCAATTTGGCAAATATATATAGGTCTCAGGGAAGGTGGAATGAAGCAGAGAAGCTGAAGCTGGATGTGATGAATGCAAGAAAAGAGAAGCTTGGATCAGACCACCCAGACACTCTCAGAAGCATGAACAGTTTGGCAATCACATACAGTGATCAGGGAAGGTGGAATGAAGCAGAGAAGCTGCGTTTGGATGTGATGAATGCAAGAAAAGAAAAGCTTGGATCAGACCACCCAGACACTCTCAGAAGCATGAACAATTTGGCAAACACATACAGTGATCAGGGAAGGTGGAATGAAGCAGAGAAGCTGCATTTGGATGTGATGAATGCAAGAAAGGCAAAGCTTGGATCAGACCACCCAGACACTCTCTCCAGTATGAACAATTTAGCAATCACATACAGTCATCAGGGAAGGTGGAATGAAGCAAAGAAGCTGCAGTTGGATGTGATGAACACAAGCAAGGCAAAGCTTGGATCAGACCACCCAGACACTCTCACCAGTATGAACAATTTAGCAATCACATACAGTCATCAGGGAAGGTGGAATGAAGCAGAGAAGCTGCATTTGGATGTGATGAATGCAAGCAAGGCAAAGCTTGGATCAGACCACCCAGACACTCTCAGAAGCATGAGCAATTTGACAATCACATACAGTAACCAGGGAAGATGGAATGAAGCAGAGAAGCTGCAGTTGGATGTGATGAATGCAAGAAAGGCAAAGCTTGGATCAGACCACCCAGACACTCTCATCAGTATTGCTAATTTGGCAATCACATACAGTAACCAGGGAAGGTGGAGTGAAGCAGAGCCCATGTTATCCAATGCAATAAATTCAATGCACCAAGTCATGGGAGCCCATCATCCAACTACCTTGAAATGCACAAAACATTTGGATGAATTGCACCAGCAGATTCATGCCTCCCATGAAAGAGGTAGGTGATATCATACTAAGTTTGTCTTTAAAATAACTGAATTTGTTTAATGAGATGGTGGGGATTCAGAGTGACAAGTGTGAGCAGGAGAAAGAAGATGGCATGAAAGAGTGTTGTTTTTTAGTTGGTTTCAAATGTATAGTACTACCTGTCAACCTATGACTGATACAATGTTGGTGTGGTTTCCAAAGTGGTCCTCAATAATTGCCCTTCTGAATAATGTGCTCACCACCACTTATGTGTTTTTTGAAACTTTATGTCATTCAGAGGCCCTTAACAGGCATACACAACCCATAGGGACAATGACAACAATGATAAGAGTGATGAGAGAGAAAGGGAATGAATGGACTGGATCAATTTGCGGTCTACATACGTCATTTCAGTTGTACTCTGGTGCACCAAGATTTCATCAACAGCATCAGGCCATGCTGATACCCATCCTTCCCCTAACCAGGCACAATGGCATCTATTCTGACAATCTACGTCCTGTCCCATCTGTCCGTGCAGGAAAGAGAGAGAGAGAAAGAGAAGAACTTTGAAACTTGGTCTCTGGATTGAAAAACATGGAAACGATGGGACGTGACAACATGATATCATAATGCAGTAGCAGCAACACAAAATCACAAAGAGACAACGCGGCGCGACGGGGAAAAAACAAAGACAAAGACAAAGAAAAACCGAACCAGAGTCTTTTGGACGAGAGCCCATTCGATCACTGTTGTTTACACTCCTCCGGGTTCACATTCCCATTATTGTTCCCCGCAGCCGCAGCCGCAGCGCGACCTCCTCCGCGTTGACGCAAGCCACCACCACCACGTCTGAGATTGAGCAGGCCGCCATCCGAGTCCGAGTCCTGTTAAACACGGATCACAACAGGCGCAAAGATAAGAGACAGAAGAAAAATCAAAGAGTCCGACTCGGACCATGAGAAATACACACCTCGTCTTCAAATTCGTCCTCGTCCTCGAGGTCCTCGTAATCGTCCTCATCTTCGTCCAGCATGTCATATTCGAGTGCTTTACCCGTAAAGTAATCAATGGCGCGAGGGATGATCTACATAAGTAATGAGTAAAGATCCGAGGATGAGATTGGGAGGGGTGGGACGGAAGACCTTTTCCTTGAACTCTTCTCCAATCTGGTAATCGACCTCGAGCTTGCTCTCGATCTCTTCGAGTTCGTCATCATTCACCTCTCCGCTCTCGATCGCGTCATCGGGTGGCGGCTGGGGCGGGTTGAAAAAGTTGAAAAAGGATTCTGTGGGCCTCGCCTTGCGCACGAGCCTCGTGCAGTTCGTAGCTAGCACATCCAAAACCGCCGTATGTGAGCACGCATACAAACGCAGACATGGATGAAAAAACTCACTCTTGTTCCTCTGTTTCTTGATCTCAAACTCTTTCCTTCCTGGTAGAGATAAGTCTTTTCGAGCAGGTCGTTGTCGGAAAAGGGATTGGGGCTGAAGACGAAGACGAGTTTGAAGCCGGGCTTGCCCTTGATCTCTGGGTCCGCGTCGTCGTCGAAATAGAAGAGGTGGATGTCGATGAGCGATTTGAGAGCCTGGGCATCGCGATCGGTGATGATGTCGCCGAGGACGACGTGGTTCCTGAGAGCGGTGCGCCAGAACTCGGGGATGGCAGCAGCGACGGGGGGTGTGTCCTTGGGCAAGGGGGTGTACTTGTCATCGTCTTTGATGGAATACTGCTCGCCGGCCTCGATCTCGTCCGATGCGGGGACGGCGTGGCCCGCGATCAAGGACGGTCTGCGCTCGTGCAGCGGTTTTTGGAGGCCCAAATGCTAGATATAGCGATGGCATGAGATTTATGTGCATAAGCCGGCAGGGGCTGACATTTCTAAACATTCACGCTTGTAGAGGTGGTCGTGCTTGGCTTGAACACCTTTGAGGGCCTCGACGTTGAGCTTGACGTCGATGGGTGTACCCTGATGATTTTCCAACAAGACCTGCGAGCTTGCCCTGGACAAGACCTAGCATATGCTTTAAGTGGTCGATGACCATGGAGTCGTCGGTGAGCTCATCGTCCTCTGAGATGTATGTCGAGGCTGCTATCGTGGTAAAAGATCTCGGTATCTCCCGGAATCGCTTTTACCGGGTCAAGCAACACGTTCATACCGACCCAGTCAGCCCTGTGCGAGGAGGCCCGCGATAAGTTCTCAATGTTCAGTTTTTTGCCGCGCAGAAAAAACTCTGTATTGAATAGTGAATAGTGACTAGTTATGGAAAGCATAAACTGCGAGGTACATCCGCGTGCGAAGTGATCTGTTTTTTCGAAATCGTGAACCGTCAAAGCCATGGGACTTAAGCCACTGCCCACTGCGTCTGTGACGAAACGACATTCGCACCAAAAGCGGTGCAAAAAAAGTCAGTCGTGCATCACTTCTAATTCACCATCTTTCATGCAACTTCAATCACGAAATGCCTTAGACGACAGGTCGTCACAAGGCCTGTCCACTATGTACGGATAATGTGTTTTCCACCCACCCACAACATATTTGACAGATTGGAGAAATGAACGCGTATGAGTCTATGCTAGGTGAGCGCGTTCAACCACGACGCGCTGCAGTAGCTCAACAAATTTTACAGTTCGTGCTACCGTGCTTTAGTTTGTTGTGTAATTGTGCGAACCGAACATAGCTTGGCATTTAAAATACGATTCAGTGTTGTCATGCATGACAGTCTCATCGCGAAAATATATCCATCAAAAAGTCTACTCCCGCTATGAAAGCGCCGACAACCCGAGACCGTCCAACAGTGCAAATTTGAGTCCGTACCAAATGGCCGAGATGTCATCTGTTTCGTACATATCTATGTACTACACCAACTTCATATTTGGACCTTGATGTAACGATTGGTGAAGATGAATATGTCGTAGGGGACTCCAAATCCTCATACCGCAACTCCCTTTGCTATATGAAAATGGCGCGAATTCAACGAAGCATTTACCCATTAACTACGTGGCATGCTGGTGCAGGCGATTTGGGCGATACCTCCCTCCAATTGAACAAGTATCTGCCTTATCAGGGTGGAGCTTGGACTTCTACGGCAGCGATGTTTTGAGGGGTCAATTTCACTATGCAGGAAGAGCACATAGTAATATTCATATATATGTATTATGTGGGCACACCCATGATTCCTTCGTGCCCGCTTATCTCCGCCCAAAGTTCCCATAACAAAGCTACTGAAATACATCTTCCTACGTGATATTAGTGGATGTACAGAAGGAGGGCATGGGCGGAACGAACAGGTTGTCTCCCTCAGACCGCTTCCCATTCTGTCTCTCGTTCATGGAGCCTTTACTTCCATTGATTGCACGCCCGCCTTCGAAACGGGTATGTAATGGCGTGATTGAGCCTGAATGAAGGAGGGATGTCTGTTTCACTCATCCATTAATACTAGAATCTGCGTCTGGTCCGCAAAAGCAGCCAACTATCCTTATGAATGCACACGTTAGTTGAAACTTAAGAAATAAGAAACTGGTAGTACGTGCATGGGCGATGGTAATTTACATCCTCCCTTCCTGCATTTCCCATAATGCTGACGATATTAGCACACAGCCATTCCATCTCCACGTCGTAGATCCGCTCAAGTTCCCGGATTGCGATTAGCTTTCTAGTGGAGGTGAACACCGTCATCTAACCATGCATGAAGCTTCCGGCGTCAAAATCGTTCGATCATGTGTTGGCGGGGAGCAAAGCGGCTCATCCATTATTCCGGAGGGGACGACCGTGGTCAGTTTTGATACTGCAGTCTCATTCCTCGGGTCATGAAGCTGCTCTGTGTTCGGTTGGAGGGGTGCCAGCATGTGTGATGGGATGTCACCATCTCCGTTGGTGCACATCGCAAATCATTGCTTCCGCCAATACATTGTCATTAAAAACGGGACATGAGATAACAAAATGAATGATAGACGCAGTTACTGTAGCAATTCTTCCACTCCCATATTCACGCCGACGCCAGTCTAAAGCATGGTGGTATTTCACACGCTATTCGTGTGACAGATGTTACACCCGCGCTTTGATCTTGACCACCACCACGTACTCACCTTGTTGCTACAATTGTGGTAACTTTCATCTTTACTACAACACGCTTGATAATAATTTCCTCTACATGTAGACTATGATTAGCAAATCATGCATGCCCCCTCAGTCCACTTCAAACTTGGGTGCCTTTTCCGGGGCACATGATTTTTCAGTCAGACATCTAGAACTCAATGCAGTTCATGGGAATGTTTGTTCATGTTTTTCAATATTGGCACTGCATTCTGATATCTACCCAAGGTTAACAATCACCACTATTACAACAATTCAACCCCACCTACTTTAACTCTGCCACCCTTACCACCTTTGAAACATTCTAGCACTATGTTCAAGGGTCGTGAAAAATACCTTGATAAGTTGAATGAATATTTTGGACAGAATGCAACAGGGGGGAGGGTTCGGAGATCATTTCTTCTGTATGGAATGGGAGGCATTGGAAAGACTCAGATCTGCCTCAAATTTATTGAACAGAATGATAAATTGTAAGTATGTTAAAATATTCAGACATTCCAAATAATTGATTTCACAGATTTCTTCATACATTCTGGATTGATGCATCCTCTGAGAACACTATTGACCTTGCATTGAAACAGATAGCTCAGGAAGAGAATGTCATTCCTGGGAAAACAATTTCAGCTGCATTGGGTCTCAAATTGATATCTGAGAGAGACAACTGGCTCATTATATATGATGGTGCAGATGGAGATCATGATATTGTTGAAAAATATCTCCCACCTGGAGACACTGGCAGTATATTGATAACAAGCAGGAATCCTGATTTGAAAAGAATCACAAAGAATTCAATGGAGGTCAGTGAAATGGGAGAGGAAGATGCTATGTTGCTATTACTACAGTCAGCCTCATTGGATGATTCATCTGATCATCTCAGATTGTTAGCCAAACAACTTGTTTCCAAAATGGGTGGCATTCCTCTTGCCCTTGATCAAGCTGGGTCATATATCTGGACTTGTGCTTGTAGCCTTGAGGATTATCTGGAGAAATATTCCAAGCATCATAAAGAGTCATTTACCAGAACTACATTTAAGGGTGCATCCAATTATCAATTTTCTACATATGGGACATGGGAAATATCTATGCAAGAGATTGAGGCTAGGGCTACAAGGGAGGCATGTCCAAGAGCAGTTGCAGCACAGGGTGCCATGACATTAGTGAAGATATTTGCCTTTCTGCATCATACCAATATTCCAGCAGACTTGTTCCAAAATGCTGCTGAAAACTATGTAAAGAGGGTCAAGCAAAATAGCACAGACACACTTCCAATATCAGTGACACTGTTGGATTCTCAAACATTGTTCTTGAATGAGAAGGGTGAATGGGACAAGACACAATTCATGGAAGGTATCCATGTACTGGCCTCATTTTCATTGATCAGGAGGAACAGTAGACAGTTTACAATGCACCCATTAGTTCATTCATGGAGCAGTGACAGGATACCTAAGATAGAGATTGAAACCTATTACTGGAAAGCAAGAGCATTGCTCTCCTGCTCAATAGAGTATGATTATGACATGGACAACCATGCATTTTGTCAACTGGTTGCTCCACATGTCAAATCAAATTGTCAATATGGACTTGACATGAAGATGAGAGCAACTTACTATGATGATGAGCATGAGAGGTTTGCATTTATGTTTTATAACATTGGTGATTGGAAAGAGAAAGAGCAGTTGTTGACTGTGGCAGTGAATCAGAGATGTGGAAGGCTTGGATCAGATCACCCAGACACACTCAGCAGTATGAACAATTTGGCAGTCACATACAGTGATCTTGGAAGGTGGAATGAATCAGAGAAGCTGCATTTGGATGTGATGAATGCAAGAAAAGAGAAGCTTGGATCAGACCACCCAGACACTCTTGGGAGCATGAACAATTTGGCACTCACATACAGTGATCTTGGAAGGTGGAATGAAGCAGAGAAGGTGCAATTGGATGTGATGAATGCATTCAAATTAAAGCTTGGATCAGACCACCCAGACACTCTCAGCAGCATGAGCAATTTGGCAAACACATACAGGTCTCAGGGAAGGTGGAATGAAGCAGAGAAGCTGAAGCTGCATGTGATGAATGCAAGAAAAGAGAAGCTTGGATCAGACCACCCAGACACTCTTGGGAGCATGAACAATTTGGCACTCACATACAGTGATCTTGGAAGGTGGAATGAAGCAGAGAAGGTGCAATTGGATGTGATGAATGCATTCAAATTAAAGCTTGGATCAGACCACCCAGACACTCTCAGCAGCATGAGCAATTTGGCACTCACATACAGTCATGAGGGAAGGTGGAATGAAGCAGAGAAGCTGCATTTGGATGTGATGAATGCAAGAAAAGAGAAGCTTGGATCAGACCACCCTGCCATTCTCAACAGCATGAACCATTTGGCAAGCACATACAGTCATCAGGGAAGGTGGAATGAAGCAGAGAAGCTGCAGTTGGATGTGATGAATGCAAGCAAAGAAAAGCTTGGATCAGACCACCCAGTCACTCTCAGCAGTATGAACAATTTGGCAAACACATACAGGTCTCAGGGAAGGTGGAATGAAGCAGAGAAGCTGCAGTTAGATGTGATGAATGCAAGCAAGGCAAAGCTTGGATCAGACCACCCAGTCACTCTCAGCAGTATGAACAATTTGGCAAACACATACAGTGATCAGGGAAGGTGGAATGAAGCAGAGAAGCTGCAGTTAGATGTGATGAATGCAAGCAAGGCAAAGCTTGGATCTGACCACCCAGACACTCTCAATAGTATGAACAATTTGGCACTCATATACAGTGTTCAGGAAAGGTGGAATGAAGCAGAGAAGCTGCAGTTGGATGTGATGAATGCAAGCAAGGCAAAGCTTGGATCAGATCACCCAGACACCCTCACCAGTATTGCTTGTTTGGCAATCATATACAGTGACCAGGGAAGGTGGAGTGAAGCAGAGCCCATGTTATCCAATGCAATAAATTCAATGCACCAAGTCATGGGACCCCATCATCCAACTACTTTGGCATTCACAGAAGGTTTGGATGAATTGTACCAGCAGATCTGTGCCTTCTGTTGAATGATCTTCACCCCAAATACCCCCTAAGTATAGCCCTCAATGTGGCTATCATTGGTTTGACCCTTAGAGGGGTATTTCTTTTTATTATATTTCTTTTATTTACATATATTTAATTACAGTCCTATATACAAACATGTACATACACTAAAAGTGTATACAAGACCTGTAGATAGAAAATATATGTTCAGTTGCTCTTTCTTGCTTACCAGCATGTGAGTATCTCCTCTCTATGAGAGTAAGACCTGGAGAGGTCTCTGGTCACTGTCTCTGACAGTGATACAATACTCTTGTCATCACAGATGTATGACTCTGTGTCTAACAGACACATGAGCTCATTGTTTATAACAGTGATGACCACTGAGACAAACTATGTCTAAAGGACATATGATTGCTGCTCAACAGGTTATGGGCCCCAATAAGCCCATCATTGTTGTCAACAATGACAAAACATGTCTCAAGGACATGATCAACAATGATGAAAAATTTTCACATTTTTCAAATTATTTTTTTATGAAACAACAAGATGCTAATAAAACATGTTTCATAGATAAAGATATCACATACTATGTCGTCCTCCAAGACTTCCACTGGCATCGATTCCATCAACACCTTCTCTGGCATCAACTACCCCATTTGGGCAGAAAGAATGAAATCCTACCTACTCCATATTGGATCATGGTCTATTATCAACCTTTCATTCCCAAAACCATCTCCTCCTGCCAATGCCGCTACCGCTACACTTACTGCTGCTGCTGCCACCAAATATAAAAAGGAACTTTGAGAATGGCAGAAACTCAATGACTCAGGTCTTGGTGCTCTGCACCTCAAAGTTTCAGATTCAATCAGGTGACACATTGCTACAGAAGACGAACTTCTTACAGCATGGACAATGCTAGAAAATAGTTACAAAAAGACAACTCCAGCACTTATTTTTGATTGTTTTCCAAAAAACAGTTAAATTTCAACTCTCAGGGAAAGATCCTGTACCTGAGATCGAAAGGCTAGGGTCATATTTTGCGCAGCTTAGAGAAGATAAAGTCAATATTCCCAATTTCATGCAGGCACTCATACTCGCAGCCACTCTTCCAAAAGAATGGACTGCTGTTTCCACAGCTATGTTCCAATTATATGGAACAGAAAAATTTACTTTCGAAACAATCTCTGATTCCATTATTGGAGAGTATTGCAGGGGCTATGTGATGAAACAGCAGTATAACTCGAGGGGATAAAGCAAATAAAATTAGTGGAGTAAAGAGAAAGGAAAAAGATGCATCATGGAACAATCAGAAAAAGTATGACAATAACCAGTGTCAGGGTTCTGACAAATCCAAAGATCAAAGACCTTGCCCTCACAGGGGGTTTCAGAGGCAAGGAAAGAAACACACCCAAGAAGCAGATGTTCCTCCTGAATCGGATCAGGAGCAGAATGCTGTTGAGATTATATCTCTGGCTCTTTCCATTGTGGCACGAAATGTACAAGCCCACATGTTCCCACTGGCTGCCTGATTCACGGGTCAGTCACAAACCCAAAGGGGAATGTGGAAATGTTCCAATCAAACTAGAATGCTTGCTGAGCGTATTGGCATCACACCAATGATGGAGATGTTAAAAATACTTGACACCATCACAGAAGATGAATTATCTTTTGAACCACCTCCCAAATGTAAAAGATCTACCATAGATCTTGATTATTCAACAGTGGGAGACCCATATGATGTTTTAGGAGAAATGTTATTTGAGGATGGTGAAAAAGATTACAACATCCCAAAGGATCCTTTTGACAATCAAATGGATCCTCTTTTTGATGATGACACTGTAAGCCTTGGTGATGAGTTAAGTCATTCATTTGTCAATAGAGAAACTACTAAACACTTTTTACATTGACATGGTAGTATAAATGTATATAATGAAAATATACATTATTTTTCTCATTGCAATAATTGTGTGAAATGTAAAGAAAATGAGTCGTCATGGATCTTAGATTCAGGAGCATCATTACACTTTACTCACAATCATAATGACTTTTTATATTATTGACTGCTAATCAATAAAAGGTTTGTACAAACCACTGCTAAAGGTAAAACTTTACAGATACTAGGTGTAGGTGCCATTATGATCAAAATAATTGTCAATGGAAAGACGGATATTAGATTGATCAGGCCAGTCTTCTACATACCTGATATGGATATGAGATTACTCTCCATGGGAACATTCCTAAATCAAGGATATTCCCTTTCAGGAAACAAAGATGATATCAATCTAATCAAAGAATCTTCCATTATCAGATTCTCACCACACAAAGAAGGACAAACCATATATTGGTTGGATTCCAAAATTCACAATGACTCAATAAATGTTGTAACACAAAAACCAGATTTTCATATATGGCATAAACAATTGGGACATCCACAAGATGAAGTAATCCATAAAGGAAAAATTCATCTAGAAGGATTCCCTAATATTCCTGTTCCTAAACAGAAACAAACTTGTTCAGGATGTGCTAAAGGAAAAATGCTCAGTAAATCATTTCCAGAGTCACAAAATTGAGCTTTATCTCCTTTTGACTTAATACATTTGGATCTCAAGGAAATCTTGATGATATCATATCACAAACATAAATATTTTGTGACATTTATTGATGATTTCTCTGGTCATGCTTGGCTTGAACGCCTTTGAGGGCCTCAACGTTGAGCTTGACGTCGATAGGGAGGCTTTCGATGTACCCTGATGATTTTCCGACAGACCTGCAAGCTTGCCCTTTGGGTCGATGGCCATGGAGTCGTCGGTGGGCTCATTGTCCTCTTGTCGGCGTGGTGAAAAACCTCGGTATCTCCCGGAATCAACACATTCATACCGACGCAGCCAGCCCTGTGTGAGGAGGCCCACGATAAGTTGAGCAGAAAAACTCTGTATTGATTAGTGACTAGCTATGTGTTGAGCAGCAATCATATGTCCGTCAGACATAGTTTGTCTCAGTGGTCGTCACTGTCATGAACGATGAGCTCATATGTTCGTCAGACATAGAGTCATACGTCCGTGATGACAAGAGTATTGTATCACTGTCATAGACAGTGACCAGACACCTCTCCAGGTGTTTTGAGTATTGTATCACTGTCAGAGACAGTGACCAGAGACCTCTCCAGGTCTTACTCTCATAGAGAGGAGATACTCACATGCTGGTAAGCAAGAAAGAGCAACTGAACGTATATTCTCTATCTACAGGTCTTATATACACTTTTAGTGTATGTACATATTTGTGTATAGAACTGTAATTAAATATACGTAAATAAAAGAAAATATAAAAGAAAATACCCTCTAAGGGTCAAACCGGTGATAGCCGTGTTGAAGGCTATACTTAGGGGTATTTGGGGTGAAGGTCGTTCAACACCCCCCCATAATCTGTACATTCATGTACTGATTAGTAACGATCTTCTCACAAGTCTGCAAGAAGAGATATATATTCTTTCAAAAATCTTCGAAAGAAATGTGTCCAGAGACACCTTCACGTCTCCACCTTTCTTTTAATTGCCAAGCCCAAAAAGCTTTAGGAGGAAATGTCCAAGGATCACGTCCTTGAAGGGCTTGGTCCATCCACATGGCAACAGCCGGAGTCATTGTGATCAATGGCTGTGGTTTTTTAGAAGGTGTAGGTGGGGTTTGCTCAAATTGGCAGCGAGATGAGCGCTCGCATTCATGACCAACGTTGGAGTGTCCTCCAATCGTTAGGATTGTTTGTTGTTTTTTACTGCGGGGTTTTTTATTTTTGCCCATAATGATAAAGTTGTTCAACAGTCTTTGGTTTTAACTGGAGTAATCTCAACAGTGATAGACTGCTCCCTTTATCGCAGTAAAATGAAGCAGTTTAAGGCCCTACTCCAGGGCCATCAGTAATCAATTTAATGATTCTGATAAACCTAACATTGGTATAAATTTTTGAAATAATATTCGACCAAGATTTTTAGTCAGAATATCTGCAGGATTTTCAGATCCTTTGATGAATCTTAATTCAATCTCTTTGTTATCTATGAGTTTTCGTATATGATGATATTTGATATCAATATGTTTGGAACGTTTTTCAGTAACGGGATTATTTGCAATAAATAGAGATCCCATATTGTCACCGTATATTGGTGCAATGGTTATGGGAAAATGGATTTCTGTAAGAATAGATCTAATCCATTTGTTCTCTCTTGCACAGTCAGATAAGGCCATATATTCTGCCTCTGTTGACGATAGTGCTACCGTTTTTTGTTTCCTAGACGTCCAAGATACTACTCCTCCTGATAAAAGAGTAAAGAATCCAGATGTGGAATGACGATCATTTTTATCTGAAGCCAATCTGAGTCTGTATAACTCATTAAGCCAGATCTTAATGATCCGTCGTATTTTATGCAGAGATCTATTGATTTGGCTAAATATCTAGCCATTCCTATTGCATTTTTTAGATGATCTGATGACGGATTTGCTGAAAATTGCGACATTTTTATAACAGCAAAGCAAATGTCTGGTCTTGTTCCAATCATCAAATATAATAATGAACCAATAACCGATTGATATTGAGATCTAATCGTATGATCTAATATTTGATCATTTTTAATTGGTTCATATCCAGTAGGAAGAGGAGTATTTGTATGAGTAGCATCACTCATTCCTAATCTCTGGATTATTTTATGCAAATAGGGTTTTTGATCGATGGTAATGATATTTCCATTTTTCTTTATTTGAAATGATAAGAAATTTTTCGATTGACCATCGATGAGATCTCCTAAATCTTTAGATTCCCATCTATTCATAAACTCCTGCTTTTTACGCAATGTTATGATTTTGTTGGATCCCAAAAACATTGAATCATCAACATAAATAATCGCTATGACTATGTTGGTTCCTTGTTTAAAAATAAATACACCAGCATCTGAATGTATTCGTATGAAGCCCATTTTTTCCATTGACTCGTCTAATGATTTCCACCAAGCTAATGAAGCTTGTTTTAATCCATAAAGTGCATGGTGTAATCGATATACCATGCTTTTCTTGTCTTTATTGATAAAACCTGGTGGTTGTTTCATATATATTTCTTCGTCCAGTTTTCCATATAGGAAAGCAGCAGTCACATCTAGAAATGATATATATAAATTTTCTAGTGCTGCAAGTGCAAGTATGAGACGGCATGTCTCATATCTTACTACTGGTGAGAATATTTCATCGTAGTCAATGCCATCTATTTGGGAAAAACCCTGGGCAACTAGACGAGCTTTTTTACGTCCATCGTCTTTTTGGACATAAACCCATCTACAACCTATAGCCTTTCGACCTTCAGGGAGATGTTGTAGATTTATTATAACGCCTCTTTTAATGAGCATATCCCATTCTTTTTGTTCAGCGTTAATCCAATCTTTTTGTTCGCTGACTGGTAAGCGAAATATTTCGTGATGATGTTCAGGTACAGCTGTATTAGCTGTTTCATTGATAGGAATTGCACACGATAATAATTTATTAATCGTGAAACAATCTAATCTCGTTCTTCTATCAATTTTTTCGATTTCGACTGGATCTAAATCTCCATAGACGTTATCTGGTCGATTTACTGATCGTCTGGTTCTAGTTGGTCTAGGAGATGATGGTCTTGAAGGAGCAAATAAATCTTCCTCAACTTCATTTTGATCGTCTGAATCATCGCTTTCAGAATTATCTGATTCATCACTTTTAGAATCGTCTTTTGAACTATCAGATCCCTTTCCTTTGGGAGATATACTAGATTCGTCAGATGAGCTATTATCACTCTCTGATTTCGATGAATCTTCTTCTTCATCTGATATATTATGTTCTTTAAACGTTCCATGAGGTATTTCTGGCATGAGATCCTCAAACTCTTCCTCTGGATTGAGGAATGTGGGATTTTGATTAGAGTTTCGACATTTTGGAAATTTTGTTTCGTCAAATACTGCTGTCGTTCCCATAAAAATGGTGTTGTTTTCAGGGTTCATAAATTTATACCCTTTCATTCCATTTTTATATCCAGAAAGATCATCATCTTAGATCTGGCTTCAAGCTTATTTTGTCTGCGTTCAGCAGGAATATAAACATAAGCTTGGCATCCAAACACTCGCAAATCCGATACATTCGGTTTTTTCTTTTCAATAAGAAAATATGGTGTCTGCCATTTATTGCGAGCTATGGGAGTCCTATTGTATAGGTATACTGCGTGTTCAAGCGCAAATTCCCACCATGATTGTGGTAAGCAGGCGTCAAATCTAAGGGATTGTGACTTTTCCCAAATAGTTCGATTCATCCTTTCAGCTCTGCCATTTTGTTGTGATGTATATGGTAACAATTTTTGGATTTCAATTCCAAGATCTTTGAGGTATTTTTCACTTTTAGTGAATTCGCTTCCTCCATCAAATCGCCATTTTTTAGGCAATTTTTGATATTTATTCCTTATTAAGGCAATAAATTGTTTCAGTGAAGATTCCGTATCGGATTTCTTCTTTAATAAACCAATCCATAAATGTCCAGAAAAATCATCGATAAATGTCACAAAATATTTGTATTTGTGATATGATATCATCGAGATTTCTTTAAGATCTGAATGTATTAAGTCAAAAGGAGACGAAGCTCTACTTTGTGACTCTGGAAATGATTTACTGCGCATTTTTCCTTTAGCGCATCCTGAACAAGTTTGTTTCCGTTTAGGAACAGGAATATTAGGGAATCCTTCTAAATGAATTTTTCCTTTACGGATAACTTCATCTTGAGGATGTCCCAATCGTTTATGCCATATATGAAAATCTGGTTTTCGTGTTACAACATTTATTGATTCGCTATGAATCTCAGAGTCTAACCAATATATGGTTTGACCTTGTTCGTGTGGTGAGAATCTTATAATGGAAGATTCTTTGATTAGATCGATGTGATCTTTATTTCCTGAAAGGGAATATCCTTGATTTAGGAATGTTCCCATGGAGAGTAATCTCGTATCCATATCAGGTATATAAAAGACTGGCCTGATCAATTTAATATCTGTCTTTCCATTGACGATAATTTTGATCATAACAGCACCTACGCCTAGTATCTGTAAAGTTTTACCTTTAGCAGCGGTTTGTACAAACCTTTTATCAATTAGCGATCGATAATATAGAAAGTCATTTTGATTGTGAGTAAAGTGTAATGATGCTCCTGAATCTAGGATCCATGATGACTCATTTTCTTTACATTTCACACAATTATTGCAATGAGAAAAATAATGTATATTTTCGCTATATACATTTATACTACCATGTCGCTGTGAAGAGCGTTTAGTAGTTTCTCTATTGACAAATGAATGACTTAACTCGTCACCAAGGCTTACAGCATCATCATCAAATAGAGGATCCATTTGATCGTCAAACGGATCCTTTGGGATGTCATAATCTTTTTCACCGTTATCGAATAACGTTTCTTCCAAAACGTCATATGGATCTCCCACAGTTGAATAATCAAGATCTATGTCAGATCTTTTGCGTTTGGGAGGTGGTTCAAAAGATAATTCATCTTTTGTGACGGTGTCAAGTATTTTCAACGTTTCCGTTGTTGGTGTGACGCCAAGGCGATCAGCGAGGGATCTAGTGTTTATAGATCGTTGCCATGTTCCTTTTCCATATTTCGACTGACCCGTGAATCGGGTAGCTGATGGATGCATGCGGGCTTGTACGTTTCTAGCCGCAATAGAAAGAGCCGGAGATATGATCTCGACGGCATTCTGCTCCTGATCAGATTCAGGAGGAACGTCTGCTTCTTGGGCGCGTTTCTTTCCCTTGCCTCTAAAGCCCTTGCGAGAGCGAGGTCTTTGGTTTTTGGATTCATCAGAACCCTGACGCTGGTTATCGTCATCCTTTTTCTGATTGTTCCACGACGCATCTTTCTCCTTCCTTTTAACTCCGCTGATTTTATTCGCTTTATCCCTCGAATTATACTGTTGCTTCATAGCATATCCTCTTCGATATTCTCCGATGATGGAATCAGAGATTGTCTCGAAAGTGAATTTATCTGTTCCGTATAGTTGGAACATTGCTGTGGAAACGGCGGTCCACTCTTTTGGAAGAGCGGCTGCAAGTATAAGAGCTTGCATAAAGTCAGGAATGTCGACTTTGTCTTCCCTGAGCTGCGAAAAATACGAGCCTAGTCTTTCAATTTCAGGAACGGGATCCTTTCCTGACAGTTGAAATTTGACTGCCTTTTGAAACTGTTCGAAAATGAGCGCTGGAGTCGTCTTTTTGTAGCTATTTTCTAGCGTTGTCCACGCTTTGAGAAGTTCGTCTTCTGCAGCTATATGTCGCCTAATCGAATCTGATACTTTAAGACGTAAAGCACCAAGACCGGCGTCGTTGAGTTTTTGCCATTCTCGAAGATCTTTTTTATATTCGGTAGCGGCAGCAGCAGTAAGTGTAGCGGTGGCGGCTTCGGCAGGAGGAGATGGTTTCGGAAATGAATCATTAATGATAGCCCAAGATCCGATATGGAGCAAATAGGATTTCATCCTTTCTGCCCAGACACGATAATCGATGCCAGAAAAGATGTTGATGGAGTCGATGCCAGTGGAAGTTTTTGAGGACGACATGGTGTATGATATCTTTATCTATGAAACATGTTTTATTAGCGTCTTGTTTCATATAAAATAATTTTTGAAAAATGTGAAAATTTTTCATCGTCGTTGATCATGTCCTTGAGACATGTTTTGTCATCGTTGACAACAATGACGGGCTTATCGGGGCCCATAACCTGTTGAGCAGCAATCATATGTCCGTCAGACATAGTTTGTCTCAGTGGTCGTCACTGTCATGAACGATGAGCTCATATGTTCGTCAGACATAGAGTCATACGTCCGTGATGACAAGAGTATTGTATCACTGTCATAGACAGTGACCAGACACCTCTCCAGGTGTTTTGAGTATTGTATCACTGTCAGAGACAGTGACCAGAGACCTCTCCAGGTCTTACTCTCATAGAGAGGAGATACTCACATGCTGGTAAGCAAGAAAGAGCAACTGAACGTATATTCTCTATCTACAGGTCTTATATACACTTTTAGTGTATGTACATATTTGTGTATAGAACTGTAATTAAATATACGTAAATAAAAGAAAATATAAAAGAAAATACCCTCTAAGGGTCAAACCGGTGATAGCCGTGTTGAAGGCTATACTTAGGGGTATTTGGGGTGAAGGTCGTTCAACACTATGGAATGCATAAACGGCGAGGCGCTTACATCCGCGCGCGAAGTGATCTGGTTTTTGAAATCGTGAACCGTCAAAGCGGTGGCGAAACGAAAGTCGCACCAAAAGTGGTGCAAAAAAAGTCAGTCTTGCATCACTTCCAACTCGCCGTCTCTCATAGCCCTGGTCTTCGTAATTGTGCCAATCGAACATAGCTTGGCATGTAAAATGTTATCATGCATGACAGTGAAAGTGCCAGCAACCCGAAATCGTCCAACAGTGCAAATTTGAGCGGGAGAATCAAATGCCAGTCCACTCCGTGCCCAAAGGCTAGGACGTTATTGATCGTCGATTGCGTACGTCTATGTGCTACAGCGACTTTCATATTAGACCTTGACATAACGATTGGTGGAGATGTCCTCATACAGTAACTCCCTTTGCTATATGAAGACGGCGCGAATCCGACGACGCATGTACTCATGAACTATGTGGCATGCTGGTGCAGGCGTTTTGGGCGATATCTCCCTCCAATTGAACAAGTATCTGCCTTCTCGGGGTGGAGCTTGCACTACTACGATGGCAAAGTTTTGAGGGTGAATTTTACTACGCAGGATGATTCTGGCGAGCACATAGTCATGTTCATATATATATTTCATGGGCACACCTATGATTCCTTCCCGAAAGAGGACACGACGGTCGTGCGCCTTGCGAAAGTCCCGATGACAAAGCTACTGAAGGATATGCGCGCGAGGATGTCACAACTTCGATAGTTTCTTATGCAATGTTAGCAGACGTACAGAAGGAGCGCATGGATGGCACGAACAGGTATCAGTAGATTGTCTCCCTCCGGACCGCTTCCCGTCCTTTCTCTCGTTCGTGCGGGCTTTTGCTTCGGTTCAACTGGCCCCACCTCCAATACAGATCTGTGATGGTGGATTTGAGCCCGATGAATGATCGATGTCATTTGGTGATGCTAGAATCCACAGACGACTCGGCTAAATACTCATGGATGAATGCGTTAGTTGAAAGAAATAAGAAACTGGCAGTAGTTCAACCATCCTCTCACCCTGTCTTTCCCGAGCACTGGCATTGTTTGCATATAGCATGCGTGAACCTTTCGTCGTCAAAGTCGTTCGATCATGTGTTGGCGGGGAGCAAAAGCGGCTCGTTCCCTATTCCGGAGGGGACGACCGTGGTCAGTTTTGATACTGCAGTCTCTTTCCTCGGGTCATGAAGCTACTCTGTGTTCGGTTGGAGGGGTACCAGCGAGTGTGATGGGATGTCACCATCTCCGTTGGTGCACATCGCAAATCATTGCTTCCGCCAATACATTGTCATTAAAAACGGGACATGAGATAACAAAATGAATGGTAGATGCAGTTACTGTAGCAATTATTCCACTCCCATATTCACGCCGACGCCAGTCTAAAGCATGGTGGTATTTCACACGCTATTTGTGTGACGGATGTTACACCCGCGCTTTGATCTTGACCACCACCACGTACTCACCTTGTTGCTACAATTGTGGTAACTTTCATCTTTACTACAACGTGCTTGATAATAATTTCCTCTACATGTAGACTATGATTAGCAAATCACGTATGCCCCCTCAGTCCACTTCAAACTTGGGTGCCTTTTCCGGGGCACATGATCTTTCAGTCGGACATCTAGAACTCAATGAAGTTCATGGGAATGTTTGTTCATGTTTTTTCAATATTGGCACTGCATTCTGATATCTGCCCAAGGTTAACAATCACCACTATTACAACAATTCAACCCCACCTACTTTAACTCTGCTACCTTTACCACCTTTGAAACATTCTAGCACTATGTTCAAGGGTCGTGAAAAATACCTTGATAAGTTGATTGAATATTTTGGACAGAATGCAACTGGGGGAAGGGCTCGGAGATCATTTCTTCTCTATGGAATGGGAGGCATTGGCAAGTCTCAGATCTCCCTCAAATTTATTGAACAGAATGATAAATTGTGAGTATTCAAAATATAGAGATATTCAAAATAATTAATTTCACAGATTTCTTCATACATTCTGGATTGATGCATCCTCTGAGAACACTATTGACCTTGCATTGAAACAGATAGCTCAGGAAGAGAATGCCATTCCTGGGAAAACAATTTCAGCTGCATTGGGTCTCAAATTGATATCTGAGAGAGACAACTGGCTCATTATATATGATGGTGCAGATGGAGATCATGATATTGTTGAAAAATATCTCCCACCTGGAGACACTGGCAGTATATTGATAACAAGCAGGAATCCTGATTTGAAAAGAATCACAAAGAATTCAATGGAGGTCAGTGAAATGGGAGAGGAAGATGCTATGTTGCTATTACTACAGTCCGCCTCATTGGATGATTCATCTGATCATCTCAGATTGTTAGCCAAACAACTTGTTTTGAAAATGGGTGGCATTCCTCTTGCCCTTGATCAAGCTGGGTCATATATCTGGACTTGTGCTTGTAGCCTTGAGGATTATCTGGAGAAATATTCCAAGCATCAGAAAGAATCATTTTCCAGAGCTACATTTAAGGGTGCATCCAATTATCAATTTTCTACATATGGGACATGGGAAATATCTATGCAAGAGATTGAGGCTAGGGCTACAAGGGAGGCATGTCCAAGAGCAGTTGCAGCACAGGGTGCCATTACATTAGTGAAGATATTTGCCTTTTTGCATCATACCAATATTCCAGCAGACTTGTTTGAAAATGCTGCTGAAAACTATGTAAAGAGGGTCAAGCTGTTAGGACTAGTCCCACACAACCACAGGTCTCACTCGAGAAGATGGAGGAGAAGAGAATAGATTCGACACAATAGACCAGTAAGCTGGGTAAGAGCAAACTATCTAGAGTCTTAGGACTCCTACCTACGGATACGCCCTCCTTATATACCTTTGGTCTTGGTCTGTGCGCACAGACTACACTGCCTCCAAGGCTGTGTACGCGCAGCAACGTTCCAGACCCCTCCATAGCCAGACTCGCCCGGACCCCTATGCCTAGACCATCGTACAGCCACCCATGGCTTACCTAACCGGTCCTTCCATAACGGATCCCCCAAGCCCCTATGTGTATTGGTATCCTTCCAAGCGTCCGTAGGCCTCCAGATAAAATATAGAAAAATATGAAAAAATAAGAGACATCGTCCAGTATCGTAACATGACCCCCCCCTTAAGGCTTCACGTCCCGGGAAGCCATGCGTGTCGTAAAAATTATTTCGAGTTCCTAACGAACTCATGCCGCACGTCTTCTTCGGCATATATGTCTCGGCGATCGCCCTTCCAACGCTGCCAGTTTCGTTTGAGCTTTTCTAAATATTCGCGCTCAAACTTGCCATCCTCCCACCCATACAGCCGTTTTGCTATAGGGATCGCTGTGTGGTTCTGCCACTTCCGGAAACTCGCGCTAATGTCGCGCACATTGACCATTCGCCGCGGCGCACTAGGATTCGCCTTGTGGAACTTTTGGACTTCCTTTTTTGCGTTTCCTAAGTTTTCCGCCGGCTCCCAGGTTGAGTCCTCGACTGGATAATTTTTCCATTTGACGAGGTACTCCAAACGTCCACCGCCGCGCCCACTGACGCGGCTGTCCATAACTTCCTCCACTTCGTATTCATCACCCTGTGACTCTTCGACCATCTGCGCTTCTTTGCGCGAAGCCGCTTTTTCTTTTTGACCAGGAAATACTGGTTCTTTGTATGGTTTCAGGTGAATTTCGTTGAATACGTTGTAGACTTTCCAGGACGCTGGAATCTTCAACTGGTATGCCGATTGTCCGATTTTCTTTACGACCTCCAAGGGTCCCACAAATTTGCCGTCCAGTTTCTTGGTGATGCGTAGGGTAGGAAGGTTGGCCGTGCTTAAGTAGACTTTGTCGCCGGGCTGATACTGACGCGCTGGAGCTTTAGACTCATCGTATTTGCGCTTCATCGTTTCCGCAGCTTTTTCAAGCGCAGCCGTCGCGTTCGCGTGAATCCCTTCGACTTGTTTTGCTAAGTCCTCCACCGCAACCACCTTAGGAATGTAGGTCGGATTTAACCCTTGTACGGATGTCGCCCGTAGTTCATAAAAAAGGGGAGTACCTGTTGCCGAATGTACTCGATCGTTGTGACAAAATTGCGCCACTGCCAGCCAATCGCTCCAGTTGTTCTGTCGGTGATTTACGAACATTGTGAGGAACTCCTTGACCGTCTGATTAACACGTTCCGTTTGTCCGTCCGTCTGTGGGTGATACGCTGTGGAGCGGTTTGCCTTAATTCCCAACATTCCATATAAGTCGTCCATGAATTTGGACACAAACTGCGGTCCTCGGTCACTGATGACCTTTTTTGGCAATCCGTGTTCCCTGAATACGTTGTCCCGAAACAGCGTGGCAACTCCTTGTGATGTAACGGTGGAGGTGGTGGGTAGGAAATACGATTTTTTTGTGAACCTGTCCACAATAACCAGGATCATATCATTTCCTTTCGACTCTGGGAGCGGTCCAATCAAGTCCATTGAGACGATCTCCCATGGTGCCTCTGGTACCTCGTTAGGATGCAATGGCGCTGCTCGAGTCTGTCTGTCCGGTTTAACCTTTTGACAGGTTTCACATCCAGCAACGTAATTCTGAATATCCTTGCGCATTTGCGGCCACCAAAAATCCCTAGTCACCAATTCGACAGTTTTATCTATTCCCGGATGTCCCCATGAATGGTAAATTGCCAACAATGATTCACGAGTATGGATGTTTGCAGGTACATAAATTCTACCCTTCCACTCGACCAGTCCGTTTACAACCTTAAAGTCCTCATTATGTTCGTCTAGCCCTTTTCGCACCTGCGTTTCCCATTGTCGATTTGGAATTTTCCGGATATCCTTAATAATATCCTCAATAGCCCTATCGTCGTCATAAACTCTAATAAATAAGTCATCCTTGAGCAGGATGACTCCCTCGTTATCCGGGCCTCCCGGATGATGGTCTGTTCGCCGTGATAAGATATCTGCCTTGGAATTGGACTTCCCTGAGCGATGCTTGATGACAAAATTGTACTCCTGTAGGTCCGTGACCCATCGCGCCTGTCGTCGATTGAGATTCTGCGGTTTCCGGAAGTATGTTAAGTTCTGATGATCTGTCAACACTTCTACAATCTCCCTTGCGCCCTTGAGATAATGCGACCATTCATAAAAGGCGTGCATTACGGCTAGCATTTCCTTATCGTAGATTTCGTAGTTTCGTTCAGCGTCATTTAAGGCTTTTGAAATGAAAGCCACCGGTCGCCAGGATTGATCCTTTCCTTGCTGTGATAAAATTCCACCGATTGCAAAGTCCGATGCATCCACTTCGATGCGGAACTGACCCTCGTCATCGGGAATTTTGAGGACAACCTCCCTCACCACAAGGTCTTTCAGTCCCTGAAAGGCGGTGTCTTGTATCTCAGTCCAGAGCCAGTCGTTTACGAAACCCAAAAACTGCTGTAACTCCCGTTTACAGGTGGGCGTTGGCCACTCTGCAATTGCCTTGACTTTGCCGGTCTCCATCCGGATGGAGTCCTCACTAATGACCAGTCCCAGGAAGTCAATTTCTGGTCGATCAAACCAGCATTTTTCTGGTTTTAAGGACAACTTGTGGTTTTCCAACTTTGCCAGTATTCGATTAACATGTTTGGTGTGTTCCTCTTGTGTAGATGAAAACACCAAAATATCGTCCATGTAGATGACGACCCATCCTTCAGCAACTTCTTGCCGGAATATATCGTTCATCATCGTTTGAAAGGTCGCCGGGGAGTTCGTTAAACCAAAGAACATGACTAGCGGCTCGAACAGGCCTCTGTTAGTCCTAAATGCCGCTTTCCACTCATCGCCCTGTTTGATGCGAACGTTGTTGTAGCCCCAACGAATATCCATTTTGGAGAATATTTTCGCCTTGGACAACTTGTCCACCAGTTCACCAATGAGTGGTAATGGATAGCGGTTTTTTATCGTCATTTCGTTTAATCGTCGGTAATC
The DNA here is from genome assembly GCA_020011035.1 of Amanita subjunquillea. NCBI lineage: Eukaryota > Fungi > Basidiomycota > Agaricomycetes > Agaricales > Amanitaceae > Amanita > Amanita subjunquillea. The sequence goes on along the minus strand of JAEBUT010000010.1, from coordinate 1,264,443 downwards.
CTGTACCGGTCGCAGTTTTCCGTCTTTTTTCTTCACAAAGAAGAATGGTGATGCCATGGGAGATTTACTTGGTTGGATTCGTCCTGATTCCAAGTTTTCCTTCAAGAATTCGTCCAACTGTGCCTGTTCATCCCGGTTAAGTGGATAAATCTTACAATCCACTGGTTTAGATCCCGGTATTAATTCTATGGCATGATCCCCATGGTCGTCGCGGTGGTAATTCATCAAAGGTCTCTTTTTCAAAGACCTTCCGGTGCCCCCAAGTAGTGTTTAGGCACTACTTCCTCCAATGTGCGCTTTTGAGCGGCTTCTGATTCCTTGGCAGCTATATTGGTTGCTACCGAGCGTAATTGTAGCTCTGGTTCCCCAATGTCAATGGCCAACAGTCGTTCGCCTTCCTGTAACCGTTCCATTGGATCCGACTCGTCTTCTGGTTCTTCCACTTGCGATGCCGTCCAGCAAGTTCCTGGACATCGCGTGAATCGAACTTCCTTTCGTTTCCAGTCGATCGCTGGATTGTGGTGTTTTAACCAATCATGGCCCAAGAACAGATCCGTCTTGCCTAAGCGCGCCACGCTGCATTCAATTATCTCTTCATGATCCCCAATTCGCAGCTTAAATTGTGTCATGTATTCAATGCTTCCCATTGCGTTTCGGGACCCATCCGCATTGTAGACTGGTAATGGCTTTATTAGCCGTCGTTTATTTAATTTGTGTCGCTCCACAAATTCCTCGTTGACACACGAGCCAGTGCATCCTGAATCAACTAGCGCTAATATGTTGATTGTTTCACCCGTGTCTATTGTTGTAAGTACACAGTGCAGATCAATCTCTTGTTTGCCAGTTGCATGAACCAACTGCTGCCGTAGTTGCGTCAGGTTCCATATCGCCTCCTGCTCTGACAACTTATTAAGGTCTTCTACTAGCTTGGTATTGACCTCGTTTATTCGTTTTGTCGGTACCCATTCTTTTAAACATCGAACTGCAGTTTCCTTATCTTCCTGCCAGATTCGTCTTAATACCCATTCAGGGGTCCAGGGGGTCAACCGATTCGTTTTTACGCTCACACTTAAGTTTCGTATCCGGTGAATGAGGGGTGAACATTCATATAATAATTCAGGTAGTTGTACACAAGAATCATTGTCCGATACAGAAACTCTATTAGCCAGCAGCGCGGAGCGCGTGCCTACTGGCTGTCGCCAAAACCCTTCTCTTTGCCCCATTCCTTCCACTGCTCCTCAGTGAGCTCCTCGATCTTTATTTCTCTAACACGGCCTTTTCCTTTTTCGGCCCATGTATGTTTCTTCGGTTCTTTGCATTCCTTTGCAAAGTGTCCCTTTTTTCCGCAGTTGTAACATGCACCCGGTGCACGTTTAACCTTGTCTACATCCATAGCATTGGAATCATGGGTAGATGTCGACGCCTGAGCTGGTTTATAGGTGCGTGGGGTTATCTGAGGTTTTTGATAATCCTCTTTGAATGGCGTCTTTTTCTGTCTATCGCCATATGCGTCTCGAGCGCGTCGATAAGCCCTTGCTAATTCCGTGACCCTTTCCATTATCCTTTCCAGGGTATCACCTGCGTCTAAATCTCCGACTCGGATCAATTCAAATCCTAGGTTTGGATTTAACCCTTTCTGGAAATGATCTTTTGCGGCGCTAGCGTTCCATCCTGTCAGCGGTAATAAGGCTTTGAACTCGATGATATAATCTTCAACGGCTCGACTTCCTTGTTGTAGCTTCTGGATCTGTTCGACGGCATGTTCACGAGTTTCTTTTGACATGAAAAAGTCATGCATTTGCCGTTTCAGATCCGCCCATCCCAAAAAGGGAGGTTTCAGGGTCTGTGGATTGCGTTGATAATGCGCGGCTACTCCTATCGAGGCAGGAACAAAGTGTCCCTCTCTTCGTTCCTGATAGGTCAATCTTGATGACCAGCCTTCTTCTGCTACCTTTTGATTGAAGTCGGTGTCGCTATCAATCTGCTCTTTTAATTTGACTGCCGCCCAGGTTCCGGCCCGATCCCCTTTCCCTTTCCTAATTCGTCCCAGCGTAATGTAGATACGCCTGCCATAGTCCGTTTCGTGTGCTAATTCAAAGTATACGTCCATGGCTCGGCACCATGCGTCTACTTGCGCTGGATCGCCTTCATAATGGTCTGGTAGCTCCAGTTTCACCAAAGATCTGCTAGGTAGGGGAGGTCGGGTGTTTTGATATTCCGTCACCGCTTGTTGCAGTAGATTCCCCATATGCGCCGCCATTTGGTTGGTCCCTTCATTCCATTCTTGGATGACTTCATCCCTTTCGGCCACTTGTTGCGGAGTTGATCCTCCTGCTACAGTTAATGGTTCCGGTCTTGGATTCGCATTTGGTCCGAAATAGTAGTTGTACTGATAGATTGCTGATTGCAAATACGCTGTCATTGTATTTGTCCAGCCAAAACCTATTTCGACGTGTCCAAGATCCCCATTAACGATTGCCTGGATCATTGGCCAACCGTTGGTACCATGGGAGCTCGTCTGCACATGAAACCCAACCCATTTGTTTTGTCGAACCACCTTAAACTTAACAGGCTGGTTCGAACGGTACTGAGGATCAACCTGGTTTACCCAATGCGTGGTAGGAAATGCAGGCCACTCAAATCGATTCCATAGTTCTTCCTTGAACAGGGCTAGGTAACAGTAACCGGGTATTGCCGGTGTTACGCGATCGAAGATCTTGACTACCGTTTGTACTTGTTGTTGGAAGCGCCTGTTGGGGTGATTCCCGGGAAGATTAAACCTAATACGGCGGATCTCTCGACTCAGAAATCTTGTCAGGTTGTCGTTCCTTGATGCGCCCACTGTGTATTGTCCGAAACCGTTGCCTTGCAACCGGTACATTTCTTCCCAGCCATGCATCCCATGTTCTCGACGGGATACATGGATTCGTTCCAGTTCAGGCATTATTGTGGATTCAATAATGGCCGTGCTCTCTCGGTATGCTGGCTGCCATGACAATATTTTGTCGACTGTGGGGAATGCTGGCCAATTGAAGGCATCCCAGTACCTATGTTTGATAAGAATTAGGTAACAGTATCCTGGAATCCGGTTATGCAACATTGCGACCCGGGGTCTCTTCAGGTATCGGTCCGCTCCTGCGTCCCAATCTATAGCACCCATGTGTTTCCGATCGTGTCCAGAACGGACCAATGACGCAATCATATCCCAACCCTTAGGTCCTTTGGGAACTCGTTCAATATGGTAGCAGTCATTATACCCATATGTGCATCGTATGTTTACACGACCGTGGATGTTGCGCAGGTTGTAGTCCCACGAGTTGATCTCCTGGATTTGAGGAAATGCCGGCCACTCATACATGTCCCAGAATTGATTCTTAATTAAAATCAAGTAACAGTAGCCAGGTACATCCGGGTGTAACGCGTGTTTAGTGTGAGCAGGACGAGGGTACGGGTAGGGAATCGCTATCTCCTTTTCGACTTCCCGCTTCCAATTGTTGATGGTCCTCGCCTTTTCCTCATTGAACCCCTGTTTTGGTTCAGGATCTGCGGATTCCCAATCCGCCGCACAAGGGATGGTACCGTTGTACCAGTTAGCGTCTGCCCCTGCGGTTCTGGTTAGCGACTTGCTAGGTCCAGATTTGACAATTACCGCTTGGGCATAGGACATGGGCGCTGACGTTGAGCGCGCTGTTGATGGTTGTCCTGCGACCCAGGACGAAATTGTGGAGGCTCGTGCCTTCCCTTTCTTGGACTCTTTTTGTCCGCCAAAACGGGCGAACTTATTGTACTTGCTGCGTCCCTCCATAAGTTTCATGTCCTTCCATGTGTAGGACTCGTCTTCATGTGGGCGTAATGCAGCTTTCTCGATGACATGAAACATGTCGTTCTTGTGATGGTCCTGGAGACCAAATTTGACGGTTTCGTCCCGCATCTCCGGTTCCCAGGACAGGATCTGCATTACTGTCGGCCATTCCGGCCAGTCGAACGTGTGATAAAATTCCTTCTTGAACAGGTACATATAGCAGTACCCGCTCCTTCGCCAGGGTTTCTCCTCTTGGATATCCGTGACGGGCGCACTTGGGAGTTTTGGACGGATCAACGTTTTGACCCAATCGTCCGTGTACGTGAGATCTTCCCCAACGAGTTTAAGGAAGTCTGCGAGTCCTAGCAGGGGTGTTGTGCCAGGGTCCTCCTTCATGATGAGCGGGGATACCAGGAACGGCGTGTTGTACCTGGTTGGCGTTTTCCTTTTCAGGCGTGCCTTCATGTATGGATCGGGTCGTTTCCCATCCAGCCGTTCTTGATTTGCAATCTCCGCGGTCGCTCTATTATAGCTACGGGTTTTGATGTTCCCGTTCTCGGCGTGCATGAGCCGATTTCTTTCCTTTGCCGACAGAACCAGACCGTTGTGTCGCAAGGTAATGATGTTCCAGCCCATTAGTAGGAGCTGGATATTCGACGGCGTGTCGAATAAACGTTGTCGGATCTCTGATTCGGGATCCATGTTGTTAAGCAGCCCCTCCAGGGTCTGCCTGTCCTTTTCCATCTGGGCGAGCTCCTTCTCGACCCGTTTCTGATATCGCCGTTCTTCTCGGCGCTGCTTGAGAAGTTCTTCCCAAGCGTCCTCCTGAATGCGGAGGGTTTCTTGTTCCAGCTGCCACAGCTGAAACGCCCTTTGTCGTTGTTGGAGACGACGCTCCCGATGTTGCGCCTTGCGCCAAGTATAGTAAGCCCGAACGTGGGCGTCTCGCTGCCTGTTGTCGACAAGAACTGTGGTCGACCGAGTGATTTCTTCTGCGCACTCCTGCGCCCATTCGATTCCAAATCGTTTTCCGACCTGCACGAGAGTGAGGCCGGCGCGTGGGATGATGTAGTTGAAAAATGAAGCCATAGTTGCTTCCCTGGTGTCGCCTTAGACCTTTTAAGTAAAAAGGCTGTTGACTCTTCTTCTATACTCGCACTTCCTAATGCGAATATTCTTTGATGCGGTCAATAACGCACCCGCACTCAATTCTTCGATTTATTCCCACCAAATGACCCAAAAGCGTGGTGCCTGGGGCTTCACTCGAGTGTCCTCGTGCTCAGATCGTTAGATCTGATACGTAATTGGTATCTCGAGACTGTTCTCCTTGCTACACGGCACGCTAGTGGACTGCCTTCGCTCGTTCCTGAGCTTTTCCGAGACAAACGGTTTAGTCTGTTGACCAGTGCCTGCCCGCACTTTCAATCACACAGATCTAATCTCGTCCGAATGCCCTTTGTCGCCAGTAACCTTTCGGTAGTAGTCCCTGATGACGATCAAGGAGACTATCTGCTGTCGACATCGTAGGTGATCCTCGAGAGCGGCTCAGTGGTCACGTGGTGTAACGTGCACCGAGGTCCGTCGCGCAGGTTTGAGGGAACTCGTCGAGGACGCGCACAACAGCGAGCAAGAGATGCCCGAGGTGGTTGTCAACGACGGCGAGAGGTGTGGTGTAAAGACTCTAGATTATGTTAGGACTAGTCCCACACAACCACAGGTCTCACTCGAGAAGATGGAGGAGAAGAGAATAGATTCGACACAATAGACCAGTAAGCTGGGTAAGAGCAAACTATCTAGAGTCTTAGGACTCCTACCTACGGATACGCCCTCCTTATATACCTTTGGTCTTGGTCTGTGCGCACAGACTACACTGCCTCCAAGGCTGTGTACGCGCAGCAACGTTCCAGACCCCTCCATAGCCAGACTCGCCCGGACCCCTATGCCTAGACCATCGTACAGCCACCCATGGCTTACCTAACCGGTCCTTCCATAACGGATCCCCCCAAGCCCCTATGCGTATTGGTATCCTTCCAAGCGTCCGTAGGCCTCCAGATAAAATATAGAAAAATATGAAAAAATAAGAGACATCGTCCAGTATCGTAACACAAGCAAAATAGCACAGAAACACTTCCAATATCAGTGACACTGTTGGATTCTCAAACATTGTTCTTGAATGAGAAGGGTGAATGGGACAGGACACAATTCATGGAAGGTATCCATGTACTGGCCTCATTTTCATTGATCAGGAGGAACAGTAAACAGTTTACAATGCACCCATTAGTCCATTCATGGAGCAATGACAGGATACCTAAGATAGAGGTCGGAACCTATTACTGGAAAGCAAGAGCATTGCTCTCCTGTTCAATAGAGTATGATTATGTGATGGACAACCATGCATTTTGTCAACTGGTTGCTCCACATATCAAATCAAATTGTCAATATGGACTTGACATGAAGATGAGAGCAACTTACTATGATGATGAGCATGAGAGGTTTGCGCTTATGTTTTATAACATTGGTGATTGGAAAGAGACAGAGCAGTTGTTAACTGTGGCAGTGAATGAAAAATGTGAAAGGCTTGGATTGGACCACCAAGACACTCTCACCAGTATGAACAATTTGGCACTCACATACAGTGATCTTGGAAGGTGGAATGAAGCAGAGAAGCTGCAGTTGGATGTGATGAATGCAAGAAAAGAGAAGCTTGGATCACACCACCCAGACACTCTCAGCAGTATAAACAATTTGGCAAGCACATATGTTGAGCAGGGAAGGTGGAATGAAGCAGAGAAGCTGCAGTTGGATGTGATGAATGCAAGAAAGGCAAAGCTTGGATCAGACCACCCAGCCACTCTCACCAGTATGAACAATTTAGCAATCACATACAGTGATCAGGGAAGGTGGAATGAAGCAGAGAAGCTGCAGTTGGATGTGATGAATGCAAGAAAAGAGAAGCTTGGATCACACCACCCAGACACTCTCAGCAGTATAAACAATTTAGCAAGCACATACGTTGAGCAGGGAAGGTGGAATGAAGCAGAGAAGCTGCAGTTGGATGTGATGAATGCAAGCAAGGCAAAGCTTGGATCAGACCACCCAAACACTCTCAGCAGCATGAACAATTTGGCAAACACATACACTCATCAGGGAAGGTGTAATGAAGCAGAGAAGCTGCAGTTAGATGTGATGAGTGCAAGCAAGGCAAAGCTTGGATCAGACCACCCAGACACTCTCACCAGTATGAGCAATTTGGCAAATATATATAGGTCTCAGGGAAGGTGGAATGAAGCAGAGAAGCTGCAGTTGGATGTGATGAATGGAAGCAAGGCAAAGCTTGGATCAGACCACCCAGACACTCTCATCAGTATTGCTAATTTGGCAATCATATACAGTAAGCAGGGAAGGTGGAGTGAAGCAGAGCCCATGTTATCCAATGCAATAAATTCAATGCACCAAGTCATGGGAGCCCATCATCCAACTACTTTGGCATCCACAAAATCTTTGCATAAATTGCACCAGCAGATCCAGGCTTCCCATCAAAGATGTCAAGTTTGTCTTTAAAATGACTGAATTTGTTTAATGAGATGGTGGGGATTCAGAGTGACAAGTGTGAGCAGGAGAAAGAAGATGGCATGAAAGAGTGTTGTTTTTTAGTTGGTTTCAAATGTATAGTACTACCTGTAAACCTATGTATGACTGATACAATGTTGGTGTGGTTTCCAAAGTGATCCTCAATAATGCCCCTTCTGAATAATGTGCTCACCACCACTCATGTGTTTTTGAAACTTTATGTCATCAGAGGCCCTTAACAGGCATACACAACCCATAGGGACAATGACAACAATGATAAGAGTGATGAGAGAGAGAGGGAATGAATGGACTGGATCAATTTGTGGTCTACATACATCATTTCAGTTGTACTCTGGTGCACCAAGATTTCATCAACAGCATCAGGCCATGCTGATACCCATCCTTCCCCTAACCAGGACAATGACATCTATTCTGACAATATATGTCCTGTCCCATCCGTCCGTGCAGGAGAGAGAGAGAAAGAGAAGAACTTTGAAACTTGGTCTGGATTGAAAAGATGGGACGTGACAAAATGATATCATAATGCAGTAAGCAGCAACACAAAATCACAAAGAGACAACTCGGCGCGAAGGGGAAAAAAGAGGAAAAAAGACAAAGACAAAGACAAAGAAAAACCGAACCAGAGTCTTTTTGGACGAGAGCCCATTCGATCACTGTTGTTTACACTCCTCCGGGTTCACATTCCCATTATTGTTCCCCGCAGCCGCAGCCGCAGCGCGCCCTCCTCCTCCGCGTTGACGCAAGCCACCACCACCACGTCTGAGATTGAGCAGGCCGCCATCCGAGTCCGAGTCCTGTTAAACACGGATCACAACAGGCGCAAAGATAAGAGACTGAGAAGAATCAAAGAGTCCGACTCGGACCATGAGAAATACACACCTCGTCTTCAAATTCGTCCAGCATGTCATATTCGAGTGCTTTTCCCGTAAAGTAATCAATGGCGCGAGGGATGATCTACATAAGTAATGAGTAAAGATCCGAGGATGAGATTGGGAGGGGGGGGACGGAAGACCTTTTCCTTGAAATCTTCTCCAATCTGGTAATCGACCTCGAGCTTGCTCTCGATCTCTTCGAGTTCGTCATCATTCACCTCTCCGCTCTCGATCGCGTCATCGGGTGGCGGCTGGGGCGGGTTGAAAATTTGAAAAAGGATTCTGTGGGCCTCGCCTTGCGCACGAGCCTCGTGCGGTTCGTAGCTAGCACATCCAAAACCGCCGTATGTGAGCACGCATACACAATGCCAAAAGGTATAGATGAGAGAACTCACTCTTGTTCCTCTGTTTCTTGATCTCAAACTCTTTTGTCAGATCCTGGTCGTCCTTCCACTTGATCTCGGCCCCGATCGCGCAATCAAATCCGACTTCTTCCTGGTAGAGATACGTCTTTTCAAGCAGGTCGTTGTCGAAAAAGGCATTGGGACTGAACATGAACACGAGTTTGAAGCCGGGTTTGCCCCTGATCTCTGGGTCCGCGTCGTTGTCAAGATAGAAGAGACGGATGTCGATGAATTTGAGAGCCTGGCATTGCGACTGGTGATGATGTCACCGAGGACGACGTGATTCCTGAGAGCGGTGAGCCAGAACTCAGGGATAGTAGCAGCGACGGGGGGTGTGTCCTTGGGCAAGGGGGTGTACTTGTCATCGTCTTTGATGGAATACTGCTCGCCGGCCTTGATCTCGTCCGATGCAGGGATGGCATGGCCTGCGATCAAGGCCAGTCTGCGCTCGTACAGTGGCTTTTGGAGGCCCAGATACTGGATGTTGCGATGGTGTGAGATTTATGAGGGAACGTGCATAAGTCAGCAGGGGCGGACCTTTTTATCCAATTCTAAACATTCGCGCTTGTGCTAGTTCTGGAGGTGGTCGTGCTTGGCTTGAACGCCTTTGAGGGCCTCGACGTTGAGCTTGACGTCGATAGGGAGGCTTTCAATGTACCCTGATGATTTTCCGACAGACCTGCAAGCTTGCCCTTTGGGTCGATGGCCATGGAGTCGTCGGTGGGCTCATTGTCCTCTTGTCGGCGTGGTAAAAATCTCCCGGAATCAACACATTCATACCGACGCAGCCAGCCCTGTGTGAGGAGGCCCACGATAAGTTGAGCGGAAAAACTCTGTATTGATTAGTGACTAGCTATGGAACGCATGAACGGCGAGGCGCTTACATCCGCGCCTGAAATGATGGCTTATAGGTGACTCTGGTTTTCGAAATCGTGAACCGTCAAAGCCATGGGACCTAAGCGTCTGTGACGAAACGAAAAGCTAAAATCATGCATCACTTCCAATTCACCGTCTCTCATGCTGCTCTTCGCAGCCCTCGCAGCACGCTTTTTACAATCGTGAATGCAACTTCAATTACGCAACGCCTTGTATTGACGATGCCAAGTGGCCTTGACGTGACCATCCCCACTTCGACGACGGGACGTGACAAGACCTGTCCACTACGTATGGATGATGTGTTTTCCACCCGTCCACAATAGATTTGACGGATTTGGGGGTAGAAAATATATGCATCAAGAAGTCTGCTGCTATGAAGGCGCCGATGACCCGAGACCGTCCAACAGTGCAAATTTGAGTCCGTACCAAAAGGCTGGGACGTCATCTGTTTCGTGTATATATCTATGTACTACACCGACTTTCATATTTTAGATGAATATCTCGTAGGGGACTTGACATCCTCATACCGCAACTCCCGGGATATGTAGGTTATGAGGGGCGATAATGTTAAACGGGAACTAGATGTTTATTCTCAGTCTCGTGTATCGGACTGTACGAAAGACATATTAGTACCTAGATGTTTATTCTATGATAAATAAGATCAGAATGAAGCATGGAGAAGTTTAAGGAAGTCTTACCTCAGTCTCGTGTATCGGACTGAGGTACGACTTGTGTAGTGATTGGGTTTATATACTGTGGTGAATGGCGCTGCTTAACTAGACGCAGAAGGGCATGGTGAAAGGATGTTAAGCCGTACAATGGTGGAGCGCGTCAAGCGCGTGAGAGAGGGGGCATGTAAAGCAATCCATCATGTGAGTGTCGTGATGCGTACACCTCAACAGATAACAGCCGACTTCAGGACATCCAGTTTTTCAAAACCCTGGAGCCGAATTATTCAGCATCACAATCCAAACATGAGATTACTGTTCCGTCCCACCTTGCATCATCGTTCTTGGAGATTTGCGTCCTTGACGCAAGATTGGCACAATCGTGAAACATGAAAATAAGCAAAATAATTGGGTAGAGCAAGCCGCCGAATGCAACAATGTATTGACCCATTGACTACATACGTGGCGCGCCGGTGCAATGTATCGGGCGGCGTCCCCAGCAGCTGCAGACCAGAAACCGGTTCAGCCGCGACTGATCTAGGGATCGCGTACTTTGCTATCGCTCATACGAGCTTGTCTTGCGTTACGTTTCATCCAGCCATCCTCCAATTGTCGTCCCTCCAGAGTCGGGTGCACAGCCGGAACCTGGTTCTCCAGCATTACGATCACTTTCTGAGGAGGCGGAACCATAGCAGTCGATCGAAAAAGAAGGTATCAATGATCATCCGCGAAGGCATTGCATTCTGTGGCCATCATAAACTACAGATCAACGCTCGACGTGAGTGAAAACAAACTCTTTTTGTAAAGGAGCTGGCCAGGAAGGCGAGGTGCTTGTATATGTTATCGTTTGACCACAGTTTGTCAGAGCCGACGGTCCGCGAGGCGATAATTTCATCGCGAAGTGTGGCCTCTGGACGGAGGTAGAGCAGGCCCTTTCGAATGATATTGAACCGTTCCAAAGCTTTGTCATCCGCAGCAGAGAAAGAGAGAGAGTGAGCGCGAGAACCAATTCTAACCCACTCAGGCCGGAAATCTTGCGTTTCTTGGATGATGACATGCTCGACGTATAAATAGTGCAGGGTCGCGCCGCCATGCATATCAAGAGCGTGCCATGATGCCGGGTGTCTGTTAAAATTAATGACCTGTTCTGTGTAACCATCAGATAATCTTGTTAGCGAGAATAGCAAACCGTCCGGATGAGAAATAGAGTCGACTAGGTGGGGGAGAGTACAAACAGGACCACACAAAAACCACAAATATAGAGTCGGCGTGGTTACGAAAAACAACACGTATTGACGGAGTCGGTCATAGATATATCCCAGGCTCAATCATACGCATACAGCTCAAATGCAGCATCGGTTGGATGTGTCAGTCATGGATACCAGGCTGCTATCGTGGTAAAACATATCGAAGTCACCGGCCAAGCAACACGTTCATACCGACGCAATAAGCCCTGTGTGAGGAGGCCCACGATAAGTTCTCAATGTTCAGTTTTTTGCCGCGCAGAAAAACTCTGTATTGAATAGTGACTAGTGACTAGCTATGGAATGCATAAACTGCGAGGCGCTTACATCCGCGCGTGAAGTGATGGCTTTAGCTTTGGGTGGTTCTAGTTTTCTAATTCGTGAGCCGTCAAAGCCATGGTACTTAAGCCACGGCTCACTGCGTCTGACGAAAGGAAATTCGCACCAAAAGTGTTGCAAAAGAAGTCAGTCATGCATCACTTCCACTTTCCTTCTCTCTCATAGCCCTAGCCCTCACAGCACACCTTTATAGTCGTGAATGCAACTTTAGTTACGCAACGCCGTGTGTTGACAATGCCAAGTGGCCTTGACGTAACCATCCGACAGGTCGTGACAAGGCCTGTCCACTACGTTTTCCACCCACCCACAACATATTTGACGGATTTGGGGATATGAAAGCGGACGTGCAGCGGTAGCTCAACGTAACCTATAGTTCTTACTACTGTGCTTTGTTGTGAATCGAACATAGCTCCAATGGCGTGTAAAATAAGATTCAGTGTTATCACGCATGACACTGTCATCGCGAAAATATATCCATCAAAAAGTCTACTCCAGCTATGAAAGCGCCGACAACCCGGGACCATCCAACAGTGCAGATCCGAGTCCGTGCTAAGTGCATACATCTATGTACTACACCGACTTTCATATTAGACCTTGACATAAGGATGGGTGAAGATGATGGCACCATCCCATAAGGGCCTTCTTCGACCGCAGACTTCAGGACATTCAGTTTTCAAAAACAAGTAAAACCCTGGAGCCAAATTATTCAGCATCACAATCCAAACATAAGATTATTGATCCGTCCCACCTTGCAACCTCGTTCTTGAAGATTCGCGCCCTTGACGCACGACGTTGGCACAATCGTGAAACATGAAAATAAGAAAAGTAATTGGGTAGAGCAAGCCGCCCATTGACGACAACCAGTAGCGCGGTTGGTTATGAAATGCACTGTCAGACAGTGCGAATGCAACAATGTATATACCCATGCCATTGGCTACGTGGCATACTGGTGCAGGCGTTTTGGCGACGTGTCCAGCAGCTACTGACAAGAAACCAGTTAGTAAGCTTCAAGCCACGACTGGCCCGTCCAGTGATCGCGCACTTTGCTATCGCCCATACGAGCTGCTTGTTTTATGTTGCGTTTCCGTACAATTGTCGTCCCTCCAACATCCAGAACGGCGATGATGGCTATTTGCGCAAGAGCAAAGTTTTGAGGGTGAATTTTACTACGCAGGATGATTCTGGCGAGCACATAGTCATGTTCATATATATATTTCATGGGCACACCTATGATTCCTTCCCGAAAGAGGACTCAACGGTCGTGCGCCTTGCGAAAGTCCCGATGGCAAAGCCACTGAAGTATATGCGTGCGAGGATGTCACAACTTCGATAGTTTCCTATGCAATGTTAGCAGACGTACAGAAGGAGCGCATGGATGGCACGAACAGGTATCAGTAGATTGTCTCCCTCCGGACCACTTCCCGTCCTTTCTCTTGTTCGTGCGGGCTTTTGCTTCGGTTCAACTGGCCCCACCTACGATACAGATGTGTGACGGTGGATTTGAGCCCGATGAATGATCGATGTCATTTGGTGATGCTAGAATCCACAGACGACTCGGCTAAATACTCATGTACTCATGGATGGATGCGTTAGTTGAAAGAAATAAAAAACTGGTCGTACGTTCAACCATCCTCTCACCCTGTCTTTCCCGAGCACTGGCATTGTTTGCATCTAGCGTCCGTGAACCTTTCGTCGTCAAAGTCGTTCGATCATGTGTTGGCGGGGAGCAAAAGCAGCTCGTTCACTATTCTAGAGGGGATGACCGTGGTCAGTTTTGATACTGCAGTCTCTTTCCTCGGGTCATGAAGCTACTCTGTGTTCGGTTGGAGGGGTACCAGCATGTGTGATGGGATGTCACCATCTCTGTTGGTGCACATTGCAAATCATTGCTTCCGCCAATACATTGTCATTAAAAACGGGACATGAGATAACAAAATGAATGGTAGATGCAGTTACTGTAGCAATTATTCCACTCCCATATTCACGCCGACGCCAGTCTAAAGCATGGTGGTATTTCACACGCTATTTGTGTGACGGATGTTACACCCGCGCTTTGATCTTGACCACCACCACGTACTCACCTTGTTGCTACAATTGTGGTAACTTTCATCTTTACTACAACGCGCTTGATAATAATTTCCTCTACATGTAGACTATGATTAGCAAATCACGTATGCCCCCTCAGTCCACTTCAAACTTGGGTGCCTTTTCCGGGGCACATGGTTTTTCAGTCGGACATCTAGAACTCAACGAAGTTCATGGGAATGTTTGTTCATGTTTTTCAATATTGGCACTGCATTCTGATATCTACCCAAGGTTAACAATCACCACTATTACAACAATTCAACCCCACCTACTTTAACTCTGCCACCTTTACCACCTTTGAAACATTCTAGCACTATGTTCAAGGGTCGTGAAAAATACCTTGATAAGTTGATTGAATATTTTGGACAGAATGCAACAGGGGGGAGGGGTTGGAGATCATTTCTTCTATATGGAATGGGAGGCATTGGCAAGTCTCAGATCTGCCTCAAATTTATTGAACAGAATGATAAATTGTAAGTATGTTAAAATATTCAGACGTTCCAAATAATTGATTTCACAGATTTCTTCATACATTCTGGATTGATGCATCCTCTGAGAACACTATTGACCTTGCATTGAAACAGATAGCTCAGGAAGAGAATGTCATTCCTGGGAAAACAATTTCAGCTGCATTGGGTCTCAAATTGATATCTGAGAGAGACAACTGGCTCATTATATATGATGGTGCAGATGGAGATCATGATATTGTTGAAAAGTATCTCCCACCTGGAGACACTGGCAGTATATTGATAACAAGCAGGAATCCTGATTTGAAAAGAATCACAAAGAATTCAATGGAGGTCAGTGAAATGGGAGAGGAAGAAGCTGTTTTGCTATTACTAGAGTCAGCCTCATTGGATGAATCACCTGATGATCTTGGATTGTTAGCCAAACAACTTGTTTCCAAAATGGGTGGCATTCCTCTTGCCCTTGATCAAGCTGGGTCATATATCAGGACTTGTGCTTGTAGTCTTGAGGATTATCTGGAGAAATATTCCAAGCATCAGAAAGAGTCATTTACCAGAGCTACATTTAAGGGTGCATCCAATTATCAATTTTCTACATATGGAACATGGGAAATATCTATGCAAGAGATTGAGGCTAGGGCTACAAGGGAGGCATGTCCAAGAGCAGTTGCAGCACAGAGTGCCATGATATTAGTAAAGATATTTGCCTTTCTGCATCATACCAATATTCCAGAAGAAGTATTCAAGAATGCTGCAGCACAATATGTGAAGAGGGTCCTTAAAGAGAAGGCAAATCTGATAATCCCAACACAAGCTTCATGCTTTGTACATTTTCCAAAAATAGCCAAACTCTTTAAAAATGCTACTAAAGTTATGAAGAAAGACAAGCAAAATAGCACAGAAACTCTTCCAATATCAGTGACACTGTTGGATTCTCAAACATTGTTCTTGAATGAGAAGGGTGAATGGGACAGGACACAATTCATGGAAGGTATCCATGTACTGGCCTCATTTTCATTGATCAGGAGGAACAGTAAACAGTTTACAATGCACCCATTAGTTCATTCATGGTGCAGTGACAGGATACCAAAGATAGAGGTTGAAACCTATTACTGGAAAGCAAGAGCATTGCTCTCCTGTTCAATAGAGTATGGTTATGACATGGACAACCATGCATTTTGTCAACTGGTTGCTCCACATATCAAATCAAATTGTCAATATGGACTTGACATGAAGATGAGAGCAACTTACTATGATGATGAGCATGAGAGGTTTGCACTTATGTTTTATAACATTGGTGATTTGAAAGAGATAGAGCAGTTGTTAACTGTGGCAGTGAATCAAAGATGTGAAAGGCTTGGATCAGACCACCCACACACTCTCAACAGCATGAAACAGTTGGCAGACACATTCAGTGTTCTTGGAAGATGGAATAAAGCAGAGAAGCTGCAGTTGAATGTGATGAATGCAAGCAAGGCAAAGCTTGGATCAGACCACCCAGACACTCTCAGCATTATGAGCAATTTGGCAAACACATACAGGTCTCAGGGAAGGTGGAATGAAGCAGAGAAGCTGCAGCTGGATGTGATGAATGCAAGAAAAGAGAAGCTTGGATCAGACCACCCAGACACTCTCAGAAGCATGAGCAATTTGGCAAGCACATACAGTGATCAGGGAAGGTGGAATGAAGCAGAGAATCTGCATTTGCATGTGATGCATGCAAGAAAAGAAAAGCTTGGATCAGACCACCCAAGCACTCTCGACAGCATGAACAATTTGGCATCCACATACAGTCATCAGGGAAGGTGGAATGAAGCAGAGAAGCTGCAGTTGGATGTGATGAATGCAAGCAAGGCAAAGCTTGGATCTGACCACCCAGACACTCTCACCAGTATGCACAATTTAGCAATCACATACAGTGATCAGGGAAGGTGGAATGAAGCAGAGAAGCTGCAGTTGGATGTGATGAATGCAAGCAAGGCAAAGCTTGGATCAGACCACCCAAACACTCTCAAAAGCATGAACAATTTGGCATCCACATACAGTCATCAGGGAAGGTGGAATGAAGCAGAGAAGCTGCAGCTGGATGTGATGAATGCAAGAAAAGAGAAGCTTGGATCAGACCACCCAGACACTCTCAGAAGCATGAACAATTTGGCAATCACATACAGTGATCAGGGAAGGTGGAATAAAGCAGAGAAGCTGCATTTGGATGTGGTGAATGCAAGAAAGGCAAAGCTTGGATCAGACCACCCAGACACTCTCAAAAGCATGAACAATTTGGCAATCACATACAGTGATCAGGGAAGGTGGAATGAAGCAGAGAAGCTGCATTTGGATGTGATGAATGCAAGAAAGGCAAAGCTTGGACCAGACCACCCAGACACTCTCAGAAGCATGAGCAATTTGGCAATCACATACAGTAACCAGGGAAGGTGGAGTGAAGCAGAGCCCATGTTATCCAATGCAATAAATTCAATGCACCAAGTCATGGGAGCCCATCATCCAACTACTTTGGCATTCACAAAATCTTTGCATAAATTGCACCAGCAGATCCAGGCCTCCCATCAAAGAGGTAGGTGATATCATACTAAGTTTGTCTTTAAAATGACTGAATTTGTTTAATCAGATGGTGGGGATTCAGAGTGACAAGTGTGAGCAGGAGAAAGAAGATGTCATGTAAGAGTGTTGTTTTTTAGTTGGTTTCAAATGTATAGTACTACCTGTAAACCTATGTATGACTGATACAATGTTGGTGTAGTTTCCAAAGTGGTCCTCAATAATAGCCCTTCTGAATAATGTGCTCACCATGACCACTTATGCGTTTTTTGAAACTTTATGTCATTCAGAGGCCCTTAACAGGCATACACAACCCATAGGGACAATGACAACATGCAGGAGAGAGAGAGAGAGAAAGAGAAGAACTTTGAAACTTGGTCTGGATTGAAAAACATGGAAATGATGGGACATGACAAAATGATATCATAATGCAGTAGCAGCAACACAAAATCACAAAGAGACAACAAGGCGCAAAGGGAAAAAAAAGAGAAAAAGACAAAGACAAAGACAAAGAAAAACTGAACCAGAGTCTTTTGGACGAGAGCCCATTCGATCACTGTTGTTTACACTCCTCCGGGTTCACATTCCCATTATTGTTCCCTGCAGCTGCAGCCGCAGTGCAACCTCCTCCACATTGACGCAAGCCACCACCACCATGTCTGAGATTGAGCAGGCCACCATCTGAGTCCGAGTCCTGTTAAACACGGATCACAACAGGCGCAAAGATAAGAGACAGAAGAAGAATCAAAGAGTCCGACCCGGACAATGAGAAACACACACCTCGTCTTCAAATTTGTCCTCATCCTCGAGGTCCTCATAATCATCCTCATCTTCGTCCAGCATGTCATATTCGAGTGCTTTGCCCGTAAAGTAATCAATGGCGCGAGGGATGATCTACATAAGTAATGAGTAAAGATCCAAGGATGAGATTGGGAGGGGGGGAGACGGAAGACCTTTTCCTTGAAATCTTCTCCAATCTGGTAATTGACCTCGAGCTTGCTCTCAATCTCTTTGAGTTTGTCATCATTCACCTCTCCGCTCTCAGTCGCGTCATCGGGTGGCGGCTGGTGTTATGATCATGAAAATCGGCATTACATTTTCAATCTATCTATCAGTGGTCTGGGACCACTACCACAGTCTTTATACAGGCCAGGAGCCTTAGGAAGGAGCCTGGGAACACTTTGCGTGGGTTAGTGCATGGGAGCGCTTACTATGGAACAAGACGATGGCCATACAAGGTGGCCATACACTATACTAGGAAGGACAGCCGGATTAGGCAAGAGGATCGCGCCCTTGATGGCATCATTGATCGACGTCGGCATCAACGCATCAGGGATCATGCCATCACGCATCAGGAAGCAGCAGTGGCAGCGCATATGGACATATGGGATTGCAACACAGCCTATGGAGACAAGGAGGCTTTAAGGATATAGCCCCTTATGGTTACAAGGTCTAGAACAACCCGGACTGTTCCAGAAGATGGTGTTACAGAGGCTGCGCCCAGAAGCATAGCAACAGTGACAGCGTGGAGGCAGCGCTCATACAAGACAATAAGGAGTATGGATGCTGTGGGAGTGCCGGTGGTACTAGGCAGTGGCAAGGGTCTTGGTAGAATAGTATATAAGTAGTACAAGTGTCTTGAGTCACCCCAGACTTAAGATGGTTTCTCTTACGCCCATGTAAAGACTCTGTCTATAGCTAATATACCTTCCTTCCCTTCCCCTTCTCTCCCCTGCTCGATGAGGCCTGTGGGTCTGTGTCCTAAAGGACGGTGGGTTAGTGTTGTCGGGCGTGAGCTCATAACATAATCTTAAGTCTCTATTACCACACTCCTCGTCATTGTCGACAACAGCGTCGAGCACGCCTTGCTCATCATCCCCCACGACGTCGACAACTATTTCAAAAATTATCTCTTACCGTCATCACTGTGTACAGTGGTGACAGGTCCTTCAAGTCTGCCCGTCTGACCTCTGTGCATGTCACAACACATGACCACAGAGCAGCTCTCGAGGATCTAGGTGACTTCGACTCCAACAACAGATAGTCTCAGTTGACCGTTGTCACTGACTACTAGCGTATCCGCTTACTGGCAACAAAAAGGCATTTGGACGAGAATAGCGCTGTGTGATTGAAAGTGCAGGCAGGCACTGGTCAGCAGACTATACCGTTTGTCTCGGAAAAACCCAAGGAACGGGTGAAGGCAATCTTTTGGCATGCCATGTATCAAGGAGAACAGTCTCAGAATACCAATTACGTATCGGATCTAACGATCTGAGCACGAGGACATCTGAGTGAAGCCCCAGGCACCATGTCATTAGGTCAGTTGGTGGAATTAAATCGAACAAGCAAGTGTGGGTGCGTTATTGACCACATTGCTCCATATCTGTGTTGGGAAGCACGGATATTGAAGAAGAGTTGACAACATCTCTACTTGAGATCCAGGAGCTCGGTGACTCGCTGTGACAACAACCTTGGCAACAATCTATATATGCGAAATCCCTTTTAGAAACTAGGTTATAACGAGATGACTTAGTGTTGGTCAGAAATAGAAATATGGGCGCAAGGAGTGCAAAATAAAATCACTCAGGCAATCGCCATTGACCAAATCGACACACAACAATGGGACGCCCATGTCAGGGCTCACCATTCCTGGTGCTAGGACCAGGAGGGACAAGGGATATGATAGCGCATAGGATTTATGGATACCGCCAAGGAAGCGATACCTCTCCTGAAGATATTTTTGGAATTACGACAGCTGGAAGAAGAGATTGATTGCCGGTGGAGCGCCCGGAATTAATTGAAGATCCTGGGAAGGAAAGCGGATGCCGACCGCTTGAACAAATGGGTAGTTAATTCATCACACTCGTTATGGAAGGATGGAGGCCACAAAGAACATCAACCACGCAATAGTCAATCGCAAGGGCAGAGGCCAGCTGCAGTATCAAACGAGGCATACGTCATACACATCAGGGGAGGATGACCCTGAATTAAGAAATCATCGACAGGATTGCGCGCGGATCAGGAGCGCAATGATCAAAGATCAATGGAATGCTAGCGCCATCAGAAAGACTGCAATAGGAATGATCTAGCCGGACAGTTATCAGAACGGCAGAGATACATTTGGAATGTGGGCGCCCAATGTCACGAAAAGACCACAAAAGGAAGCCTGGGCGGAATTACTCAGGCAACACTGGGACGAGATCCGGTACCAGAAAAGGGTTGAGAAAGCACTCGCCCAAATGGAAAAAGACAGACCCTGGAGGGGCTGTTACACGACATGGATCCGGAATCCGAAATCCGGCAACAACTGTTTGACACGCCATTGAACATCTAGCTCTTGTTGATGGGCTGGAATATAATCACTTTGCAACATAACGGATTGATCTTGTTGGCAAAGGAAAGGAATCAACTGGATGGGAAACGACCCAATCCATATATGAAGGCGCATGTC
This sequence comes from Amanita subjunquillea, assembly GCA_020011035.1. Lineage (NCBI taxonomy): Eukaryota > Fungi > Basidiomycota > Agaricomycetes > Agaricales > Amanitaceae > Amanita > Amanita subjunquillea. The sequence continues at coordinate 1,244,085 of JAEBUT010000010.1, read as the reverse complement.
AAATGGAAGCAATCCCAGATGGGGAATTGCGCAAGCGTCATAGGAGCGCGACGTTAAATAAAGTTCTGACTAGTTGCCCAAAGGGAATATTAATCACGACCCAGCGGACGGATTATCCGGGTGACAAAGTAACAAGTGTTGTTGGAGTGCGACATTAAATAAGGTCTCTACTCGATTAAGCAAGAAAGGTTCTAGATGGAATCCTTGATTAGGAAACAGGTCTATTGTACCAAGCGACGATCGCCCAGTAAGGCGCTGGGATATCAAAAGCAGTTATCTATGCCATCAACGAAGGACGAACGATGGAACTCTTGCCATCATTGACAACAAAGCATCGCATGGATCATTGTCACTTGCGTCTTTGGTGGAATTTTATTACTCTCAATCAACAGGACTGGCATACCCTTGTCAGACTATGTTCAGAACTCGAGCCGGGCATCTCGTAAAAAGGTCTAGCTATGGAAATGCAGGCGCCAGAAAGACCGCTTTGGAATAGTGGATGCCAGGGAAAAATCACTAATGCAGAATCAACTGCATTGAAAAGATTAAATGATAAAGGAGGATATTTGAGGACCGATTAAATTACTCAGCGCAAATAGGAGGATGGCTGGTTATTTTGAATCAGCAATCAAATCTGGAAACATAGGATGGGAGCATAAACAATGCTCTCCTTGTATAATGTCATACCCCAATGATTAGATCAGAAGGATTACAGGAAAAAGGAGATGACATTCAACAAACCCAATCAAAACCAAAAGGAGTACAGAAGAGTGGAAGCCAACCACTGTAAAAAAAAATGTGTGGAAATTCCAGTAAGGCGCTGGATAAACAAAAGCACCGTCAATACCAGAAGTTCACAGAGTCATAAGCGATGACACTCCCTTGGATAGGGATGTGAGAATATTCTGATAGCAGTAGCAACCTGCTGAAACAAATTGCGTTTCCAGAAGGGTTCAGTCTACTTAGGTTCAGATATTATATGACGAATACATGGACAACAGGGACTCTAAAGGAACAAAGCACTGGAGCTATACAGGGAATTTAGCCTAGGGGACAGCCTGGGGAAGAGGTTGTTCCGTGACAAGTAGTCGACAGGACAAGTCGACGTGATAAAAGGGTTGCAACCTTACAACAAAATAGCTACAGAACGTGAAAATGGGAAATTTTTTTTTTTCTTCTACCCCTATGTTATTCGCTCTCGCCAGGGCAGGTCACTTGGTCCTGTAGCCTGGAAGTCTCCACTCCCAAGTAACCTGCGGATTTCTCGGGACGCGAAATCTTGGGGAAGAGGTAGAGGAGGTGAACGGAGACCGACAGAATGAAGGCAGGACGACGGAGACCTGAAGGGTGCGAACGGATCGTGAGCACCTGAGGAGTCTATCCTGAGTAGCTGCGGAATGACAAGGGCTCGGGGCTCTTCCTCAGAAGCAACGACCTGAAAGGGAAAATAAAAATTTTGGGACTTTTCATTTTTCTGGACGCAAAGAACCCCAGTAAGGCGCTGGGTCATCAAAAGCAAGAACATAAATCAGGCGCAGGATACAAAGTGCAGGGAATTCCAGTAATGCGCTGGATTATCAAAAGCAAATATTAAAGTCTGTAACAAGGGAGCCTAAAGCGTAGGCACTTAGGAAGGATCACTTAGGAAGGCAAAAGGGATTGTAATCGGCAGGATGCCAAGGATTAAATCATTGTCAGAAAGAGGATCAATATTTTGTCAACATTACAGGACGTCCAGTTGAGAGCTGGAGTATCAAAATCTCAAAAACAAATAAGCGAACTTGGTGGACGACCAGGAATCTTTCATATTGGGATATGGGTTCTTTTAGAAAATCAAGATTAGCATTGCAGTGGCAGGACATAGCCACGCATTGGATTCCTCGGGACGAGGAATCTTGGGGAAGAGGTAATGTTACGATCATGAAAATCGGCATTACATTTTCAATCTATCTATCAGTGGTCTGGGACCACTACCACAGTCTTTATACAGGCCAGGAGCCTTAGGAGGGAGCCTGGGAACACTTTGCGTGGGTTAGCGCATGGGAGCGCTTACTATGGAACAAGACGATGGCCATACAAGGCGGCCATACACTATACTAGGAAGGACAGCCGGATTAGGCAAGAGGATCGCGCCCTTGATGGCATCATTGATCGACGTCGGCATCAACGCATCAGGGATCATGCCATCACGCATCAGGAAGCAGCAGTGGCAGCGCATATGGACATATGGGATTGCAACACAGCCTATGGAGACAAGGAGGCTTTAAGGATATAGCCCCTTATGGTTACAAGGTCTAGAACAACCCGGACTGTTCCAGAAGATGGTGTTACAGAGGCTGCGCCCAGAAGCATAGCAACAGTGACAGCATGGAGGCAGCGCTCATACAAGACAATAAGGAGTATGGATGCTGTGGGAGTGCCGGTGGTACTAGGCAGTGGCAAGGGTCTTGGTAGAATAGTATATAAGTAGTACAAGTGTCTTGAGTCACCCCAGACTTAAGATGGTTTCTCTTACGCCCATGTAAAGACTCTGTCTATAGCTAATATACCTTCCTTCCCTTCCCCTTCTCTCCCCTGCTCGACGAGGCCTGTGGGTCTGTGTCCTAAAGGACGGTGGGTTAGTGTTGTCGGGCGTGAGCTCATAACATTTACGGTCATGTCCTGATCGGACCAGTGATGCAACCATGTCCCAACCTCTAGGTCCTTTTGGAACACGCTCAATATGGTAACAATCATTGTATCCATATGTTCGTCTGATATTCACACGACCGTGGGTGTTGCGAAGGTTATAATCCCACGAATTAATCTCCTGAATCTGAGGAAATGCCGGCCACTCGTACATGTCCCAAAATTGGTTTTTTATTAAAATGAGATAACAATATCCGGGTACATCCGGATGTAACGCATGCTTAGTATGCACAGGACGGGGGTACGGGTATGGAATCGTTATTTCCTTTTCGACTTCCCGTTTCCAGTTGTTGATCGTCCTTTGTTTTTCCTCATTGAACCCCTGTTTGGGTTCAGTATCTGCGGATAGCCAATCCGCTGCGCATGGAACGGTACCATTGTACCAATTGGCGTCTGCTCCTGCGGTTCTGGTTAGCGACTTGCTAGGTCCAGAATGGACAGTTACCGCTTGAGCATATGACATGGGCGCTGACGTCGAGCGCGCAGTTGATGGTTGTCCTGCGACCCAGGACGAAATTGTGGAGGCTCGTGCCTTCCCTTTCTTGGACTCTTTTTGTCCGCCAAATCGGGCGAACTTATTGTATCTGCCGTGTCCTTCCATGCGTTTCAGATCCTTCCAGGTATAGGAATCGTCCTCACGCGGGCGCAGCGCAGCTTTTTCGATGACATGAAACATGTCAGCTCTGTGGTGATCCTGGAGACCAAATTTGATGCTCTCATCGCGCATCTCCGGTTCCCAGGATAATATCTGTGTAATGGTTGGCCAGGCCGGCCAATTGAACTTGTTGTAGTATTCTTTCTTGAATAGGTACATATAACAGTACCCACTCCTTCGCCATGGCTGATCCTCGGGGATGTCCGTGACGGGCGCGCTTGGTAGTTTTGGACGAGTCAACGTTTTGACCCAATTGTCCGTATAGGTGATATCTTCCCCAACGAGTTTGAGGAAGTCTGCGAGTCCTAGCATGGGATGCGTGCCAGGGTCGGTTTTCATAATTAGGGGCGAGCACAGGAAAGGCGTGTTATACCTTGTCGGGGATTTCAACCTGTTTAGGCGAGCCTTCATGTATGGGTCGGGTCGCTTCCCGTCCAATTGCTCCTGGTTCTCAGTATGCGCCATTGCCCTGTTATAGCTATGGGTTTTAATGTTCCCGTTCTTGGCGTGCATGAGTCGATTCCGCTCCTTGGCTGACAAGACCAAGCCGTTGTGTCATAGTGTGATAATATTCCAACCCATCAACAAGAGTTGGATGTTTGACGGCGTGTCAAACAATCGTTGTCGGATCTCGGACTCCGGATCCATATCGTGTAGGAGCCCCTCCAGGGTCTGCCTGTCCTTCTCCATTTGGGCAAGCTCTTGCTCAACCCGCTTTTGGTATCTGCGCTCGTCCCGGCGCTGCCTGAGAAGTTCTTCCCAAGCGTCCTCCTGAATTCGGAGAGCCTCCTGTTCCTGCTGCCACAGCTGGAACTTGTATCGTCTTTGTTGGAGTCGTCGCTCCCGGTGTTGCGCCTTGCGCCAAGTATAGTATGCCCGGACGTGGGCGTCGCGTTGTCAGTTGTCCGTAACAAGGGCGACCGACCGAGTAATTTCTTCTGCGCACTCCTGCGCCCATTCGATTCCGAATCGTTTGCCAGCCTGCACGAGAGTGAGACCGGCGCGGGGGATGATGTAGTTGAACAAAGAAGCCATGGTTGCCTCCCTGATTGTTGCCTAGACCTTTTAAGTAAAAAGGTTGTTGACTCTTCTTCTATATCCGTACTTCCTAATACGAATATTCTTTGATGCGGTCAATAACGCACCCGCACTCAATTCTTCGATTTATTCCCACCAAATGACCCAAAAGCGTGGTGCCCGGGGTTTCACTCGAGTGTCCTCGTGCTCAGATCGTTAGATCCGATACGTAATTGGTATCTCGAGACTGTTCTCCTTGCTACACGGCACGCTAGTGGACTGCCTTCGCTCGTTCCTGAGCTTTTCCGAGACAAACGGTTTAGTCTGCTGACCAGTGCCTGCCTGCACTTTCAATCACACAGATCTAATCTCGTCCGAATGCCTTTTGTCGACAGCAACCTTTCGGTAGTAGTCCCTGATGACGATCAAGGAGGCTATCTGTTATCGAAGTCGGTGGTGATCCTCGAGAGCTGCTCAGTGGTCACGTGGTGTAACGTGCACCGAGGTCAGTTGCGCAGACTTGAGGGAACTCGTCGAGGACGCGCACGACAGCGAGCAAGTGATGCCCGAGGTGGTTGTCAATGACGGTGAGAGGTGTGGTAAGAAAGACTCTAGATTATGTTAAGACGAATCTAAACACAGCCACAGGTCTCAGACAAGGAGAGGATGAAGAGAGTTGTATTGACACAATAGACCAGTAAGCTGGATTAGAGCAAACTATCTAGAGTCTTAGGACTCCTACCTACAGATACGCCCTCCTTATATACCTTTGGCCCATGGTCTGTGCGCACAGACTACACTGCCTCCAAGGCTGTGTACGCGCAGCAACAGCCCAGACCCCTCCATAGCCAGACTCGCCCGGACCCCTATGCCTAGACCTCCGTACAGCCACCCATGGCTTACCTAACCGGTCCTTCCATAATGGGTCTCCCCAAGCCCCTATGCGTATTGGTATCCCTCCAAGCATCCGTAGGCCTCCAGATAAAATATAGAAAAATAGTAGAAAATAGGAGAAAACGTCCAGAGTCGTAACAGGTGCGTTATTGACCGCATCAAAGAATATTCGTATTAGGAAGTACGGATATAGAAGAAGAGTCAACAACCTTTTTACTTAAAAGGTCTAGGCAACAATCAGGGAGGCAACCATGGCTTCTTTGTTCAACTACATCATCCCCCGCGCCGGTCTCACTCTCGTGCAGGCTGGCAAACGATTCGGAATCGAATGGGCGCAGGAGTGCGCAGAAGAAATTACTCGGTCGGTCGCCCTTGTTACGGACAACTGACAACGCGACGCCCACGTCCGGGCATACTATACTTGGCGCAAGGCGCAACACCGGGAGCGACGACTCCAACAAAGACGATACAAGTTCCAGCTGTGGCAGCAGGAACAGGAGGCTCTCCGAATTCAGGAGGACGCTTGGGAAGAACTTCTCAGGCAGCGCCGGGACGAGCGCAGATACCAAAAGCGGGTTGAGCAAGAGCTTGCCCAAATGGAGAAGGACAGGCAGACCCTGGAGGGGCTCCTACACGATATGGATCCGGAGTCCGAGATCCGACAACGATTGTTTGACACGCCGTCAAACATCCAACTCTTGTTGATGGGTTGGAATATTATCACACTATGACACAACGGCTTGGTCTTGTCAGCCAAGGAGCGGAATCGACTCATGCACGCCAAGAACGGGAACATTAAAACCCATAGCTATAACAGGGCAATGGCGCATACTGAGAACCAGGAGCAATTGGACGGGAAGCGACCCGACCCATACATGAAGGCTCGCCTAAACAGGTTGAAATCCCCGACAAGGTATAACACGCCTTTCCTGTGCTCGCCCCTAATTATGAAAACCGACCCTGGCACGCATCCCATGCTAGGACTCGCAGACTTCCTCAAACTCGTTGGGGAAGATATCACCTATACGGACAATTGGGTCAAAACGTTGACTCGTCCAAAACTACCAAGCGCGCCCGTCACGGACATCCCCGAGGATCAGCCATGGCGAAGGAGTGGGTACTGTTATATGTACCTATTCAAGAAAGAATACTACAACAAGTTCAATTGGCCGGCCTGGCCAACCATTACACAGATATTATCCTGGGAACCGGAGATGCGCGATGAGAGCATCAAATTTGGTCTCCAGGATCACCACAGAGCTGACATGTTTCATGTCATCGAAAAAGCTGCGCTGCGCCCGCGTGAGGACGATTCCTATACCTGGAAGGATCTGAAACGCATGGAAGGACACGGCAGATACAATAAGTTCGCCCGATTTGGCGGACAAAAAGAGTCCAAGAAAGGGAAGGCACGAGCCTCCACAATTTCGTCCTGGGTCGCAGGACAACCATCAACTGCGCGCTCGACGTCAGCGCCCATGTCATATGCTCAAGCGGTAACTGTCCATTCTGGACCTAGCAAGTCGCTAACCAGAACCGCAGGAGCAGACGCCAATTGGTACAATGGTACCGTTCCATGCGCAGCGGATTGGCTATCCGCAGATACTGAACCCAAACAGGGGTTCAATGAGGAAAAACAAAGGACGATCAACAACTGGAAACGGGAAGTCGAAAAGGAAATAACGATTCCATACCCGTACCCCCGTCCTGCGCATACTAAGCATGCGTTACATCCGGATGTACCCGGATATTGTTATCTCATTTTAATAAAAAACCAATTTTGGGACATGTACGAGTGGCCAGCATTTCCTCAGATTCAGGAGATTAATTCGTGGGATTATAACCTTCGCAACACCCACGGTCGTGTGAATATCAGACGAACATATGGATACAATGATTGTTACCATATTGAGCGTGTTCCAAAAGGACCTAGAGGTTGGGACATGGTTGCATCACTGGTCCGATCAGGACATGACCGTAAACACATGGGTGCTATTGAATGGGACGCAGATTCGGACCAATACTTCAAAAGGCCTCGAATTGCATTACTCCATAACAGGATTCCTGGGTACTGTTACTTAATTTTGATCAAACCGTGCTACTGGGATTCCTTTAACTGGCCCGCGTTTCCTACTGTCAATAAAATTCTGTCATGGCAACCCGCGTACAGGGAGAGTACTGCCATTATTGAGTCAACAATAATGCCAGAGCTCGAGCGAATTCATGTGTCCTCTCGGGAACATGGAATGCATGGTTGGGAAGAAGTGTACCGATTGGCCGGACACGGCTATGGACAATACACCATGGGTGCAACCAGAAACGACAACCTGACAAGGTTCCTCGGACAGGAAATTCGCCGTATCAGGCTAAATCTACCAGGCAACCACCCAAATAGGCGATTCCAGCAGCAGGTTCAAACTGTAACAAAAATCTTTGACCGCGTAACACCTGCTATACCCGGATATTGCTATTTAGTTCTGTTCAAAGAAGAACTATGGAGTGCGTTTGAATGGCCCGCTTTTCCCATGTCACATTGGGTCAACCAAGTCGACCCGCAGTACCGCTCGAACCAATCAGTAAAATTTAAAGTGGTACGACACAACAAATGGGTTGGATTTCACATACGAGCAAGCGTTAATGGGACCAGTGGACGGCCGATGATTCAGGCAATTGTCAATGGAGATCTAGGACATGTGGAAATAGGATTTGGTTGGACAAATACAATGACGGCATATTTGCATGCCGCCATCAATCAGTACAACTACTATTTCGGACCAAATGCAACTCCGAGACCAGAACCCTTGACCGTAGCAGGAGGATCAACCCCCGCAACAAGTGGCAGAAAGGGATGAAGCCATCCAAGAATGGAACGAAGGAACCACCCAAATGGCGGTGCATATGGGAAACTTGGTGCAGCAAGCGGTGACCGAATACCAAAACACCCGACCTCCCCCCACCTAGCAGATCATTGGTAAAGCTAGAATTACCGGATCATTACGAAGGAGACCCAGCACAAGTAGATGCATGGTGCCGAGCCATGGATGTGTACTTTGAATTAGCACACGAAACAGACTATGGCAGGCGAATCTACATTACCCTAGGACGAATCAGAAAAGGAAAAGGGGATCGGGCCGGAACCTGGGCTGCGGTTAAATTAAAGGAGCAGATTGATAGCGATACCGATTTCAATCAAAAGGTGGCGGAAGAAGGATGGTCATCAAGGTTAACCTATCAGGAACGAAGGGAAGGACACTTCGTCCCGGCATCAATAGGAGTAGCCGCGCACTACCAGCGCAATCCTCAAAACTTGAAACCTCCCTTTTTGGGATGGGCGGACTTGAAACGGCAAATGCATGATTTCTTCATGTCAAAAGAAACTCGGGAGCATGCAGTTGAACAGCTTCAGAAACTGCAACAGGGAAGTCGGGCTGTAGAAGATTACATCATCGAATTCAAAGCCTTGTTACCGCTAACGGGATGGAATGCCAGCGCCGCCAAGGATCATTTCCAAAAGGGACTAAATCCAAACCTAGGGTTTGAATTGATCCGGGTTGGAGATCTCGATGAGGGCGATTCCTTGGAACGGATCATGGAAAGGGTTACGGAATTGGCACGAGCCTATCAAAGGGCCAGAGATGCATATGGTGACCGACAAAAGAAAACACCATTTAGAGAGGATTACCAAAAGCCCCAGCCGGTATCGCGAACGTATAAACCGGCTCAGGCGTCAACATCTACCCACGATTCCAACGCAATGGATGTGGATAAGGTCAAACGTGCACCAGGTGCATGTTTTAACTGCGGGAAGAAAGGACACTTTGCAAAGGAATGCAAAGAACCGAAAAAACACACATGGACTGAAAAAGGAAAAAACCGTGCAAGAGAAATAAAGATCGAGGAGCTCACGGAGGAGCAATGGAAGGAGTGGGGAAAAGAAAAGGGTTTTGGCAACAGCCAGTAGGCACGCGCTCCGCGCTGCTGGCTAATAGAGTTTCTGTATCGGACAATGATTCCTGTGTACAATTACCAGAATTATTATATGAATGTTCTCCCCTCATTCACCGGATACGAAACTTGAGTGTGAGCGTAAAAACAAATCGGTTGACCCCATGGACCCCTGAGTGGGTGTTAAGACGAATCTGGCAGGAAGATAACGAGACTGCAGTTCGTTGCTTAAGGGAATGGGTACCGACAAAACGAGTAAACGAGGTCAATACCAAGCTGGTAAATGATCTTAATAAATTATCGGAACAGGAGGCATTGTGGAATCTAGGACAACTGCGGCAGCAGTTGGTTCACGCAACTGGCAAACAAGAGATTGATTTACACTGTGTACTTACAACAATGGACACAGGTGAAATAATCAACGTACTAGCGCTGGTTGATTCCGGATGCACCGGCTCCTGTGTTAATGAAGAATTTGTGGAACGACACAAATTAAACAAACGACGGCTGATAAAGCCTCTACCAGTCTACAATGCGGATGGGTCCCGGAACGCGATGGGAAGCATTGAATACATGACACAATTTAAGCTGCGAATTGGGGATCATGAGGAAATAATTGAGTGCAGCGTAGCGCGTTTGGGGAAGACGGATCTGTTCTTAGGTCATGACTGGTTAAAACACCATAACCCAGCCATTGACTGGAAGCGAAAGGAGGTTCGATTCACGCGATGTCCAGGGACCTGCTGGACGGCATCTCAGGTAGAAGAACCTGAAGACGAGTCAGACCCAATGGAACAGCTTCAGGAAGGCGAACGACTATTGGCTATTGATATTGGGGAACCGGAGCTACGACTACGCTCAGTAGCAACCAATATAGCGGCTAAGGAATCGGAAACTGCTCAAAAGCGCACACTAGAGGAAGTAGTGCCTAAACACTACTTAGGTCACCGGAAGGTTTTTGAAAAAGAAACCTTTGATGAATTACCGCCACGACGAGCATGGGACCATGCTATAGAATTAATACCAGGGTCTAAACCAGTGGATTGTAAGATATACCCACTGAACCGGGATGAACAGGCACAGTTGGATGAGTTCCTGAAGGAAAACCTCGAATCAGGTCGAATTCAACCTAGCAAATCGCCCATGGCATCACCATTCTTCTTTGTGAAGAAAAAGGACAGCAAACTACGACCGGTACAGGACTACCGACGATTGAATGAAATGACGATCAAAAACCGATACCCGTTACCCCTTATTGGCGAACTAGTGGACAAATTATCCAGGGCAAAGATATTTTCTAAAATGGATATACGCTGGGGATACAATAACGTTCGCATTAAGCAGGGCGATGAGTGGAAAGCGGCATTCAGGACCAATCGAGGGCTGTTCGAACCATTAGTTATGTTCTTTGGCTTGACGAACTCGCCGGCAACGTTTCAAACAATGATGAATGATATCTTCCGACAAGAAGTTGCTGAGGGATGGGTGGTTATCTATATGGACGATATATTAGTGTTCTCATCAACACAGGAAGAACACACTAAGCATGTCAACCGTATCCTGGCCAAATTAGAGAACCACAAGCTGTCATTGAAACCGGAAAAATGCTGGTTTGATCGCCCAGAAATCGACTTTTTGGGACTAGTTATCAGTGAGGATTCAATCCGGATGGAGACCGGCAAGGTTAAAGCAATCGCAGAATGGCCGACGCCCACCTGTAAACGAGAATTACAGCAGTTCCTGGGATTCGTGAACTTCTATCGTCGTTTTGTGGAGGGATTCGCTTCAACAGCTAAGCCGCTGACAAAGTTGACCGGAAAGGACGAGTGGCTCTGGACCAAACTACAAGACACCGCCTTTCAGGGACTGAAAGACCTTGTGGTGCGGGAGGTTGTACTCAAAATCCCAGACGATGAGGGTCAATTTCGAATTGAAGTCAATGCATCGGATTTTGCAATTGGCGGTATTTTGTCACAACAGGGAAAGGATGGATCGTGGCAGCCGGTGGCCTTTATTTCAAAAGCCTTGAACGACGCCGAACGGAACTATGAGATTTACGACAAAGAGATGCTTGCAGTAATGCACGCGTTTTACGAATGGTCCCACTACCTCAAAAGCACCAAGAAAATTGTCGAGGTATTAACGGACCACCAGAACCTGACATACTTCAGGAAGCCGCAAAACCTTAACTGACGACAGGCACGATGGGTCACAGATTTACAAGAGTATAATTTCGTTATCAAGCATCGCTCAGGGAAGTCCAATTTTAAAGCGGATATTTTGTCACGACAAACGGACCATCATCCGGGAGGCCCGGATAATGAGGGAGTCATCCTACTCAAAGACGATTTGTTCGTCAGGGTCTATGACGATGATAGGGCCATTGAAGATATCATCAAGGACATTAGGAAAATTCCTAACAGACAATGGGAAACCCAGGTCCGAAAAGGGCTAGATGACAATAGCGGAGATTTTAAAGTCGTAAATGGACTAGTGGAGTGGAAAGGCAGGATCTATGTACCTGCCAATATACATACTCGTGAATCGCTGTTGACAATCTACCACTCCTGGGGACACCCAGGAATAGACAAAACAGTTGAACTGGTAACAAGGGATTTTTGGTGGCCTCAAATGCGCAAGGACATCCAGAACTACGTTGCGGGATGTGAAACCTGTCAAAAAGTCAAGCCAGATAGGCAGGCTTGAGCAGCGCCATTACATCCTAACGAGGTACCTGGAGCGCCATGGGAGATCATCTCAATGGATCTCATAGGGCCGTTACCGGAATCAAAAGGCAACGACATGATCCTGGTTATAGTGGATCGATTCACAAAGAAGTCGTATTTCCTACCAACAACATCCACTGTTACATCACAAGGAGTGGCCACTCTTTTCCGGGACAATGTGTTTAGGGAGCATGGATTGCCCAAGAAAATCATCAGTGATCGAGGGCCACAATTCGTCTCCAAATTCATGGACGATTTGTACGGCATGTTGGGAATCAAGGCAAACCGCTCTACGGCGTATCACCCCCAGACGGATGGACAAACGGAACGTGTCAATCAGACAGTAAAGGAGTTCCTCACAATGTTTGTCAACCATCGGCAAAACAACTGGAGTGATTGGCTAGCTGTGGCGCAATTCTGTCACAACGATCGAGCGCATTCGGCAACGGGATATTCTCCGTTCTTCATGAACTACGGGCGACATCCATACAAGGGGTTAAATCCGACTTATGTTCCAAAAGTGGTAGCGGTTGAGGACTTAGCAAAACAGGTCGAGGGAATCCACGCCAACGCTACCGCGGCACTTGAAAAAGCCGCAGAAACCATGAAGCGCAAATACGACAAATCCAAGGCACCCGCGCGCCAATATCAACCCGGCAACAAGGTTTATTTGAGCACCGCCAACCTCCCAACTTTGCGCGTCACAAAAAAACTAGATGGCAAATTCGTGGGTCCCCTGGAGGTTGTTAAGAAAATCGGGCAGTCCGCATACCAGTTGAAGATTCCAGTGTCCTGGAAGATCTACAACGTATTCAATGAAATCCATCTCAAACCGTACAAAGAGCCGGTTTTTCCTGGTCAAAAGGAGAAAGCCGCGTTGCGCAAAGAAGCGCAGATGGTCGAGGAGTCAGTTGATGACGAATACGAAGTGGAGGAAGTCATGGACAGCCGCGTCAGTGGGCGCGGCAGTGGACGTTTGGAGTACCTCATCAAGTGGAAAAACTATCCTGTCGAGGAGTCTACCTGGGAACCAGCGGAAAATTTAGGCAACACCAAGAAGGAAGTTACAAAATTTCACAAGGCGAACCCTAGCGCGCCCCGGCGGATGGTCAATGTGCGCAACATTAGCGCAAGTTTCCGGAAATGGCAGAATCACACGGCGATCCCTATAGCAAAGCGGCTGTACGGGTGGGAGGACGGCAAGTTTGAGCGCGAATACTTAGAAAAGCTCAAACGAAATTGGCAGCGCTGGAAAGGCGACTGGCGGGATATATATGCCGAAGAAGACGTGCGGCATGAGTACGTTAGGAACTCGGATTGATTTTTTACAACACGCGTGGCTTCCCGGGACGTGAAGCCTTAAGGGGGGGGTCATGTTACGACTCTGGACGTTTTCTCCTATTTTCTACTATTTTTCTATATTTTATCTGGAGGCCTACGGACGCTTGGAGGGGTCTGGGCTGTTGCTGCGCGTACACAGCCTTGGAGGCAGTGTAGTCTGTGCGCACAGACCATGGGCCAAAGGTATATAAGGAGGGCGTATCTGTAGGTAGGAGTCCTAAGACTCTAGATAGTTTGCTCTAATCCAGCTTACTGGTCTATTGTGTCAATACAACTCTCTTCATCCTCTCCTCATCTGAGACCTGTGGTTGTGTTTAGATTCGTCTTAACAGCACCCGCACTCAATTCTTCGATTTATTCCCACCAAATGACCCAAAAGCGTGGTGCCCGGGGTTTCACTCGAGTGTCCTCGTGCTCAGATCGTTAGATCCAATACGTAATTGGTATCTCGAGACTGTTCTCCTTGCTACACGGCACGCTAGTGGACTGCCTTCGCTTGTTCCTGAGCTTTTCCGAGACAAACGGTTTAGTCTGCTGACCAGTGCCTGCCTGCACTTTCAATCACACAGATCTAATCTCGTCCGAATGCCTTTTGTCGACAGCAACCTTTCGGTAGTAGTCCCTGATGACGATCAAGGAGGCTATCTGTTATCGAAGTCGGTGGTGATCCTCGAGAGCTGCTCAGTGGTCACGTGGTGTAACGTGCACCGAGGTCAGTCGCACAGACTTGAGGGAACTCGTCGAGGACGCACACGACAGCGAGCAAGTGATGCCCGAGGTGGTTGTCAACAACGGTGAGAGGTGTGGTAAGAAAGACTCTAGATTATGTTAAGACGAATCTAAACACAACCACAGGTCTCAGACAAGGAGAGGATGAAGAGAGTTGTATTGACACAATAGACCAGTAAGCTGGATTAGAGCAAACTATCTAGAGTCTTAGGACTCCTACCTACAGATACACCCTCCTTATATACCTTTGGCCCATGGTCTGTGCGCACAGACTACACTGCCTCCAAGGCTGTGTACGCGCAGCAACAGCCCAGACCCCTCCATAGCCAGACTCGCCCGGACCCCTATGCCTAGACCTCCGTACAGCCACCCATGGCTTACCTAACCGGTCCTTCCATAATGGGTCTCCCCAAGCCCCTATGCGTATTGGTATCCCTCCAAGCGTCCATAGGCCTCCAGATAAAATATAGAAAAATAGTAGAAAATAGGAGAAAACGTCCAGAGTCGTAACAAGTTGCATGATTTATATACAATACAGGCTGGTCTGTGCGCTAACCCCTACAACCCTAAAGGCTGTAGAACCCTACGCTAATAATAGTCCTGTATGAGTAAGACTGCTGCGCACTGACTGCGGATTAGTCAGCAGGCATGAGTCATTGGTCCGGTAGTCCGTAATCTAATCTAATCGTTATCTAATCTAATCTTAGCGCTGACTAGATAAGATAGACGCCGACTTAGCTAAGTGTTTGGCTACCTACTATTGTAAAATACAAAGGAAAAATGAATATAAATGTCTTAAAATTGGAGTGTTGAATATGAGCCATGACACATCGACAATTTCGATTTTGCCAACCTCCCCAAGCTGCACGAACATCCTGCAGCACTTGTCGAACCTATCACCACCACCACACCGCCCATCATTGTCCACCCCCGTAATGCAATGCTTCAAAATGTCAGTGACCACCTTGCTGAAATCCTCGTCCTCTACGCCCAATTTTCCGAACCTTTGGACTTCATCACAGGGCTCACTATCACCACAGATCCCCACTCCCTCACTCTCAAAGAAAGAGACTCAATGCTGGCACAAGCAAAACAATTACAGCTGGCAGTTCGTAGTCTCCAATGGCGAGCGGAGACAGCAGCAGCCGACTTAGGCAATGTTGTCACTTGGCTCGAATCATGGCAGGATCACGCATGGACAACAGCATGGTAGAAGTCGGCGACTTCTCACATACGAAGGGGGTAATGTTACAGTTTCACCTCGTTTCGTCTTCCTGTCTCAGTGGACTGTTTCATATTCATCATTTCCCCTTAACTGCGCATTGTACAGCTTGGACACTATCTCCTTTTGTAGTTACCTTCACGTTTCCTTTCTTAGGTAGCCATGGCTCTATTCCTTTTATCGTTTCTATTGTATATAAACCCCATGTATCATAGAGTAACTCTAGTTCCAACTTAGACAAGTTTTGCTCTCAACAACGATCGATTTGAACGCTCTTCTCTCTCATCGCTCTCAAGGCCTTTGTCATCGTTTGACTTAGCGTCTAAACTCTTTGTCCAGTGGCTGGGAGCGGACCGAGACTCTGCTTGTCGCTGTTGACTTAGAACGAACCATGACGAGGGCATCGTCCGTAACACATGTCAGACGAAAAGGATACATCCTCAAAAGGGATAAAGGGAATCTCCGTTAGGGAATTCAAAGGGCAGTGCTCTAAGGCGAAACACATTTGATGACATCTTCAATCTTGATGAAAAGTGCTTTGAAACATCGAAAAAACAGATCAAATACGTTCTCCTTCACTTAGGGGAAGAACTAGACGATTGGAAAGCCAATCTTCGAGGAGAATTAGAAGTAGCATTCTCCTTGCTACACGGCACGCTACCAGACTGCCTTCGCTTGTTCCTGAGCTTTTCCGAGACAAACGGTGTATTCCATTGACCAGTGCCTGCCTGCACTTTCAATCACACGGAGATACTCTCGTCCGAATGCCTTTTGTAGACAGAAACCTTTCGGTAGTAGTCCCTGATGACGATCAAGGAGGCTATCTGCGGTTGATGTCGATGGTGATCCTCGAGAGCTGCTCAGTAGTCACGTGGTGTAACGTGTACCGAGGTCAGTCGCGCAGACTTGAAGGAACTTGTCGAGGACGCGCACAACAGCGAGCAAATGATGCCCAAGGTGGTTGTCAACGACGGCGAGAGGTGTGGTAGAAAAGACTCTAGATTATGTTAAGACAAATCTAAACACAACCACAGGTCTCAGACGAGGATGAGAGGAAAAGAGTTGTATTGACACAGTAGACCAGTAAGCTGGATTAGAGCAAACTATCTAGAGTCTTAGGACTCCTATGGATATGCCCTCCTTATATACCTTTGGCCCATGGTCTGTGCGCACAGACTACACTGCCTCCAAGGCTGTGTATGCACAGCAACAGCCTAGACCCCTCCATAGCCAGACTCGTCTGGACCCCTATGCCTAGACCTTTGTACAGCCACCCATGGCTTACCTAACCAGTCCTTCCATAATGGATCCCCCCAAGCCCCTATGCGTATTGGTATCCCTCCAAGCGTCCGTAGGCCTCCAGATAAAATAGTAGAAAATATAGAAAAATGCGTAGAGTCGTAACACGCGTGGCTAAAATGGTCTCGATCGTGGTATTTCAGGCGCGAGCTTATCTAGCGCGGAAGTGGCAGTGTCATGGCTAATCTTAATGCGGCGGACCGCGTTCAACGGTAGTTTTCAGGTGATTGACGCTAGTTGGTGTGGTCGGGTAGTACTGGTTTTGCATGCGGTATTGTGGGGGTTTGCCTTGCAACTCTGGATGGTTTGCATTGCAGATGAGCGCGGACCTTGACTGCTAAGGCGGTCGGACGAGTGAGGTGTCAGATAATTAGCCACAGGTTCAGTGCGTGTATAGTTCCGGCACTGGTAGGACTTCTCTCGCATAGCTTAATGCATATATGTGACGATGACACTACACAGTCACCGCGGAACACCGCTCATCATCTCCCCTGGACTAAAAAAATCTGACTGTCCTCAGTCAGCCAATTGGATGAACATGACCGATCGACGGAGTTTGATGCGACAGAAACTACTTGTGCAATGGAAGATGTGCTGCTGGCAGGCGCTGCGTTGGTGCTGCAATCGTAGGCCTCTGTTGCGATGTGGACATCTCTCCTGGGTGAATGCGCATCCGATGGTACGTAGCTTGACAGTGGGGGCGGATCGGTTTGACTGAATGGGTGTTGGACTTTGGTCTTGCACATTAGATGTCTATGGGACACGGCGACTTTCTCTTGCGTGGGAAAGGTCCTGGCTTCTTTTATCATTCCATGGGAGTCTGTTCATTTCTTTTGTTGTGTCTGTTGCCTCTCGTTCTGTTCTCATTCCCTGCTTCCCTTTTCCCAACATGTCCTCCCCTTCTACGCCTACTGAATCCTATTTCGACGAAGAGATTGCTGCCGTGGAGGCACGTTTGGTGCAGGAGGACGAGGAGCGACGGTTGTGTGAAGAGGCCGCGACACAGCGTCGTGAAGAAGAGCGCCAGCGAATTGTGGATCTGAAGGAACGAAAGGCAGCCGACCAGCGAGCTTGTGAAGAGGCCAGGCATCGTGCGGAGGAGGAAGCTGCAGAGCATCGTGAGGCACAACGAAAACGGGAAGCATCGCAAGTAGCTGCAGAGCATGCGCGGCATTTGTGAGAAGAACGAACTTGCTTGCAACAAGGGGCGCGCCCACAGCCTCATCCGAAGGGCAAATCCAAGGCCCGCAGTCCGAGTCCTGTGGACTTTTCATCTGTGCGTACTGCAGCACACGTGGCCAAAAAGGCCATGTTAGCGAGCGATCCTGCAGCCCTTAGTGACCTGGTGATGGCGAACGAGATGGAGGCCACAAGAGCGTGGAAACAATGTCAAAAGCAGGCGCAAGTGGAAAGCGCGGGGATGGAAGCGGGGCCCTCCAAGCGGTCCAAGTCCGGTCTCCAAATGAGCAAGCATGTGACCGGTAAGTTTATTTCAATTTCTCATGTACTGCGCTGATGGAATTTTAGGTGCAAGCGGCTGTCTTTGCCCTGCTATCCGCAGGCAAACTCGCGAAGCAAGGCCTGCGTGAGGTGTCACAACCAGTGGCAATCTTGTAGCATCAGTGGTGTCTCTGTGACGAAACGGGCTTTGAAGAAAATGGTGAAAATGCAGGAGTTGGTGGAGCTGAGCGACGAAGGCTTGGATGAGGTTGAGGAGGGTACAGTCCTGGCGAGCGAGGCGGACACGAGTGTGCCGAGCAGCGTACAGCTGCTTCAACAACTTCAAGTTCAATCTGCCGCCACGCAAGGCTCTTTAGCGGCCATCGCCTGGTCCGCAAACGAAACATCGATTTTCCTGCGCGAGCAAAACGCGATTTTGTGACAAATCATGGACCTCCACATGACGCAGGCAAACTTGCAGTTCAAAATTCGCAACATTGCTGGCGACACGCACCATGCCACTCATTCATTATTGGACTTTTTCTGTCATTGTCCCGCAGCAGAGGTTGGACTGGGAGAAGTAGTAGCGGACGAGATACAGCCGGCGGAGGAACGCAAAAATGAGGAAGCGGAGGTTGCGATCGCGGAAATCGGAGTGGAAGAAGTCGTTGAGCAGGAGTTGGTTGTTGGGGGCGATCCGGGCAACGCGGTCATGAGCTTGCCAGCTTTGCCTGCTCCGTCGCTTTACTGTGAGAAGGCTTAAGGATGTCATGGCTTGTCCATGTCAGATTCCGGGTCAGAGTGGTTGTCAGCTAGGTCTTCTTCCGGTGCGATGTGCGCTGGTGGATCATTGTTGCCTTGTGAGTAGGAGTCTGCCATTTGTTGCATGCGTTCTTCTGACGCGTCTAATACATTGTCCGGTATGCTTATCTGGTGCCTCGCAAAGTAAGGAATAACGCAGAATGCTGCGTATGGTCGGTTGAGTACTGTTCCGTCAAGTTTGCAAAGGAGATATGCGCCTCCACAGTTGCGACATAGGATGACGTATGGGCCGATGTAGCACGGGCGCATCTTTCTGTTTAGCGATTTCTTGATTGCAGTATTGCAGACCAAGACCAGTGCACCGCATTTGAAGTCAAAGTCCTGAATTACTGTTGGGTGCTCTTTTTCGAATTGTATTGCTGCTGCTATGCGCGCTTCGTAGACCTTGCTCTTCAAAACCTCTGTTTGCACATGACGCTTCTGTAGTTCTGTGGTGTGTTGGGCGATGAGCTCGGTTGTTGACAGAAATGCGTCAGGTGGCGGTAATAGGTACGTGGCTTCCAATATATTGAGTGGAAGGAGGGGATGTGTGCCGGTGACCGCGAAATAGGGCGATACTCCCATGCGACGTCTTGCTGTGACACACTCGGACCAGAAAACTGAATGTAGCACCAGGGCCCAGTTGGATCCGTCGCTTGCTTTGACTAGAGCTTGTCGTACATCGTAGTGGCTGCGTTCTACAATCCCATTAGCGCGCGAGTTGTAACCTGATATGCGAATGTGGTTAATCTGGTATTTCTTTGCCAGATGTGCGACCGCGTGGATGATGGGTGCTCTGTTGTCTGTTACTATTTCCACTAAACTTCCCCACCTACAAATGAGGTCTTCGAAGATCCAGTCGCCTATAGCGTTGGCCATTTCCCGACGTAGGGTGCGGTATTCTGGGTAGTGCGTTAGGGAACAGTGCACTTGGACTAGGTACTTATATTGATTTGACAGTGGTAAATGCATAGTGTCCAGGTAGACTTTGGCGAAAATTGGCGTGGGTTCCGCGACGATGGGCGGAATGCGGTATAATTGCAATTGCCGCGCTTGGCATTCGTGACAGGACTTGATGTACCATTTGATGTTGTCTTGCATCTGTGGCCACCAAAACCATTGCGTGATTATCAAGCGCATAGCGTAGAATCCGCGGTGTCCTAGTTCGTCGTGGCAACTGCTTAACACGTTTATTCGCTTGTCCAGATCTAAAACAATCTTGTGCGCTCCGTTCCTGTCCTTTAACCACAGTGTATCCTCCCTCATAAAGAACTTGGTACAATACCGCGTGAACCGGATATTTTCCTCTGCTGACATGTTGTTGGGGCGTTCCAGCTCCGTTAAGAATCGCTTTGCCAACTGTAGCCTTTCTTTGTCCTTTGATGCGGTCTCACTCCTCCACGGGAATACTCCTTCATACGTGTTGTCCTCTTCTCCTTCGGGCACCTGTGATTGCTCATTTTCCGGTGGCAGCATATGTGGATTGGTCAAACAATATGCTGTGACTGGCTTTCCACGTTTTTCTGTAATCTTTCCTAAGCTCACTCCTAGCTGCTGTTCTGACCCTTTTGACTTCCAATGCTGTGGTAATCTTGATTGCTGGGTGGGTGCTCAAGATGATGCGGTGTTGATCTGGTGCATGAACCCGTAGAGATTGTCAATCCAGTCGTCGAATTCTTCATCTTCCTTAGCGTTGGGTTCCTCATCCAATGGTTGCCATGGTCGTCTAGATAGTCCGTCAGGCACATGGAGTCGGCCAGGCACATGTACTAGCTTGAAATGGAAGGTGAGGATCAACAAGATCCATTGGTTGATTGACGCTGATGGGGCAATATCCAGATTCTTGAGCATATCCTTGATGTAACGTGTGTCGACTTCCACAATTAGGTTCTGGACCCCTATGAGATAGAGCTTGAGCGCTTTCAGTGCACAGAACAGTCCGTAAATTTCCAGCTTCGGCTGCAAAAAGCGCGCCTCTCACTCATTTAGTGTGATTGATCCGAAGCGATTGTAGTACCGGACCGATGGCTTGTCAGGGTCGCATTGACACAGGACAAATCCCACGGCAATCCAGGAGGTATCCACGGCTAAGATCACTGGTGCGTCGGACTTGTAGTTGATGGGTTGCAGCACGGGCAAAGTGAGGAGAGCTTGTTTGAGAGCTTCTTGCGCGGCTTTTTCCTCTTCTCCGAAGGTGAATGGTACGTCCTTTCTGGTCAGCACTATCAATGGACTTGCTTTGCGAGCAAAGTTCTTGATGAAGATATGTGCTACCCCTACGGTTCCTAGGAATGCACGGACTTTGGATAGTGAGGTGCACAGAGCCCAATTCTTGACCGCAGCGAGTAGGTCTTTCTTGGGTTTGTGTCCTTCGTACATGCATAAATGTCCTACCATGGTGATTGAGGGCGCACATAGCACTAGCTTCTTTCTGGAGAAAGTACCACCTGCGTACTTCATACGTTGCACCACTCGGTTGAGACCTTGGAAGTGCTCCCATACAAAGCGTCAGATACCCAGGTTGTCCAGTATTGTCTCATAGGTACTGTCATCTCGTTTGTAGCGCATGGGTGGGCCTTTGACCGGTACATTGTCAATGTATGGAATTGTAAGGTCTGGTATTTCCGGTTGTAGGATGCAAGTGATGTCGTCATGGAAGATCGGGACTGAATTCGTCCATCCCATAGGCAAAGTGGTTAGGCGCATGGCTCCGAAGGGTGTCTGGAAGGTTGTTAAGTCACGCGAGTCCTCGGCCAACGGTCACTCATCGTATCCAACAAACAGGTCCAACATTGTGCTGCATGCACGGCCTGCGAAATTCTCCACTAAGTGTTCTGGGATAGGCGTGACTCCAGAGTGTCAGATGGTGACCGCGTTGAGTGGTTCCAACAAGTGTACAAGCCGCAGCTTCCTGGTTTCTTCAGTATGCAAAACCAGCGAGACCTGTATGATGAATTGGAGGGTTTGTAAACTCCGGTGGTGATCTTGGTTCGGATGATGTCGCATATTTGATCGTATAAGCCCGGCGGAATCGGAATATTGCATTGTACCCAAGGTGTATGCGGAACCGTCGGAATATCCACAGGTGGAAAGAACTCCGTTTTGAACTTGCCTCGCTTGCTGTTGTCCCAGGCGAATGCCTGGTCATGCTTTACCATAAATTCGTGCATCAGTTTCATTTCTTCGGGCCATAGAAATTTGCTTCCGTGTTCTTGCTCCAGTGTTCTCTTTCGTTCTTCTGTGTATCGCCCAAATGGCATAAATTCTGGTGGCATTGTACTTAGCTTCAGTAGGTTGGCGAGTGGATCGCCCTTGATTTCATGAGTGATTCTAAATTCTTTTGGTAACTGGCTGATGACGGGTTTTACTTTCTTAGCAACGGGTTTGTATTTCTTCTTTTGCGCGGATAGGAGGACAGGTGATACGTTGTCGTGACGCGGGTTTGCGTTGGTTTTTATAGTGCGTGGGGTGTGTGCTGCAGAAGCCTGTTTGCATGTAGCTGAAGTTGTAGTGTGGTTATTGTGGGATATGGTGGCGTTTATATATGCTTGTGTGAGCGGGTTGCAGGCGTCAGTTTTGACTTCGTGTAAACTTAGTGCAGCACCAAGGTAGAGACGAGCCAAGTTGTTATTGGTATCGGGCTCGGTAGTATTTACATGATTGGCGGTTGGTAACAATGGCACTGTAGTGTATGCTTGAATACTTATTGGATTTTGATTATGCGAGTTCATTGCTAGTATACAAGCTACCTCTCCATGAGTTTGCATCAATTCCTCGAGGTCTTCTGAAAATCTGACTGCTCTTTCTCGCGCATGTGGTACTTTGGTTGGCTATGGGGCATCGTTGGAATGGTTACTACCGCGTTGCTATTTGGATCATGGATCGTGATGGTCTGATCCTTGTTGCTGTAGTTGTGTATTATCGAGCGTGTTAATACGTCGAATGGTCAGCCAAGCAAGATGTCATAGGCGGGGGAGCAGATAACGTGGACTTGGAAGTATAAATCAATGTTGCCTATGTGGAACGGGATATTGTTAGCAATTTCCGAGCGATGTGTCCACTTCACCATTTGCGGCCTCCATATCTATTTTAATCGTCGGGTTGTACAGGATCCCGAGCTGGTTGCAAACCACTTCCGACATGCATATTATGGAGCATCCTGGGTCCACTATGCAATTGACCTCTGCGTGTTCATCTATCAGGCCTTGCATGCAGCGGATTTGTTGCGACTCCTTTGCGACTCTTAGGCGAGGTTTGCCTGGTCCTTTGACGTTGTAAAAGGCCTCGGCCAAGTCTGGCATAGCGTATACTTTATGCACGGTGTTGGCGCCGTATAGGTGTGCGTCCACAAATGTTGCGGGTGTTGCTTGCGCCGGGACCGGAATACGTCGCAGAGTTAAATACTCACAAAGCTTGGCACAGAGGTCTGGCGATACTGCCAGTAGCTCCTTGTAGCTCATATGCGTCGCGTGACTTTGCAACGTGTGTTTGAAGACGTGTTGTACCAATTTCTCATTTTGCGCAGGTGACAGGGTTGTGTAGGTTGCATCGCGGTGTTTTGGAAGCGAGGTGTATGGTCAATCCAACGGCGGTTGGTAGTTGGCATTGTGGACGTTGGCGAATGGATGCACTGTGGGTGTTTCCTTTGATACTTTGGGCAATACAATTTCTGTCAGTCTGTCTGTGTCCCTAGTTCCTGCAGAAACTACTTCTTTTCCCTTCGCGCACTGCGGAATCTCTACCCTGTCCAATACCGTCTTCTTCTGCATTTGCGATGCGACTAGCCTGCGCTGCAACTGTTCTTCTTCGTCTTCTGTGTCCTCGACCATTGTGTGGTAAGCCATGACGGGGGTGGTGGTTGAGAGCGTATTGGTATTGTTGTTATAGGTGGTATAATACATTGCGGGCTGGATGCTCACTGTTGTCGGGGTTGGTTCCACGCATCGGTGATATTCGTCTACATTCTCCTTTATAGTATTTCCTTGGTTGTATTGTGGGATGTAGCTGCCTGTTGGCGCGACAATGTGACCATCCGCGCTTTTTGCGATTTTCCCGTTTGCCATGTATCACTCAACTTCCAGGCAGCGGCTTATATAATGTGCGACGTCCCCACAAAAGTTGCATCCGTGGGGTCCTAGCAGTGTTGCATTAGTGTCTGTCCCTGGTGGACTGTACAAGTGAGTTTGCAGTGCGCGATTGTTGGCCGTCATTACCTGCGTTAGCGACATCACCATACTTTGACTTAGTTTCTCGAACATTGCAGCCATGTCTTCTTGCTTGACATACTGCGTGGCTGAGGGTGACTCTGACTTGAGTGGGGGCGGTGTGGGGACTCGGACTTGATGGCGTACGACGGGCCAGCAGTTTTATTGATGAGCTTGTCGTAGAAGGATTGACCTTGGATGACTTCTTGGGCCGCCGCTAATGTCTGTTCCAATGAAAAGGGGTCACTGCAATGCACGTTGGGGAACTGGCTTCGCATCCATCGATACATTTCCGTCGCTACGTCTATGTTATGAGCTCACGCCCGACAACACTAACCCACCGTCCTTTAGGACACAGACCCACAGGCCTCGTCGAGCAGGGGAGAGAAGGGGAAGGGAAGGAAGGTATATTAGCTATAGACAGAGTCTTTACATGGGCGTAAGAGAAACCATCTTAAGTCTGGGGTGACTCAAGACACTTGTACTACTTATATACTATTCTACCAAGACCCTTGCCACTGCCTAGTACCACCGGCACTCCCACAGCATCCATACTCCTTATTGTCTTGTATGAGCGCTGCCTCCACGCTGTCACTGTTGCTATGCTTCTGGGCGCAGCCTCTGTAACACCATCTTCTGGAACAGTCCGGGTTGTTCTAGACCTTGTAACCATAAGGGGCTATATCCTTAAAGCCTCCTTGTCTCCATAGGCTGTGTTGCAATCCCATATGTCCATATGCGCTGCCACTGCTGCTTCCTGATGCGTGATGGCATGATCCCTGATGCGTTGATGCCGACGTCGATCAATGATGCCATCAAGGGCGCGATCCTCTTGCCTAATCCGGCTGTCCTTCCTAGTATAGTGTATGGCCACCTTGTATGGCCATCGTCTTGTTCCATAGTAAGCGCTCCCATGCGCTAACCCATGCAAAGTGTTCCCAGGCTCCCTCCTAAGGCTCCTGGCCTGTATAAAGACTGTGGTAGTGGTCCCAGACCACTGATAGATAGATTGAAAATGTAATGCCGATTTTCATGATCGTAACAGTCTACTTGGAATCCCTTGAAGAAATATTCGCTTTGCTGTCATACAGATAGCCGATCGTGGCTAATGAGGTACTTTGTGATTACCAGAAACCGCTGGTAATAGCTGCAAAGGCTTTCTGCAGTTTTAATGCTGAGCCTTAAGGTTTCCTCGATTAGCCGCTCCAAATGATCCTGCGTATACTGCCTTTCGCTGATAACTCCACTGTACAGCTTTTGGATTGATGCTTTGAAATCTTCATATGTTGCTGGTGCGGGAAAGGTTTCCACGGATCCCCATAACTCATATTCCGTGTACTCCAGGTAGCAGAGCACGTAGGTTTTCTTGTCTTCATTGTTGGTTACAGCTGTTTCTTGGAATAATATTTCCAGTTCTGCGAAATAGCAGGGCAGTTGTCGTGGCTGCATGGAAACGAAGCGCAGCGCAGACGGACTGTATTGTGTTGGCATTGATTTTTGTGAAACCGAGCTGGTGGCCATTGCAACTGGTATAACTTGTGCGGTTTGTGACAAGCGAAATAGGTCTGCGAGCGGGTTGGCACTGTAGAAATCAGTGGGAAGGCTACTGAATGCAACTTTATTGTATGGAGGCAAAGGGTGCGGGCTTTGCGATGGTGATGTAGTGGGTGGGCTGCTGGAATGATCGCTGGCTTGTTTGTCTGCTGGTTGCATGAAGTCTTGTGAAACGCGAGGTGTGCTTTGATCCACTGTTTTGGAACTGGCTGTACGTGAGGAAGATGCTGCGGATTGTGTGAGTAGCTTATTGATCTTTTTGTTTCGCTGAAACTCTGGTGATAATCCTAAGTTGTGATGGGATTGGTGACCAAATGTGCTAGTATGCTTAAATATTTCTGTGAGGGCTTTCCTCCGGTCCTGATGTAATAGCTGCTGCACGGTTTTGGCTCCTTGTTTTAGCGAATTGTACCAATTGGCGATTACGTTGCCAGTGGACAGTGATACTGTGAGATGTCTGGGAAATTCCCGCTCGCAAGGTGATTCTGGCGGAGTTGATGGCTGAATTTTCCTTGAAAAAGCCTCACTGGGGCAGCCAATATAATAACACTAAATCCTATCAGAGCAACAGGAAGTGCGGGTTTTGTGAGCTTTGTCAAAGAAGTTCTCATCAATCTGACAGTGATCAGAGACGCAGTGCAAAGTAAGAGCTATGGTGCGATGGAAGATGCAGATATGCGACAGGCAAGAGTTGGTGCGAAGGGTGAAATCGATATGCGACGGAAATGACGCCGTGTGACGGATGAGGCGGTGGTGTGATGGATGACGCTGTACAAATAACGAGGGTGTTGTCGGTTTTGTTGTCTGATGCAATGAAGTGGCAGATGCGACTTGAGAGACAGAGGTTATGGATTGCAAAGAAGGAAAGTGATAAAAATGAGTGCGGCGGTACGGTATGTTATATTCTGCTACGAAATAAGATGATATATATACTTTTTGCTACCTACTGATACAAGTGGACTCCAAATTCTTCTGCGTCATGCTTGGTGGCTTACTATCCCAATTTGTCATCCTGAAAGGCGCCGTCTGATGTAGTTTAGTGCGCGAGCATTTTGCTAGTTGTTTTCCCTGTTGCAAACCCATAGCAAGATCTGTTATGGACGATGCCCTCGTCGTGGTTCGTTCTAAGTCAACAGCGACAAGCAGAGTCTCGGTCTGCTCCCAGCCACTGGACAAAGAGTTCAGGTGCTAAGTCAAACAATGACAAAGGCCTTGAGAGCGATGAGAGAAAAGAGCATTCAAGTCGATCGTTGTTGAGAGCAAAACTCGTCTAAGTTGGAACTGAGGTTACTCTACTGTACATGGGGTTTATATACAATTAGAGAACAAGAGAGACTATAAAGAGAACGAGGCTGTGACTACCTAAGAAAGGAAATATGAAGGTAGCTATGAAAGGAGATAGCATCCAAGCTATGTAAAGCGCAGTGATGATGAATATGAAACAATCCCAGAGACAGAGAGATGAGACGAAAAGAGAACTGTAACATTACCCCCTTTGTATGCGAGAAGTCGCCGACTTCTACCATGCTGTTGTCCATGCATGATCCTGCCGTGATTTGAGCCAGGTGACAACATTGCCTAAATCTGCTGCTGCAGTCTCTGCTTGCCATTGTAGACTTCGTACTGCTAGCTGCAGCTGTTTCACCTGGGCTAGTGCTGAATCCCTTTCCTCGAGTGTAAGGGAATAAGGATTGGTGGTGATGGTGAGACCTGTGACGAAGTCCAATGGTTCTGCAAATTCGGTGTAGAGGACAAGGATTTCGGCGAGGCGGTCGCTGACATTTTGGAGCATTGCATTGCAAGGGCAAACGACGATGGGTGTGGCAACGGTGGGTTCAATGAGTGCTGCAGGATGTTTGTGCAGCTTGGGGAGGTTGGCAAAATCGAAATTGTCGATGGTGACAGTGGTCTCGACAAAGACCTTGAGGGGAAAGTCGTGAGTGGTGGCGATGAAGGGTGACAAAAAATTAACTGGTTCAATATAATAGTGGCCACATGCGGTGACCAACAAGGCAAAGGCGAGGGCGGCAAAGTAAGCAATGGCGGTGAAGGGAGACATTTTCTTTTGAGTGTATGAAGATGGAGATTTGGCATTGTCAAAGGCATTCCTTTTATCTTCAGTTGAATACCTTGTCATCCCAATGGACAGTTCAGAGTTCTCCATCTGTGGACTGATAAGTAAATGTGGATGCTCTGATGCTGGGAATGTATTCGAGTTCCTCATCAGATTCTTCTGATTCGCTTATCTTGTTCCTGGTAGTAATGGAAATTTCGTTTTCAGGGTCTGTATCTGTTTCAGGGGGCTATGTGTTACGGACGATGCCCTCGTCGTGGTTCGTTCTAAATCAACAGTGACAAGCAGAGTCTCGGTCCGCTCCCAGCCACTGGACAAGGGTCTAGACGCTAAGTCAAACGATGACGAAGGTCTTTAGAGAACAATGAGAAAAGAGAGTGTTGAAGTCGATCGTTGTTGAGAGCAAAACTCGTCTAAGTTGGAACTGGAGTTACTCTACAGTACATAGGGTTTATATACGATTGGGGAACAAAGGAAACTATAAAGGGAATGAAACGATAGCTACCTGAGAAAGGAAATATGAAGGTGACTATGAAAGGAGATAGCGTCCAAGCTATACAGTGCGCAGTTGAGGGGAAATGATGAGTATGAAACAGTCCGCTGAGACAGGAGGCCGAAACGAAGAGGAAACTGTAACATTACCCCCTTCGTATGCGAGAAGTCACCGACTTCTACCATGCAGATGTCCATGCGTGATCCTGCCGCGACTCGAGCCAAGTGACAACATTGCCTAGGTCCGCTGCTGCCGTCTCAGCTCGCCATTGAAGACTTCGAACTGCTAGCTGCAATTGCTTTGCTTGTGCTAGTGCTGAATCCCTTTCTTCGAGAGTAAGGGAATGCGGGTCGGTGGTGATGGTGAGCCCTGTGACGAAGTCCAAAGGTTCGGCGAACTGGTTGTAGAGGACTAGTATTTCAGCGAGGCAATCACTGACGTTTTGAAGCATGGCATTGCGAGGGCGAACAACGATGGGAGGCGTAGTGATTGCAGCGGTTGGTTCGATAAGTTCTGCAGGATGTTCGTGCAGCTCGGGGAGGTCGGCAAAATCGAAGTCGTCGATGGTAACGGTGGTCTCGACGAAGACCTCGAGGGGAAAGTCGTGGGCGGCGGCGATGAAAGGCGATAAGAAATTGACTGGTTCAATATAATAATGGCCACATGCGGTGACCAACAAAGCGAAGGCGAGGGCGGCGAAGTAAGCGATGGCGGTGAAGAAAGACATTGTGCGAGTGTATGAAATTGGGGATCTGGCACTGCCAAAGGCGTCCTTTTATGTTCAATTGAAGACTTCGTCATCCCAACTGACAGTTCGGAGTTCTCCATCCGGGGCCCGATAAGTGAATGTGGACGCTCTGATGCTGGGAACATATTCGAGTTCTTCATCAGATTCTTCTGATTCGCTTAGCTCGTTCCTGGTAGTGATGGAGATTTCATTCTCAAGGTCTGTGTCTGGTTCAGGAGCGATGTCCTGCGGCGCAATACTTTCTGGTGAATTGGGTATAGTAGGTCCGCCCGTGCTGTCAAATGCGTCTAAGAAGTCGAGGCTCTCCAATACTCTGTTGAGGTTTGAGATTACGTCTGGGAGTCGTCGAGCAGCAGCCCATCTGGCGATTTCCATTTCTTTGCTAGCGTTGCTTAACCGTTCTGCAAAGTCAAATAGTATAGGGTCCTCTCGGCGAAGGGCCGCTTTGGCGTATATATCGTTGGTGTGGTTTAAAGGTCTGTTGGGCGACGGAAGGTAGGGTGACATTGCGTCTGGATAGTATGGTAATTCTTCCGGATCGAATGTGAGATCCATATATTTCGGAAGGTAATGTAATCGGGCATTGAATGGGATTTCAACATGTCCTTGTGGGTGCGTCGCATGTCCGTTAGAAAGTCTGGGAGTCTTGTAGGCAATTAATCGGGTTGCTAGGGTTCGAACGAAGTTAACTAATCGAGGTGGTTCTAAGGTGTTGATCGGAGGATAAGGAATGGGAAACGTAATGATTCGTCCTTTGAAGCTTTCGTATGGTTTCGGAGAATATCGTCCTCGAGTGGAACAGTATTTCTTCGTGTATCTGATGTTTTGTTTGAGAGTTTGGCGGTTGCGATAGCGAGACATGGGGTTTCATAACTGTCTTCTGAGCTTATATGCTTTTAACACCTCCGCAGCATTGCTTAGATTGCGCTCGGGTTCCCAGGAGTTGTCATTCGGACCGTATCCCTTCCATCTAACCAGATATTGATATCCTGCTCCGCGTTTTCGATGTGTGAGAATCGCTTCCACCTCAAACTCTTCTTGTCCGTTTACGAGATCAGGGGGTGGAGTAGTATAATTCGGTCCATGCGTTTCAGTTTCTCTATATGGCATAAGGAGTGACGTGTGAAAGACTGGGTGAATGCGCCATTGTTTCGGTAACTTGAGCCTATACGTTACTGGTCCTAGGACTTGTTCAACTACAAAGGGTCCTTCTCGTTTGGGCGCCAGTTTCCTAGATTGATATGGTATGTTGAGGTTTCTATTTTCGAGCCACACTTTATCTCCTTGTACGAATTTGATTGCTTTGTCCCTGACTCGTCGCGCAACCATCTGTCTTGCTAGTTCGTGTGCGGCTAGTGCTTCTTCTCTAGCTTTTCGTAGTAGCTGTAGGCGTTCCTCAGCAGCAGGTGTTGTCATTTTTTGTATAGCGGTTGGTAATGCAACGGGATTTGTTCCATACATGAGTTGAAACGGGGAGGCTCTAACTGAGTCATGATGTCGATTGTTATGAGCAAATTCGGCGATTGGGAGTAGTTGTTTCCATCTGTGGGGTTCGTTTGCACAAAATATTCGAAGGTATACTTCTAGTTCTTGATTAACGCGTTCTGTTTCTCCATCAGTCTGTGGATGATAGGCTGTGCTCATTCTGTGATCAATCCCTAGCGTCTTTCTGATTTCCTGGAAGACTTTAGCCGAAAATTGTGGTCCTCGATCCGAGATGAGGATATCAGGTAATCCAAAGCGTTTAAATATTTCAGAAATGTAAAGATCGGCAGTTCCTAGAGCGTCGATGGTTTTCTTGCAAGGAGTAAGAATTACCCCCTTCGTAAGACCATGGTCCACCGTGACCAGAATCGAGTCGTACCCATCAGCAATAGGGAGATCCGTGATGAAATCTAGTGTGACTTGTTGAAAAGGGCGAGTCGCTTTAGATCCAATAGGCAAAAGAGCCGGAGTGTTAGGGTGCGTATTCACTTTCATCTGTTGGCAAATGGCGCAGCCTGTAATCCATTCTTTGACATGTCTATACATTCCTGGCCACCAGTAATCGCGTTGTAGAAGTTCAAGGGTTTTCATGCGCCCTGGGTGTCCAGAGGTGAGCGATTCATGAATTGTCTTAACGATCTGTGTCCTGAGTGTTCCGTTATCCGGGATGTATGCTCTATCGATATATCGAATGATTCCATCAACAAACGCCCAGTCTTGGAGTTTGGATTTAATCGGTGGAGCGCGTTGAGTTTCGATTACTTCAATGATTGTACGTCCAAAGCTGTCAAGTGATGTAGCCATCCTTATTTCTTGGGCGAGATCTGTGGCGATGAGACGAATGAACTTGTTGTCTGGTAACATAGTCACATCGTCTTGAGCATCCTCGCCTTTCATATGATCAGGTCGGCGAGATAGAGCGTCTGCTTCGAACATCTTGGTGCCAGGTACATGTTCGATTTTCAATTCAAATTCCGAGAGCATCATGGACCATCGTGCTTGACGAGGAGTTAATCGTTGGGGTGACCGATAGAATAGGAGATTTTTGTGATCGCAATGCACTATTATAGGATGTGGCGACCCATGAAGTAAATGCCGCCATGCCTGCAGTCCTTTAATTATTGCTAGTAGTTCTCGATCGTAAATCTGGTAATTCTGTTCTGTAAGCGTCAAGGCATGCGAAATAAATCCACATGGGTGAAGCGTCCCGGTTGTATCTGCTTGTTTAAGCACTGCTCCAGTAGCTTTGTTCGAGGCATCTGTCTGGAGAATGAACGGTCGAGTGGGGTCGGGCATGCATAAAACGGGCATGGAGGAGAACTTGTTTTTGAGCTCTTCAAACGCTATTTGACAAGTGGTCGTCCAATTAAAGAGTAAACCTTTCTTTGTTAGATCTGTCAACGGTTTCGCTGTGGCGGCGAAGTTGCCAATAAATCTCCGATAGAAGTTTCCGAATCCAAGGAAGGATCTGACTTGTTTAACCGTTGTTGGTGTCGGCCAGTCACGAATTCCTGCAAGTTTAACAGGATCCATTTGAATATGTCCGGGTGTAATGATCATGCCAAGAAATTCGACTTCTTGAACGCAAAATTTGCATTTCTCAAGTTTCAAGAATAAGTCATTTTCCTGTAGGCGGTTCAAGACGCGTTCCGTACGCTCTCGCATTTCTTCTTTTGTTTTTGCGCAGATCAAGATGTCATCCATATAAATGATGAGCCATCCTTCGTTTATCATATCCTGGAAGTACTCGTTCATCATCATTTGGAACGTTGATGGGGAATTGCAAAGACCAAAGAACATGACTGTTGGTTCGTACAATCCTCGATTGGTTATGAACGCTGCTTTCCATTCGTCACCTTCTTTGATTCGGACGTTGTTGTATCCCCAGCGCAGATCAAGTTTGGTAAAGTAATTTGCGCCTTCCAGTTTCGTCATTAAATCGGAGACTAAGGGTAATGGGTAGGCATTCTTAATCGTCCATTCATTCAGGTATCGGTAATCCTGGCAAGGTCGAAGTGCGCCACTTTCCTTTTTAGAAACAAAGAAAAATGGCGATGCTTGTGGTGATTTAGACGGTCGAATGTATCCTTTATCGAGTTGTTCCTTAATCCATTCATCGAGGGTTGACTGTTCCTTTAGTGATAACGGGTAGATTTTGTTGACTTTTGGCGTGAATCCTGTTTTGAGTTCGATCGCATGATCCCATGGGCGAGAAGATGGAAAACGCTCTGACGCTTTCTTTTCAAAGGTGGCGTGCCAAGGCGTGTATTCGGAAGGTAGGACTATAGGCGCTTCGTCTCTTTTTGCTTGGTGTTCAAGTGCCTGTGATGCCGATGTTTTTACCCTGATCCAATATTCGTCTTCTCCCCATTGTCGGTTGTCTAATGCCATACGCCAAATAGGTTTGGTGTCTTCTGAATCATCGTCCATTTGGAGGGTTTTCTTCCGCCAATCGATTGTAGGATTATGTTGTTCTAACCATGGTATTCCAAAGATTATCGCTTGATCGCCTAAGTTGGTGATCCATAACCAGTTGTTGTACGTCTTTCCTTCAATAGAGTAGGTGAGACAAGTGCGATGAGTGATTAATCCGTTCTGATTGATTGTTCCGTCGGCGTTCTTGACCCTAATCGGCTGTTTTAAGAGTTCTTTTGGTAGATCTTCGATATTCGTTCATCAATGAAGTTTCCTTCTGCTCCACAATCGATGAGAGCAGATATTTCAGCGGGTTTATGGTTTGTTTGCACAGTAATGGAAATTCGTTTGTTATTATTGGAATTTACAATTACAGAGTCGAGTGCTAACTGTTCAATGGTACTGGAGGCGTCAACCGCTTTCTGGCGTCTCCTTCTTAAAAACCCTCGGATTCAAGCTCCTGGAGGGTTGTTTCGCGTTCTTCCTCTGGAAGATCCTTTAACAGCGCCCTGATGCGTTGGGCGGCTGATTCGTTCGAGGTCGTTTCCTCTACTGCTCTGATTGAGCGATTCTGTGGGGAGGAGGACTTGTAGGACGACGTTTGGGCATTCCCCTTGTTTGGGCAGTCCCTGGATATGTGCCCCTGTGTTCCACATCTGAAACACTTGCCGGTTTTTCGGTATTCCTCCTTTTGGGCATCTGAAAGACGTCCTGTGCTCACAGCATTAATTCCCTTGATCCAGATGCGGAGGGCTTCGTGTTTCGGTTAAATTTGAAACGCCCTTTTGTGTCTCCTGATCCAGATGGTCGGTTCATTAATTTCATGGTCTCCCAAGCATTGTGCAGGCGTTCTGCAGCGTTATAAGCTGTTTCCATGCTGACGACTGCAGGGTTTTCGATGATCTTTGCTGCTACTGATGTAGGGAGTCCTTTACAGAAGTAAATGCGCTGTGCCATGAACCCTGTAATTCCGGTGGAGTGTATGAGCGATCGGAATTTCTGAATATAGGCAGGGATGTCGATATCTCCGCCCACTTTGACTTTATCTAGATCATTCAGGGTCCTGGCTGCGCTGTCAGATTCTCCCCAGTCGCTCAAGAATCGTCGTCTGAAGCTGGGGTAATTTTCCCAAGAAAGTGTATATGCGCTTTCTGCTGATTTTCCTTTGGTCGCTTCTGCTGCTTCCAATTCTCCTCGAAGATTGGCTTTCCAATCGTCTAGTTCTTCCCCTAGGTGAAGGAGAACATATTTGATTCGTTTTTTCGATGTTTCGAAGCGCCCTTCATCTAGATCGAATACATCATCGAATGTATTGATGAAATGTTTCGCTTTAGAGCGCTGTCCTTTGAATTCCTTAATGGAGATTCCCTTTATCCCTTTCGGGGCTTCTTCCTTGTCGTTTGACATGTCCTTCTGTTTCGGTTCTGGTGTTTCAGGTTTCGGGTCCTGTGTTCCGGGTTCGTGTTTCGATTCTGTGCCCTGTTTCGAGCTTTCTCCTTGTTTCGATTCTACTGATCTTTTTTTTTTTTTTTTTTTTTTTTTTTTTTTTTTTTTTTCTCCTTGTTTCGATTCGTCCCAAAGGCTAGATCTATCTCGATCTGTCTGTTGTTCTTTGTATTCGTTCCACTTGGCTAGTGTCTCCTCTTCTAACGCAAGGAAGGTGAAATCTCCGAGTTCTTCGTTGACTCGAAACTCGTGCCACCAAGTGAGTTCAGGTTCGGTGTTTGGGGCTAGGAATAACTGATTGTTTTCCTCGTTTACTTCGTTATACCAGTGAATCCAAATTTCTCCTGGTAATTCTTTGTTGGGATCTCCTTCCTGGTATTCTCCTTCGAAGAGTTCGTCTGAGACCGGTAGGTTCTTTCTCTTTGTTCCTGAAACGTAGCACCAGACTTGTGTGTTGTAGAAAAGTAGACTTCTCTTCGATTAAGGTAGTACTTCTGTCTGTAACGAACAGAGTCGTTCGGGGGTCTGATCTGGGAGTTCCTGGTATCAATGATGTCTGGCTAGTGACGATGCACTGAGCGGTTCCTGAGTTCCAACTTGTGTTACGGACGATGCCCTCGTCGTGGTTCGTTCTAAGTCAACAGTGACAAGCAGAGTCTCGGTCCGCTCCCAGCCACTGGACAAAGAGTTAGACGCTAAGTCAAACGATGACAAAGGTCTTGAGAGCGATGAGAAAGAGAGCGTCGAGGTCGATCGAAGTTGAGAGCAAAACTCGTCTAAGTTGGAACTGGAGTTACTCTACAGTACATGGGTTTATATACGATTGGGGAACAAAGGAAACTATAAAGGGAATGAAACGATAGCTACCTGAGAAAGGAAATATGAAGGTGACTATGAAAGGAGATAGCGTCCAAACTATACAGTGCGCAGTTGAGGGGAAATGATGAGTATGAAACAGTCCGCTGAGACAGGAGGCCGAAACGAAGAGGAAACTGTAACACTATGTCCTGTGGTGTAATACTTTCGGGTGAATTAGGTATAGTGGGTCCACCTGTGCTGTCAAATGCATCTAAGAACTCAAGGCTCTTGAGCGCTCTATTGAGATTTGAGATTGCACCTGGGAGTTGCATAGGGGCAACCCATCTGTAGATTGCCATTTCTCTGCTAACACGTTCTAACTGTTCTGCAAAATCAAATAGCACAGGGTCTTCTCGACGGAGGGCTGCTTTGGCGTATACATTATTTGTGTGGTTTAAAGGTCTATTGGGCGATGGAAGATAGGGTGACATTGAATCAGGGTAATTCGGTAGTTGTTATGGACGATGCCCTTGTTGTGGTTTGTTCTAAGTCAACAGTGACAAGCAGAGTCTCGGTCTGCTCCCAGCCACTGGACAAAGAGTTCAGGCGCTAAGTCAAACGATGACAAAGGCCTTGAGAGCGATGAGAGAAAAGAGCGTTCAAGTTGATTGTTGTTGAGAGCAAAACTCGTCTAAGTTGGAACTGAGGTTACTCTACTGTACATGGGGCTTATATACGATTAGAGAGCAAGAGAATCTATAAAGGGAACGATGCTGTGACTACCTAGGAAAGGAAATGTGAAAGTAGCTACGAAAAGGAGATAGCATCCAAGCTGTGTAAAGCACAGTGGTGATGAGTATGAAACAATCTTAGAGACAAGAGATGAAAACAAAAAGAGAACTGTAACGAGTACCGGCCCTGTCAATGCATATAGAAGTCGCCGATTCGTCACATTGCGGCTTTATCCATGCATGAGCCTGTCGTGGATCTAGCCAGGTGACGACCATTGCCCTATAGTGCGCTGTGCTCGTTCGGCTCGAGCATGGCCGACTCATACTGCGAGCTGCCAGCTGTTTTGCCTTGAGCTAGTGCGAGACTCCCGTTCTGCGAGTGAGGGAGCGAACTGGAGGGCTCTGTGGTGATGGGAAGACCTGTGATGAAGTCCAGAGGTTCTGCAAAACTGGGAACGTAAAGGACAAGGATTTCGCAAGGAAGTCGCTGACATTTTGAGAGCCTTGCGTTGGCGAGGCCGAACAACGATGGGCGGTGTGGTTGTGGTTGGGTTTGATAGGCTACAGGATGCATCATGCAGCTCAGGAAGGTTGTGCAAAATCAAAATGTCTATGGTGACATGGCCTCGACAAGACCTTGAGGGGGAGTTGTGAATGTCCGTATGATAAGCGGCCAAAAGGAAAGTTGGTGTTTTCGATGTAGTGGTTACGACTCTATGATATTTTTCTGTATTTTTACTGATTTTATGCTGGAGGCCGATGGATGCTTGGAGGCTCATATGCGCAATACGCATTAGGGGGCTTGGGTATCCGTTTCTCAGAGGACCGGTTGTAGGGTAAGCCTGGGTGGCTGTATGAAAGGTCTAGGCATAGCGGGTCCGGACGAGTCTTGCTATTGGAGGGGTCTTAGGCCGTGTGGCTGCGTGTTACACAGCCTTCGGAGGCAGTGTAGTCTGTGGCACACAGACCATGGCCAAGGGTATATAGGATGGCATTATGTAAAGGGTCTTGCCGTCTTTGCGGGAACCTCGCTCTCCTCGTCATCTTGTTGACTACTATCTCGATGCGCATAATCATATGCGCATCTTCGCAAAATGTATATATTTGTTTTTTGTTGCTTGTGCGCGCGCCTTTTGTCGCGCTTTAAAATAATTAGGTAATCAGATCTTTCTTAACTACAAACCTGTACGTGCGTTACATTGCCAATAAATTGGTCCAGTGTAAGACGCACCACGGGATTAAGTAAAGAAAGCCCAATAACCTTTCCACTTTTTTACACTACATAGAGTAGCGTAGCGCCTAAACAAACGAAAGGCACTCCTAATTCATGTCTTTGGAAAAAAACCTCCGTAATAAACGAAAGGACGAACTTTCGAAACTCCCCGTTGAATACGCGGGATATGTTCCCCGGTCTCTAGTACCGGCGCCTCAACATAGTTGAGCCAATTTTGGAAGCTCTTAAGCCTCACCGATGACCAGACACGTCACCAAGATGAGTGTGAGCACTTCTCAACCAAATGCGCGACTGCGCCCTCCTCAAACAGTCGAGTACAGCAGAGGCGTCCCAAAGGAGCCTCACCGCACCGGCTGTCCACCTAGAGGAACATATCTCCCTCGAAACCGCCCTACTCAGCGGCGGTAAAATCTACTAGACCAGAGATCGATTTAAATTGATCCTCACACCAACATGAGAACTGCGCCTAAGCAGCACCAAACATGCTGACCGCGCTAGGCCTTCCGCGGAAAAGCCCAGACTACTGCCGAGTCATGAACCGACGGGGTCTTTTAAAGGGATCTAAACCGATCCCTAAACGTCCAGAGGTATCGGCTACCTCTCTCACTGATAACTTTTTCAGTGCTACCCTGGCCAAACGCATGGGATTGGCTACAGGACTGACCAGAAAGCGGTCACAATTCTTAAGTGTCGGGGACGAGTTTCGACGAAGAACGACGAGGTGAGGATTCGATCTCTCCACTGGACTTCGAATCTTAAACGAGTCGATGAGGACTTCAATAGAGATGAACTGGCTGATTTGACCAGGGTATTCAACCAACCGTTTCGGTTGGATTAGGTGAACACACGATTACCGTGTCACAACCTAACACCATTGATGTCCTTGGACAATTGATTCAAGACAAACGAATCTGGAGCAGGCTCATGGTAGGACAATACTCAAGCCTCTGATACTACTTTCGAAATGAAAGCAAAACGGAGGGGACCAATGCTCTTCTAGAGGCGTAATCGCCACGCTCCTGGAAGACCCCAGTTTCCCAAAGGCGCTCAGATCCCTGTGAACGAGAGAGATCTCGTTACGAAGGAGATTTGAAAACCAACTCAGATAGTCAAGAAATCGGCGCTTGACTACTTCAGCGAGGAAGACCCGCTGCCAGAGGCAGTCCCTGAAGGAGAGACTACCTCAAAATAATGGGCAAGAACATTGGGTTGCCCCAATGATGACCCCCAACTAGAGGCCTAATGAATAGACCTCAAGAAACGAGAAATGAGGGGGACAACCATCAGATATATCCCTGAGGCGAGGACACAATGAAAATCCGTCTAATTACACAGTAGAATACACCGCTAGCGTCGCTACGCTTGTGGTTGCAGAGATCAGAAACGGAGTTTCCCCAGATACTCTGTTAATAGAATGAACCCTTTTAGAAGGGTACAACGATTTCAAGATGTCAGAGGCGACCTCAGTTCCTAACAGGACCCATATGATCCCTGTTACCGGGAATAGTAACGAGAGATCGCCTCAGTCCCCGAAGTGCTTTACCTCCTCTACGACTAGGTTAGAGAGGAGGCCGTGACGTTAGAGAGGAGAGTGTAAAACTCCCCTCGTAGGCCAAGCGCACTTGGAGAGGCCCGGAGACAAGTTTCTCCATTATTCCTCTTAGGAAGAGGATCGCTCGGCACCTCCTCTAACCCACTCAGATAGAACGTCTGAGAAACGGACAAATGGTCCGTAAAGAAAATTGGGGACTCGAACTTGGCCTTTGATCCCTCCGATGAGCCCATTACACCTCTGCGAAAACTAGGGGTTAAATTGTCTCCCCCCGAGTATGAGGGAGAGAGAGAAACGATAGATGAAGTTCCTCAAATTCACGAGGGAACTCTTAAACTTCTCAGCCCTCTATCGTTGCTGAAACCGGAAGCCCGACTCGTTCAGAGTCCAGTTTCCAGGGCACAATCCCTGAAAGGGAAGGCCCTAAAATGGTATCAGCACACGATTACAATCGAATGCTGATAGGACGTGGAGATTTGAGGAAACCATGGTGGCCTCAAACACCCAAACGGGTACTTTGTTAGAGACGCCCTTCCAGAGACGCCGCTATGAAGTCGGACCGCCTCTC
>JAEBUT010000010.1:1128372-1204981 GCA_020011035.1 Amanita subjunquillea | reverse complement strand
GCCGCATAAAACGCAGAAGGCATTCCTATTGATTGTCTTTGGCAAAAAAACCTTCGTACTAAACGAAAGGACGACAACTTTCGAAACTCCCCGTTGAATACGCGGGATAGTTCCCCGGTCTTAGTACCGGCGCCTCAACTAGTTTGCGCAATTTTGGAAGCTCTAAAGCCTCCCGATGCCAGACACGTCACCAAGAGAAGTGTGAGCACTTCTCAACACAATGCTGCGACTGTCGCCCTCCTCAAACAGTCGAAGTACAGCAGAGGCCGTCCAAAGGGAGCCTCACCGACCGGCTGCCACCAAGAGGATACAATCTCCCTCGAAACCGCCCTACTCAGCGGCGGAAAATCTACTAGACCAGAGATCGATTTAAATTGATCCTCCAACCAACATGAGAACTGCGCCTCAGCAGCACCAAACATGTGACCGCCCGCAGGCTTCCGCGGCAAAGCCCAGACTACTGCCGAGTCCTGAACCGACGGCGTCTTTTAAGGGATCTAAACCGATCCCTAAACGTCCAGAGGTATCGGCTACCTCTCTCACTGATAACTATTCAGTGTACCCTGGCCAAAGCATGGGATTGGCTACAGGACATGACCAGAAAGCTGTCACATTCTTAAGTGTCGGGGACGATTTCGACGAAGAACGACGAGGTTAGGATTCGATCTCTCCACTGGACTTCGAATCTAAACGAGTCGATGAGGACTTCCTAGAGATGAACTGGCTGATTTGACCAGGGTATCTTCAACCAACCGTTTCGGTTGGATTAGGTGAACACACGTTACCGTGTCACAACCTAACACCATTGATGTCCTTGGACAATTGATTCAAGACAAACGAATCTGGAGAAGGCTCATGGTAAGACAATACTCAAGCCTCTCTGACAACTTTCCGAAATGAAAGCGAACACGGAGGAGGACCAAGGATCTTCTTCGGCGTATCGCACGCTCCTGGACAAGACCCCAGTTTTGCCCAAAGGCGCTCAGATCTGTGAACGAGAGAGATCTCGTTACGAAGGAGATTTGAAACCAATCAGATAGTCAAGAAATCGGCCGCCTTGACTACTTCAGCGAGGAAGACCCGCTGCCGAGGCAGTCCCTGAATGAGAGGACTACCTCAAAACTGGGCAAGAACTGGGTTGCCCATAGATGACCACAACTAGAGGTCCTAATAGACCTCAAGAAACGAGAAATGAGGACAACCATCAGATATCTCCCTTAGGCGAGGAACACAATGAAAACCTCCGTCTAATTACACCAGTAGCATATACCCTAGCGCTCGAAACGCTGTGTTTGCAGAGATCAGAAACGGAGTTTCCCCCGCTACTCTGTTAATAGAATGAACCCTTTTAGAAGGGTACAACGATTTCAAGAGGCTCAGAGCGAGACCTCAGTTCCTAACAGGATCTAATATGATCCCTGTTGACCGGACTAGTAACGAGAGATCGCCTAGTCCCGAAGTGTCTTTACCTCCTCTACGACTAGGTTAGAGAGGAGGCCGTTGACGTTAGAGAGGAGAGTGTAAAACTCCCCCGATGCCAAGCGAACTTGGAGAGGGCCCGAGACAAGTTTCTCCATTATTACTTCGGAAGAGGATCGCTCACGGCAATCCTCTAACCCACTCAGATAGAACATCTGAGAAACCGGGGACAAATGGTCCGTAAAGAAAATTCGGGACTCAGAATTGGCCTTTGATCCCCTCCGATGAGCCCATTAACCTCGAAAACTAGGGGTTAAATTGTCCTCCCCCCGAGTATGAGGGAGGAGAAAACGATAGATGAGTTCCTCAAATTCACGAGGGAACTCTTAAACTTTCTCAGCACTCTATTCGTTGCTGAAACCGGAGACCGACTCGTTCAGAGTCCAGTTTCCTAGGGCACCCCTGAAAGGGAAGGCCCTAAAATGGTATTCAGCACACGATTACTCGAATGCTGATAGGACTGGAGATTTGAGGAAACCATGGTGGCCTCCCAAACGGTACTTTGTTAGA
The DNA here is from genome assembly GCA_020011035.1 of Amanita subjunquillea. Lineage (NCBI taxonomy): Eukaryota > Fungi > Basidiomycota > Agaricomycetes > Agaricales > Amanitaceae > Amanita > Amanita subjunquillea. The sequence continues at coordinate 1,202,992 of JAEBUT010000010.1, read as the reverse complement.
GACGCCTCTTCCAGAGACGCCGCTATGAAGTTTCGACCGCCTCTCCAAAAGGGCCGGTCCGTCACTGAGTTGGAAGAAGGATCTGTGAATGTCTGAGCCAACCGATGATTCAGACGCTTCGGACTATGATATGGAGAGGAGAGCTTCCTCAGTGCTTTAAAGACGGAAATCATCTACACAAAAGTGGTCCGCCAGGGCTACAATCCGGAGAATAGCAACCTCAATGCTATTTTCGAAGCTGCCAAATTTATAGAAGAAGCACACTTCTATGAAACCTGGGAAGAGTGCGACCGACAGAAACGCGCTACTCCTAAGACTTTCGGGAGTAAATCTCGAAGTCTAAAGATTCGTCTAAGAAACAGATGAATCCCAGGCTCCGGAGAAAGGAGCCTACGAAAAATCTAATAATAACGACTCGAAATCTATCGAGTGTTATTACTGTAAACAGAAAGGGCATACCAGCCCTAACTGTCCCAAAAAGAATAGCAGATATAAAAGTCTGCTAACATTGAAGCTCTTGAGGGTGAAGAGCACAAGGAAGGCATTGCTAACGCAGCTGATGCCGAAGAAGCTTCTGACGCCAAGGACCTTTACGCCTCTGCAGAAGAAGTTTACGAGGCACTACATGAGAGTGTCTCTGGGGAAGACGGAGACGACAATGAGCTGTCTCTGGAAGACTGGTGTGCCAGTGCCAGGATAGATGACGAGACCACCATCTATAAGAAACAGCTTAGGGGCCATGAGATCAATCTGGTAGATTGGTCTTCAACGGAAGGCCACTCCCAGCCAGTAATTTCTCCAGTCTCGAACAATTTTTTAGAAGCAGCAGTGATGCGACTTCTAGATGACGGAAATGAGGATTGTGCGAATCCTCTAAAGTCACTGAGACGGGCGATCAAGTCGCATACCGACTCAGGTCAACTAAGGATGTGGTTCAAAATCGCATCGAAAACGGACCCAAGAGAGATTTTAGACGCTTGGGAGTAATAGAGGGATACATGCGCATCAACGGACAGAAGGCACACGTACTCCTCGACGGTGGAAGCACGCTGGATATGATCTCAGCGAACTTTGCCACCGTCAACAAGTTGGACATGTTCCAACTTAAAAAACCGGTTAAGTTGCAGATGGCAACTTCAGGCTCGAGATCCGCAATAAATTACGGAGCAAGAGCTGAATTAAAGGTGGGCGATTTGAAACAAAATTGCTACTTTGATATTGTAAACCTGGACAGGTACCAGGTCATATTAGGAACACCGTTCCTAAAGGAGCACAATGTGCTGCTCAACTACGCGGGCAGCGGCTCATTCAAACTGGGAGAAAAATGGTTCCCAGTACGAGAAGGGGAATTCTCAAATCCTCTTGATAAGGCGGGGGAAGGATCAGGCAGTTCGCCACTGCCTTCAAAAGGGTCCTCTAGAGAACCCATCGAAAACAAAAGCGATTTTCCCGAGAAGGGAAAGGAGTTTTCTAAGAAAACTCAATCAAATCACAGAGAGAACGTTAAGGGCAAATCCAAGCCCGATAAACGTTCTCATTGACTAGAAAATGATCACCCTCTATCACTAGCCGGTGCATGCTCAGAGGGTACCACTTCCATCACCATGGAAGAACGTCTAGAACTGCGTAAAAAATGGATTGACGAAATTCAAGACCTATTTATCCCAGAGAAACCGGAATTACCGCCTCTGAGAGAAATAAACCACGAGATTCCTTTGATAAATCCGAATCTCAAAATAAATCACAGGGCACCCAAATGCCCTGAACCTCTTAGAGATCAACTGAAAGCAAAGGTTGATCGATATCTAGAGGCGGGATGGTGGGAAAGGACTAGCCTTCCAACGTCGGCGCCCCTATTAATCGTTATCAAACGAGACGGTAAAATAAGAACCGTCATAGATGCCAGGCAACGAAATGATAACACCCTAGCGGATGTTACCCCGATGCCTGACCAAGAAACAATCAGGAATGACCTGGCAAGAGCTCAATTCAGAACAAAAATCGATCTCTCCGATGCGTATGAACAAATACGCATCCTACCCGAACACGAAAAGCGCTCGGTATTCGCAACAATATACGGCAACATGATCAGCCGCGTAATGCAACAAGGAGATAAAAACGGGCCCCCGACGTTTCAGAGACTCATGAATATCTCCTTTGCGGACATGATAGCAGTTTTCTTGCACTGCTATCAGGATGATATTTTTGTGTACTCCAACACCCTGGAGGAACATTCAAGTCACCTGAAAGTGACTTTTGATAGATTGCGCAAGCTAAAGCTCTACCTCAGTCGCAATCTGAAAAAAATAGACATCCTATCCACCAGAATGGACTGTCTAGGATTCATCATCGATGATGAAGGAATCCACATCGATCCCTCTAAGATCGACAAGATACTGAGCTGGAGGACACCGAGAGATTACACTGATGTCCTCAGGTTTAATGGAGTAATTCAGTATTTGTCGCAATTCCTACCAAACGTCACAGAGTTAACTGCTCTGTTAACGGGAATGTGTAGCAATAACAGGGAGTTCGTCTGGACGGACTATCATGAAAACTGTTTCCGCGGACTAAAGAGACTGGTAGCGAAAGCTCCAGTCTGCAAACCTATAAACAAGGACCTGGATGCACCCATTTGGGTCATCACAGACGCCTCCGCCAGTGGAGTTGGCGCCTGGTATGGACAAGGTCCTACCTGGGATACCTGTAGACCTGCAGGATTTATATCCCGTAAATTCACATCAGCGCAGATGAACTACTGCACTTGGGAACAAGAGCTTCTAGGAATCCTTGAAGCTCTATTGCGCTGGGAAGATAAGCTATTGGGTCTTCGGTTTACAGTAGTAACGGACCATCAAGCGCTTATTTTCTTCAAAGAGACCCAAGTAGGATCTCAAAGACGCATGAGATGGTGGGAATACCTATCTCGCTTCAACTTTGAGATGAAATATCTCAAAGGAGAAAAGAACAAAGTAGCGGACAGTTTATCTCGCTACTACTCCAACGATGGACCTGACGAGGTCCACGACATTGCAGCGTATGTTAATGCTGACTCGAGATTGGATCCGGAAGGAGACAATCTCTCTACAAACAGGTTAAACGAGTTAACCCAGTCTTATGCCCATCTGGCGATTTTGGAATCGGAGAATAATCTGATTCAAGATAAAATCGAGACTCGAGAAATCGAGTCAAAAGTATTGGCTTCAAATAAGGAAATCAACCTTCCCGAGGTTCCCGACCTCAATCTCGAAAACAACTCGCTAAAAGCCGTTTTAAAATGTATTCCTAACGAATACATCAATGACAAATTCTTTTCTGAGATTTGGAAGAATATAGATCGATACGAAAGGTTCGATCTAAGGAAAAGGATCCTATGGACCACAAATAGGATCGGTAAGAGAGTAGTCTGTGTACCTTGCGGACTACTCGAAGGGAAAAGTATTAGAGGCATTGTCATCGACACTTGCCATCTCACCCTAGGCCACTTGGGTACTCGTAGAACATTAGGCTATGTTCGACGTTGGTTCTGGTGGCCTAACATTGCCGCTGACGTAGAAGACTTCTGTAAGTCTTGCGGGAAGTGTCAAACAACAAAGGTTTCGCGACAGAAATCGCCGGGATGGTTACACACAATGCCCATCCCATCGAGACCTTGGGAAAGCATTGGAATGGACTTTGTTGGCCCATTCGCTGAAATAGAAGGATTCAATTACGTCCTCCTAGTTATTTGCAGGTTAACCGCAATGGTTCACCTACTCCCCACGCGGACTGATGCATCGGCTAAGGATGTAGCGGGGATATTTGTCAAGGAGGTAGTTAGACTCCATGGTATACCTGAGTCTATTGTATCAGATAGAGATACAAAGTTCACCTCGCAATTCTGGGTTGAACTTAGCAAGATCCTGGGACAACGACTACTGATGTCCTCGTCTTACCACCCGCAAACAGATGGTTCATCTGAGCGAGCCATTCAGACGATGTCTCAGATTCTGAGATCTCTGGTCAATGACTACCAGGATAATTGGAAATTGCAATTACCAATGGTCGAGTTCACAATGAACTCAGCAGTTAGTGAATCCACCGGTTACTCTCCATTCGAATCGAATTACGGATGGATGCCCCCGAATGATTCAAGGGATAGAGTACGGCGCATCACACACCGGAGTAAAGCAATTCATTGAGAACATTAAAGATGTTCTCGACAAAACATTTGACAAAATTACCGCTCAACGCACGCGTCAGGCGGTAATGGCGAATAGACAGCGCAGAGAAGGACAAGCCTTCCAGAAGGGAGACTTAGTTCTTCTCTCTACGGAAAACATCAGTCTTCCGAAAGGACGGGCTCGAAAGCTCTGTCCAAAGTACTTAGGACCTTACAAGGTCCTAGAAAGCTTTCCAGACAGATCGACGTATAAGATCGATTTACCGCCTGATTTCAAAGCCAGGCGTATCCACGATGTCTTTCATGAGAAAGTACTTAAACCGTTCATGGATAATGACTCAAAAAAATTCCCTAGAAGGGAAACTCGAGTCAGATATGACATCGGTAACGACCCTGAACAGGAATGGGTTGTTAGAACGATAGAAGACCACCGATGGTCTCCTAGGCTTGCTTTCAAAGTGCGTTGGGAATTAGGAGATTCCACGTGGGAACCTCTTGATGTTGTGGAAGAACTTGAAGCTCTAGATCAATATCTAGAGCTTGAGGGCGTTTCCACGCCCTCGGATTTACGTCGCGAGTAAACTCACGAAGGTGGCTGTGAATCGGTTGATTGGCCAACGGAACAATCCGCTTTCCAACTCCGAGAAGAAAAACGCGTCAAATAGATTCCCACGACAAATTTGCTCGCGAACATGGCAGAACAAATTACCAACCGCGACGAAACGAGGAGAGACAGCCAGCGCCACGAGCGCAGCTACTCTCCTCAAGAGAGAAACCCGAGCCGACAAGGCTCTAGACATCAGAGGAGATCGCCATCTCCTCACGACGAATATGACGCCGCGACGGTCCTAACCCAGCTAGTTCCAGACTGGGTTATACACAATGAGATGCACCTGCCCCTGCACCCGAAACGGTGCGCGGACTGCGCAAACTTCTCAAGACATGTGGTGGAGACGAACCAAGGGGGGGCCTTCTCCCTCTTCCTGGATAAACAATTTCGCCACTGGCGAAAAGTCCTGCATAACGAAATGCGGGAAGAGCTAGACGTCGCGTACAACGACAGTCTAAGAAAAAACGAGAAGAGAATCTCCGAGCTCGAGGATGAGCTCGAAAATTACCGTCAGAGAGTGTCACAACTCTCTCAAGACAAGGAGGCGCTCGAAGGCAGGATCCATGAACTGTCTCGACCATCGAGGAGTGGAAACTCCTCCGGGCCAGCTCACGCTGGTGGGGAAGGGGCTCACCCAGGCGAGCATCGGAGCAAGAGGAGACGAGAAATCTCTCCTCTCAAAACCCGTCGCTCCCCCGCTCCTCACCGACAAAATTCCCCTCCCCCCAATGCAAGTAGAGGAGGGTTTAACCCGCGCCCCTCCCTCGTCCAACGCAAACCGCCCGTCGTTTCCCACCCTCTCCCTCTCTGCCAAGGGAAAGGGAAAAAGGACCATGTACGACACAGACTCGGACTTCGATAGCGAGTACGAGGGAAGTGTCAGAGCTCTTTCTCTGTCGGGCGATGAGGAAGAGCTCGGGAAAGCGTCTAACATGTCAAGGCGCAAATTTGCCCAGGAGTCGCGATACGTAGAGGGGGGAAGACTTGTCTTCTTCCTCTAGGATGGTGATAGACGAAGCGCCACTCGCCTCGAGAATCGAGGGCGCCTCGTCATTAAATAAGAAATATGAGCCTTCTGCAGGCTCCAGGAGGACGAGGGCAGGGCAATTCCCCCCGGGATACCCGAACCAATACCTAGAGGACCCAGCGTCCTTTAGATTGAACAAATTTTACAAGTTGGGGACGTTCGGGCATGTATGCTCGAGCAGCAAATCGTATTGGGACGGAGACGCCTCGTCTCTGTGGGCGAAAAGACCCACTGCTGGAAAGTGGTTCTGGCAAAACGGGAAACCCATGCAGATGGCAAGGGAGGCATCTAAGGTGCCTTTCGACCAAAGGTCCAACACTCAGCGATGGGCGGTCAAGGATGCCACGATGACCGGGCTCCTCCCGTTTAACGATCTGTCGGAAGAACCCGACGTCGAGGAAATCGCCAGGAGAAAAGGATTTCCTCCCGCTGTTCGGCGAGGAGCAGACAATCGTTTCAACGTCCAAGACGTTACGGTGTGGCTGTTCCTCTCGATGACGGAACCTCACCCAAGCGAGGGAACCACTGCTTGGTTCTGGTGGTTGGCTTGCCACCTCTTCGAGAGGTTGGGCCTCTTCAAAAGCGTCCTCTTCGATTGGGCTTCAAAGAGGAAGGGTTAATCGGGTATGCTCCTACCCGATTTGTTCACAAGGGCGAGTACCAGCTCGACGATATAGTCACGCACTTCTACAAGTGCGGACTAACGAGCGGAGACTGCGATTCCCTCTTCAGGGATTTCGCCAGAAATCACATCGCCAGCGTCGAACGGCCGCTCGAGCCCGACTGGAGCAAAGTCATCCCAGTCCCGAGGGTTTCAAGACCCTCCATGTCCCAAAGGAAGAAGCCGAAGGGGAGGAGAGGGAAACCTCTCGCAGATCGCCTCGAAGGAGGCAGAAATTTCGAACTGAGGACTGGCTGTCCAGCCCTCCCTTATCACGAAGGACCCCCGGCGGGAGACGCTTTGCCCTACTCGACGCCAGCAAGCGACGAGCCACGCTCCAACCCGAGTGCGCAACTCGGCAGCATGGACGTCGAGGGCTCACCCATGGGCCCGGGCTGAACGATCAAGGCCGTCATCGTCACCTTCCCAAGGAGAGCTTGTCTCTCCTTTCTTTCAAATTTATAGATTGCACCTTCGGGGCAATCTAGTCGGGGAGGGTGTAAGGGCTCTGACGTCTTCGCGGGAACCTCGCTCTCCTCGTCATCTTGTTGACTACTATCTCGATGCGCATAATCATATGCGCATCTTCGCAAAATGTATATATTTGTTTTTTGTTGCTTGTGCGCGCGACCTTATGTCGCGCTTTAAAATAATTAGGTAATCAGATCTTTCTTAACTACAAACCTGTACGTGCGTTACATTGCCAATAAATTGGTCCAGTGTAAGACGCACCACGGGATTAAGTAAAGAAAGCCCAATAACCTTTACAACCATGGTGCTACTTTTTGTCCCATCATCCTTGGCAGCGACAAGACAACAGTATCAGTTGCAACTGGCCAAAAACAAATACTACCCCTTGTACATATTGAATGGTCTAATACACAACAATATATGCAGGGCACATCAAAAATAGCATATCCTTACTTGGGTTTCTAGCGATTCCAAAAAGTGCATACAATATTTAGTTTCAAATCAACCATCTGATTAGTATGATGTACAGCTGATCAAGAACATGAGGACGGCAAACAATTCCGTGAATTTCGACGAAATCTGTTTCACGCATCACTTAGCCATATCTTGTCATCACTGAGGACAGGCATGAGTGAGCCTGTCATAATCCGTTATGCAGATGGGTACTATTGTAGGACTATTTACAGTTTGGGGCCATACATTGCAGATTACCCCGAGCAGGTGCTCCTTAGCTGTGTTGTACAAGACTGGTGTCCTCAGTAAGTGCATTTTCAATCATGCTAATTCATGTAAATAATCGATCCAGATGCACTGTCCATGTAAATAATGAGACATCCTTTGTTTATCATGTCCTGAAAGTATTTGTTCATCATGGTCTGGAACGTTGATGGCAAATTACAAAGGCCAAAGAACATGACTGTTGGCTCATATAGACCTCGGTTTGTTATAAACGCTGCCTTCCATTCATCACCTTTCTTGATTCGGACATTGTTGTATCCCCAGTACAAATCAAGTTTAGTAAAATAATTTGTGCCTTCTAATTTCATCATTAGATCAGAGACTAATGGTAACAGATAGGCATTCTTGATTGTCCACTCGTTTAGGTATCAATAGTCCTGACAAGGTCGAAGCACGCTGCTTTCTTTCTTAGAGACGAAGAAAAATGGTGATGCCTGTGGTGATTTAGATGGTTGGATGTATCCTTTGTCTAGCTGTTCCTTAATCCATTCATCAAGAGTTGACTGCTCTTTTAATGATAACGGGTAGATTTTGTTGACTTTTGGTGTGAATCCTGTTTTGAGCTCAATTGCATGGTCCCATGGGTGGGAGGATGGAAAATGCTCGGATGCTTTCTTCTCAAAAGTGGCTTGCCAAGGCGTATATTCAGAAGGCAAAACTGTCAGTGCTTCATCTTGTTTTGCCTGATGTTCAAGTGCCTGTGATGCTGATGTTTTTACCCTAATCCAATATTCATTTTCTCCCCATTGTCGGTTGTCTAATGCCATGCACCAAATAGGTTTGGTGTCCTCAGAATCATCATCCATTTGGAGGGTCTTCTTTCACCAATTGATAGTAGGATTATGCTGCTCTAACCAGGGTATCCCAAAGATTATCTCTTGATCCCCTAGGTTTGTGATCCATAACCAGTTGTTGTACATCTTTCCTTTAATCGAGTAGGTAAAACAAGTGTGATGAGTGATTAATCTGTTCTGATTGATTGTTCCATCAGCATTCTTGACTCTAATCGGTTGTTTTAAGAGTTCCTTTGGTAGATCCTTTGATATTCATTCATCAATGAAGTTTCCTTCTGCTCCACAATTGATGAGGGCAGATATTTCAGTGGGTTTGTGGGTCGCTTGCACAGTAATGGAAATTTGTTTGTTATTATTGGAATTTACAATTACAGAGTTGAGTGCTAACTGTTCGATGGTACTGGAGGCATCAACCACTTTCTGGCATCTCCTTCTTAAAAACCCTTGGATTCGAGTTCCTGAAGGGTGTTCTCGCACTCCTCATCTGGGAGCTCTTTCAACAGCACCCTAGTTTGTTGGGCAGCTGATTCGTTCAAGGTTGTTTCCTCTACTGCTCTGATTGTGCGATTCTGTGGGGAGGAGGACTTGTAGGATAATGCTTGGGTATTCCCCTTGTTTGGGCAGTCCCTGGATATGTGTCCCTGTGTTCCACATCTGAAACACTTGCCAGTTTTTTGGTATTCCTCCTTTTGGGCATCTGAAAGACGTCCTGTGCTCACAGCATTGATTCCCCCTTGATCTGGATGCAGAGGGTTTCTGGTTTTGGTTAAATATGAAATGCCCCTTTGTGTCTCTTGATCCAAAGGATTGGTTCATCAATTTCATGGTCTCCCAAGCATTGTGCAGGCGTTCTGCAGCGTTATAAGCTGTTTCCATACTGGTGACCATGGGGTTTTTGATGATCTTTGCTGCTACTGATGCAGGGAGTCCTTTACAGAAGTAAATGCACTGCGCCATGAACCCTGTAATTCTGGTGGAGTGTATGAGCGATTGGAACTTCTGAATGTAGGCAGGGATGTCAATATCTCTGCCCACTTTGACTTTATCTAGATCATTCAGGGTCCTGGCTGCGCTGTCAGATTCTCCCCAGTCATTTAAGAATTGTCATCTGAAGCTGGTATAGTTATCCCAAGAGAGTGTATATGCACTTTCTTCTGATTTTCCTTTGGTTGCTTCTGCTGCCTCTAATTCTCCTCGAAGATTGGCTTTCCAATCGTCTAGTTCTTCCCCTAAGTGAAGGAGAACATATTTGATTCGCTTTTTTGATGTTTCAAAGTGCCCCTTCATCAAGATCAAAGATATCATCAAATGTATTGATGAAGTGTTTTGCCTTAGAGCACTGTCCTTTGAATTCCTTAATGGAGATTCCCTTTATCCCTTTTGAGGATGTGTCCTTGTCATTTGACATTCCTTTTTCTGGTTCCTGTTTCAATTCTGGTGTTTCAGGTCTCGGATCCTGTGTTCCTGGTTCATGTTTCGGTTCTGTGCCTTGTTTCGAGTTTTCTCCTTGTTTCGGTTCATCCCCAAAGGCTAGATCTATCTCAATCTGCTGCTGTTTCCTATATTCATTCCACTTGGCAATTGTCTGTTTATCAAATGCAAAGAAGCCATAGTCTCCTAGTTCTTTGTCAACTCGAAACTTGTGCCACCAAGTGAGTTCTGGTTTGGTATTTGGGGGTAGGAATAGTTGATCTTCCACCTCATTTGTTTCGTTGTTCCAATGGATCCAAATTTCTGGTGGTAATTCATTGGTAGGGTCTCCCTCCTTGTATTCTCCTTCAAAGAGTTCCTCTTGGACTGGTAGGTTCTTTCTCTTTGTTCCTGAGACATAGCACCAGACTTTGTGTGTAGTAGAGAAGTAGACTTCTCTTCAGTTAAGGTAGTACTTCTGTCTGTAACAAACAGAGTCGTTCAGTGGCCTAATCAAAGAGGCCCTGGTATCAATGGTGTCTGGCTAGTGACGATGCACTGAGCAGTTCCTGAGTTCCAACTTGTGTTACGGACGATGCCCTTGTCGTGGTTCGTTCTAAGTCAACAGCGACAAGCAGAGTCTCAGTCTGCTTTCAGCCACTGGACAAAGGTCTAGACACTAAGTCAAACAATGACAAAGGTCTTTGAGAATGATGAGAGAGAAGAGCGTTCAAGTCAATCATTGTTGAGAGCAAAACTTGTCTAAGTTGGAACTGGAGTTACTCTACAGTACATGGGGTTTATATATGATCAGAGAACAAAGGAGACTATAAAGGGAATGAAACGATGACTACCTGAGAAAGGAAATGTGAAGGTAGCTATGAAAGGAGATAGTGTCCAGGCTGTATGATGTGCAGTTAAGGAGAATTGATGGATATGAAACGGTCTACTGAGACAAGAAGACAAAACAAAGAGGAAACTGTAACACCTCTCTTCCTCAGCTCTGCTCATATTTCTGCATCTGCCCATATTTCTGTGTTGTATCAACAACATAATGCACATTGATGGAGAGAAAAATTACATATGTCATTGTTACATAGCTTGCGTAGTGCTTCTGATTTGTCCAAGTGTATAGTGAGGCATGTAACAAAGGCAAGTGGGTGAGTAGGATGGGGCAGATGATGGACTTTATACTTGTAAAGTGCATCTCACAGTGACATAATGTTGCAATGTTCAACATATTGATGACTTTGATCAATAAAATTAACTCCTTTACTTTTTCTCTTGCCATTGGCAGTGCCTGGCTGGTCACATCAACAAACCTCAAGGGGGGGTTTTGACACTTAGTTACTAATTAATTGCCCAATAACACCTCGGATGGCCTTAGACTAATTGACTTGTGCACACAACATGCCAGATCAGGAGAGTTCATTACCATCAAATGAATGTATGTAAATTGTATTTCAAGTAAAGACAGAGGACAACAATGAGACCATGAATCTTTGGTTGCTTGCAGTTTGACCACAACTCATGGCATCTTTTGTAGCATTACCAAGTTGATAGAGACCAGTACTACTATCCCCCATGGTTGCTTTGTCTGGGTTCAGGGTCCTCACACACTTTGGCCAGTCACACATGATCACAATACTCTCGCACAGCCATCAGCAAGATTTCATTCTCCGCTTTCTGTGCCATATTGCCATCGTCCGTCAACATTTATTAGAAGAAATTAGATTTACTGTAAGTATGTATTGGTATTGTAACTGAATGTCAATTATAGAAATGTTGCTGTGCATACAGTGGTGAGTTGAATTGATAGTAATTAGGATGCTGATCTGTAGGATAGATAACATTATCAGGATGTTGGAAATGGAAAGGTGTCACCATGGGGTTAGGATCTGGAGTTTGTATCCTGAAAAAAAAAGGTCATGAGGTGGAGCATCAAGGTGGAGGGAGAATTCCATGCGTGAGTCCGTCAATGAGCTAGCCTGAGGGAGGTTTTCTTCATTGGCAGCAGGTGCTGGTGCAGTCCTTCTTTGCCGTGAGATAAATATCCCAGCAAAACAAGTGAAATGCTTGGTACACTTAGGGTTGAGATGTCAAGGCTTGCTAAGAGCAAGCTCTGACTTATGCCATTCTAAGAAGTGATAATGCCAATTCTCCCCCAGCATTTTCCTGCATATTTGAAAAGCATGCGCATGGAGATCCTGGGGGTGATATGGCATGGCTGATTCTGACTGGAGGTTGCACCACTCAACCAGAGTTCTCTCCTGCTCAAATTTGAGCAGTCGCTGTGTTTCTAAGTGCTTATGTTTGGGTACATGATGAGCAGCCATTCAATCATTGAGAGTGGTATGCCAGACCTAAAAGCAGTCTGAGTTTCCAAGGAAAATTATCTTTAAAAATAGTGGAGCATATGTACATTCTTCTTCTTTGCAGCGTCTCGAACACTCTTGAATTATCCACTTACCAAGCCATCTATAGCCTCCTGCATTCGTGTTTCATATTCTGGATCTGTGCTGGATGCCAGTTTTCCTTGTTTGTTATGCTCAGCAGGCATGGCAAATACTGCAACACCAAAGATATTGAAATGTGTCCAGACATGTTGACGCATTTGACACGATCTGCTAATACTAGTTTAGGCTCCGCTGACAGCTGTGGTGGCAGAGTGTGACATTCTCTGCCTCCTTCCTAACTTGGGCAATAATGACCAATTGCTTGAAATTGTGAAAACAAGCCCATTGATATCAGTAAAAATGTTAGATCTTGCATTGTGGAATAGATACAAAGGTACTGTAAAACAATTTAAACCAAGGATGCCGAAATGAGCTCTCTACACAGTGTTTAGTCAAAGTGGACAAAGTGGCCGTGAGTGGCTGTGTTGGACCCTGAACCCGGACGAAGCGACCATGGGGGATAGTAGGAATGATAGGGAGGTTAAGAAAAAAATCTTGTCAATCAACTTTAAAAAGTGCTGAAAGCACTTTCAGAACCCGTTAAAACGACTTTGAAAGTAAATGTACCTCACGCAGGTAAGGAAAATGATCACTTTCGAAAGTGACACAAGTTTCAGCCCTTTTGGGCCTTGAGCACTTTCGAAAGTGCCGAAAGTGTCGAAAGTCGACCCTGCCATTTCCTGATTGGAAAAGGGAGTAGCCAACTTTTGAAAGGGACCTCATCTTTGCTGTAATGATCACCACTGTACATTACGGTTTTTATGTATTTCTGCTGCTTCGGTGCACGTAGCGCGTTAAATGGTCCATGTTCAAGAGGAAGCGTGGCACGTTGGCACGTGTGTGAGGCTGGCACGTGCCAGGGTGGGATTGTTCAAATGTGCTTGTCCCAATCACTATGCCTTCTCCTCTTCGTATCAATTATCTCGTTCTAGATGAACCCAATGTTGAATATGTTCAATCCGTTGAAATTGACAGTTCTGATACTGTCACCGGCCTTCGAACAAAGATCGCGTCGAACCATCATCTGCTACTTCCCGGACAGATCGTGAAGTTCGAGAAAGTCGAGAAAGTTTCTATGTCAATGGATGATGAAGAGATCAACGAAAAGCTTCAAAATTTTACCTTCACTCCGACTTCGAAGACCTGGAGGGCCACGATGCAGTTGTCTACCGTCATCGCTCCTACCGATCTTGCACCAGACCATCTTCACCTCATTATTAGTGCGTAACACAGTGTCCTCGAAAGCGGATTAATGACATCCTTCCGTATAGGACCTGCATTTATCAACGTAAACTACGTCTTTCCCAGCATCTCTCCTGAAGTTTCTTGTGTTAAAATTGCGTACGGCGAGAACGTCCAAGCACTTTTAAAGGCGATCCTTGCCCATATGGGCCTTAATATCCCTTCAAGGCAATATATAATCTTGAAGGCATCGATTGATATCGATGCGAACTTGCCATCGCGTATTGCCACTGCCGAAGGTCAAGAGCTTGGGATGTCGCAGAAATTGTTCGAGGTATTTGATAAGGTTCCAAATCACAAATACGTCCATGTTACTGTCAAGCCCAGGCTCAGCGGTATGGACTTTATGTTTGCAAGAATCGACTTATTTATCTGTTTTCACAAGAACTGGGAGGTGTTCACGCTGTAGCAGAAGGTCCAGTGTCTGAATTGTCACGTCGGTTCCACTTCCTCGGAGTCCGCCACGCCGAAGCGCCATCTAGCGGCGGTCAACCCAAAATCTTCGCAGAAAAGCAGGCAACCGATGCAAAGATTTTGTGCAGTCGACCCCCTGGAACCTCCCCCCCTATACCATTGACCCTTTTGCATCCTATCTTCGCTAAATTTGTTGACGACTGCGAACACTCTCAACCGAGCCGTCAGGTTAATCAGTTTACGCTTAAACTTGCCGAGTCCATGTCCAAATTTTATCCCGATGAAAATGCACGAACAAAGGAGCTCAAACTGCTCTTTTCTGATATCGGTATTGACCTTCAGACGATCAGAATTACTGGAACTGGATATGAAATGGATGCGGCGCTTATCAAGGGCAACAAATTTCTCCTTATCTGTGGGGAGATCAAGAACGATGCAGCGAACAATGTCGATCCTTTCTTACAAGCCATACTTTATTATCTTGAGCAAACAAGAGCAGTCGCGCCCGTCTTTCCATCGTCAATTCTGCCTGCTTTGATCCTTATTTGTGCTGGTGCGCCTCCCAACTTAAGCTATGATATATGTCAGCAGCGATCTAACAGAACAATAGGTCCATACCTCTCCTTCGCAGGTGCCGTGTGGAACGGTCGTCCGAATGTCCAGGTCCTCACACCAGCAATTCCGTTGCATTTCCACACTACTGATCTGAAACTCCGGAAAATGACGGCTAGTTGTATCAGTGCATTTGCTTCTGCCGTTCAATCCCTCGGAGCTCATTATAACGAACCACTCTATCATCAGACGTCGACGGTTGACGGCGTTTATCCATCTGTCCAAGACATCTTTCCATACCCTGTGTCTTTCAAAACCGACACCTCGGGATCGTCCAAAGAGTTTATCTATCATTCTTTAGTGAAGTCCGGAAAATTGATATTCCGTGGTGAAACCAGTGATACGCACGAGAAGATCTGCATCAAGTTTGTTCAACGTTATTCTCCCGAGGTTCATAGCTTCTGCGCATCGATCAATTGTGCTCCCAAGCTTCTTGGCTTCGAGTCGTTGCATGGTGGATGGCGCATGGTCGTCATGGAGGACCTGAATGATCACTTTGACCTCTTTGGGTCTTCTTTAGCTCCATATCGTGTGGATGCTGTCAAAGAACGCCTCGACAAAGTACTCGGACAAATGCATCAGCAAGGATTTGTGCATGGTGACGTTCGTAATGTGAATGTTATGGTCACAAATGGCCCGACTCCTGCAGTCATGCTGGTCGATTTTGATTGGGCAGGGAGGATTGGCGAGGCTAGGTATCCAATGAATGTCAATCGAGAAGATGTGTATCGTCCGGAGGGTGCTGTTGATAATGAGCTCATTCTAGCAGAACATGATATCTTGATGTTAGCGGAATTGACATGCTAGAGTATTCATTGTGCATGGATTATTGAAATTTCGAGTTTGTACATCACAAAATAAATGTTCAAACCCTAACCTCAAATCCAAATGCATGGTCACTGCCACCACATCTACAACCATGGGTTGTTGATGCACCACTAGTATTCTTAAGAACATTATGTATTGCAGAGGCTCCCATTGCAAAGGCAATACACTAGATATACAAACTAAAGATCTTGGTCCAATCTGGGAGCCAGATAAAAATGCTCCACAAAATTTGGATGAAAACAAAATACTCCTTAATGATGAAAAGAATTGTAGACATTCTGATCAAAGGGGTGCATTTCCTGATGAACCGCAACAACAACCACCAGGCCCTTTTGATGATGAGAACAATAATAATAATACATTCCCCTCCAATGGATATCAATGATGATAAATTTCAATGGACTGTTTTATATTCATCATTTCCCCTTAAACTGCGCATTGTACAGTCTGGACACTATCTCCTTTCATAGCTACCTTCACATTTCCTTTCTTATGTAGTCATTGTTTCATTCCCTTTATGGTTTCCCTTGTTCTCTGATTGTATATAAACTCCATGTACTGTAGAGTAACTCCAGTTCCAACTTAGACAAGTTTTGCTCTCAACATTGCTTGAACTTGATGCTCTCCTTTCTTGTTGCTCTTCAGACCTTTGTTGTTACAAGTTTCCTCTTTGTTTCATCTTCCTGTCTCCATGGACGGTTTTACATCCATCATTTCCCCTTAACTGCGCATTGTACAGCCCAGATGCTATCTCCTTTTGTAGCTACCTTCACGTTTCCTTTCTTAGGTAGTCATTGCGTCATTCCCCCTTATGGTTTCCTTTGTTCCCTGATCGTATATAAACCCCATGTATCATAGAGTAACTCTAGTTCCAACTTAGACAAGTTTTGCTCTCAACAATGATCAACTTCAATGCTCTTTCTTCTCATCATTCTCAAGACCTTTGTCATTGCTTGACTTAGTGTCTGAACTCTTTGTCTAGTGGCTGGGAGCAGACCGAGACTCTGCTTGTCGCTGTTGACTTAGAACAAACCACAATGAGGGCATTTGTAAGGGCTCTGATGTCTTTGCGAGAACCTTGCTCTCCTCATCATCTTTTTGACTACTATCTCAATGTGCATAATCATATGTGCATCTTTGCAAAATGTATATATTTGTTTGCTTGTTGCTTGTACGCGCGAACTTATGTCACACTTCAAAATAATTAGGTAATTAGATTATTCTTTACCACAAACCTGTACATGCGTTACATTGCCAATAAAATTGGTCCAGTGTAAGACGCATTGCAGGATTAAGTAAAGAAAACCCAATAACCTTTACACTTTTTTACACTACCATAGGTAGCATAGCGCACAAACAAACGAAGGCATCCTAATTGATGTCTTTTGGAAAAAAACCTTTGTATATGCGCTTTCTGCTGATTTCCCTTTGGTCGCTTCTGCTGCTTCCAATTCTCCTCGAAGATTGGCTTTCCAATCGTCTAGTTCTTCCCCTAGGTGAAGGAGAACATATTTGATTCGCTTTTTCGATGTTTCGAAGCGCCCTTCATCTAGATCGAATACGTCATCAAATGTGTTGATGAAATGTTTCACTTTAGAGCACTGTCCTTTGAATTCCTTAATGGAGATTCCTTTTATCCCTTTTGGGGATTCTTCTTTGTCGTTTGACATGTCCTTCTGTTTCGGTTCTGGTGTTTCAGGTTTCGGGTCCTGTGTTCCGGGTTCGTGTTTTGGTTCTGTGCCTTGTTTTGAGCTTTCTCCTTGTTTTGATTCATCTCCAAAGGGATCTATTTCGATCTGCTGTTGTTCTCTATATTTGTTCCACTTGGTGATTGTCTCTTTGTCGAATGCGAAGAAGGAGTAGTCCTTTAGTTCTTCGTTAACTCGAAACTCGTGCCACCAAGTAAGTTCGGGTTCGGTGTTTGGAGGTAGGAACAGTTGATTGTCCTCGTTGTTTTCTTCATTGTACCAGTGAATCCAAACTTCTCCTGGTAATTCGTCGTTGTGATCTCCTTCCTGGTATTCTCCTTCGAAGAGTTCCTCTGGAACTGGTAGGTTCTTTCTCTTTGTTCCTGAAACGTAGCACCAGACCTTGTGTGTCGTAGAAAAGTAGACTTCTCTTCGATTAAGGTAGTGCTTCTGTCTGAAGCGAACAGAGTTGTTCGGGGGTCTGATCTGGGAGTTCCTGGTATCAATGATGTCTGGCTAGTGACGATGCACTGAGCGGTTCCTGAGTTCCAACTTGTGTTACGGACAATGCCCTCGTCGTGATTCGTTCTAAGTCAACAGCGACAAGCAGAGTCTCGGTCCGCTCCCAGCCACTGGACAAAGGTCTTAGATGCTAAGTCAAACAATGACGAAGGTCTTGAGAACGATAAGAGAGAAGAGCGTTCAAGTCAATCGTTGTTGAGAGCAAAACTCGTCTAAGTTGGAACTGGAGTTACTCTACAGTACATGGGGTTTATATACGATTAGAGAACAAGGGAAGCTGTAAAGGGAGTGAGGCAGTGACTACCTAAGAAAGGGAACGTGAATGGTAGCTATGAAAGGAGATAGCGTCCAGGCAGTACGATGCGCAGTATAAGGAGAAATGATGGATATGAAACAGAGATATGAAACGGAGAAGAAACTGTAACAACGTCATCACTTGGCTCGAGTTATGGCAAGATCACACATGGACAATGTCATGGTAGAAGTCGGCGACTTCTCGCATACAAAGGGGGTAATGTTACAGTTTCCTCTTCGTTTCAGTCTCTTGTCTCAGCGGACCATTTCATTTCCATCATTTCCCCTTATACTGCGCAGTGTACAGCCTGGACGATATCTCCTTTTATAACTACCTTCACGTTTCCTTTCTTAGGTAGTCATTGCCTTGTTCCCTTTACAGTTTCCTTTGTTCCCTAACAGTATATAAACCCCATGTACCATAGAGTAACTCTAGTTCCAACTTAGACGAGTTTTGCTCTCAACAACGATCGACTTGAACGCTCTTTTCTCTCATCACTCTCAAGGCCTTTGTCATCGTTTGACTTAGCGCCTGAACTCTTTGTCCAGTGGCTGGGAGTGGACCGAGACTCTGCTTGTCACTGTTGACTTAGAACGAATCACGACGAGGGCATTGTCCATAACAAGATTGGCTACACTTGGTTGCCGGCCTGGGCTGTCATGTGCTTTATTAGACTCATGACATAGATCACGTTACTGAAATCTAGGCCTAGCAGCCTAGATTTTGGTCTCGAATGGTTTATGTCAGCATCTCCAAGGAGGTAATTCCCCTTTTAGATACATTGCAGTTTCACATGAACTGTCAACTGTGTACTGACTGTAAGGCTTGGTCCAGAGTGTTCCCAGACCAATGACCAATGTCACATAAGGTTTGTTTCCCATGGCCACTCTGCCAAGTCACCACAGAGATTGGAAACACACCCCAGCACAGCCAGCACAACAGTAATTTTGCCAAATCCAGTGGAGCCAGGACACTGGTTTGAATTCAAACCCAGCTCTGCAAGATATATAAGTTGCACAAGAGAACTGATGAGCTCTAGCAAAACTTGACCTCCTACCACCAAGTAGGAATGAGTTTTCTCTTTGACTCTCAACATCACCAGCATCATTGCCAACCTAAAACATGGAATCTGGGTTGGCAAAGGGGCTAGGAGACCATTGTAAGTCATCCCCCCTGCTTGGTTGCAGGCTCATTTGTCATAGCATCATGATTCTGATGGTTTTGTAGGTCAGCAAGCATAATAAATTGAACATAGAACATATGGTGCAAGTAACGGTGCCTGCAAAAAAAGACGACGAGGGTTTCCAAGCTGTTGCGGAGAAAAGAGATTGGCGGGCTCGGCGTGGACGACTATAGTTATTTCCATCAGTTCAACACTTTCTCCCTCGAAGTTAAATACTTACGACCGTCCGTCTATACATGATACGAGTTGCCACGCTTATGTAGATTTCCGTGCTTTTGGTTCGATCCCACGAAGGGATCTTAAGCCCAGGGCCCACGACAAGGGAAGCACGAGGAAAAGAGGCTGAGGCTCTCCACCATCCCTGGGAAGGAAACACTGACCTTGTCGAGGCGGGCGAACGGGCGGGCGACGGCGGGCGAGGGTCGGGGGGTCGACCTGTAAAGTGACACTCAAACAGACAAACTTCCACGTCAGCCAACGTACAAGAATGAAGAAGAAAAAAGAAATTCAAACCGTATAACTGCCCCTCCTCCTGCACCGCCAGCCCCTCAGGCATGGCGGCCTACTGCCAGGCAAGCACCGCCGCTCTCTCATCATACTCCTCCTCCCATGTTGCACGAAGGTACCTCAGCGACGGGGGAAACAATTCATCAAATTCCTCTGGTGTGAAGATGGCCGCCACAACCTTGGACGCTCTGAACTCAAGACGTGCTTTTTCATTTTCATGGCGGTATGCAATGAGGCGAACCGCGTCGCGTAACTGCCTTTTCTTGTACTCGTTCTTTGTGCTGGCAAGCTGGACTTTCTTTTTGAATGATATGGACGATATCTTTTTGGCGATTCGAGCAATACGTGCTGTCCACTGACCGGGCTTCTGAACGAGAGACTCGGGGGCAACCGGCATGCCCGGGGTGTCCTGGGCAATCTGAGCAATGTGTTTTTGGCGACGACCAGCGCCGCCGATAGCAATGCAGGATGTGATAGAAGTGATAGTGTGCATGGTGAATGTGGGTTGTATAGTGAAAAGGAGTTAATTGGCGCAATGGGTGGGTTTATGTAGGATATTTCATTGTCAACCGCACGATCGGTCCTGGTCAGCCACAGAACACTCCTATCCCTCTACAAGAAACAGAATCGGTAATTGACACTTTGTCGCGCTCGCATCGTGTCTTTAGACATTGATCATTTATCATAGCACTTGGTGAGAATATATAATGTTGCTAGATACGTCTTACCAGATTATCCCCAACATCGTACGACCACTACTGACAGTCTGAGACCATGGCTCATGGTGTCTTTTGAGTACGTCAGTACTTTTGGTCCATTGATTCGGCCATGCATCAGGATGGAACACGTCGACATTATTTTTGCCGATTTTTGGCTAAAGGAAGATGAGCGCGAAGGAGTAGGCTCTGCGCGGAGCAATAGGAACGAGGGAGTGCTCGCCTTTTTCCTCCCCAGCCGCAGCAAGGGGGGAGTTGAGTGGTGGGTTGTGGATTAGGGCCGATTCATGTTATTTTTTGTGAATCCAACATGTGTTTGTTGACTTTACCCAGAAAGAGAGTCGGGGAACGGTACTTTGCGTGTCTTCGGTGCCTATACGAACTAGCTAGGGCGTCATCTGTAAAGACGAGTTCATCTGTGCGTTCATTCTCGTCAATGCAGGCACATGTTGTTATCGTCGACGCGGAGGAGGTGGCACTAATGCGGATCGCGGGCGTTTGCCAGTGGCTGTCTTTTGTGCTGCGATGCCTGAAACTCGGTCCCAAAGACCCCCCGCGCCAGCCACGCAAACAGCAACCGACCAGCTCCCTGAGCAAGTTGTCACCATAATCTGGATTCTATTCAACACGAAACGTGCTCCAAGGCCTGCCGTCATTGACATTCCCCATCATCTCTTCACTGGCGCTGTGGACAAGTGTCAGCAGTTATTTGTCGAAAGCATCTTTCGCTTGCACAGGATGCGGTTTGAGGATGGGACCTTAGAGTTTTGGAAAGTAGGTCGACCCATCAGCGCTAAACACTAAGTAGCCTGATGAAGCCATCCCGATTTCCGTCTTTAAAAGCAGGAAATGGCCAGAAACTTTGACCCGTCATGCTCTAGAGACCGTTGCCACACGGGTCCTGCTACCTGAGCGACTTTCTAAAGCTCTTGGGCAAACCTTGGACGACGACAAGAACCTTCATTTGATCGTCACCGGACGGTGGGAACTTGATGAAGAGCGCGATATTATAACGAGCCATCCAGAGATTCAAAGTAAGTTCATTTGCTCATACATCAACGAACATGCCCATTGTATGGATATAGATTATATTAAAGCAATCAGTGCTACAGAAGCTATATTTGATGGCAGGCATATGTATGGGGGTGGTGCGACGGTTGCTCAGCCCATCCAGATCTTCCACCCTGTCTTTGAAATTTTTATTCGTCGCCCGGATGATCGACGACAATGTTCATGGGCTTCCTCTCGCGTATTTTGGGGCACAGCTTCCTCGATGGTAACGATGACAATGTATGATCAGGTGGTACCAGCGAGGGAAGGTTATGCACCTTGCCTCCATTATTATGGCGCGATTCCAGGCCTCGAAGATGTTCCTTTCGACAAGGAGTTTGAACAACGGCGATTACTCCCATTGATGCAAATGGTGGTAATGGATTATGTCGAGTCAAGTGATGATCTGCCGGACCGCGACAGCACGCGCCGTCAACTTGAGCAGGTTTTATCAATTATGCATATGGAAGGATATGTTTATGGAGACCTGCGCAGGCCTAATGTCTTGTTCGACACCTCTGGGAAGCTCAAGGTTATTGATTTCGACTGGGCTGGACGATCCGATGCAGACCCTTCATCTCATCTGGAATGTGCTCACTATCCATTAAATTTGTCATCGGACATCAAGTGGGCTAGGGGCGTAGGGGATCGTGGATTGATCCTTTCTGCACATGATAAAGAGATGATGGAGATTCTTTTGCAAGAAATATACACACCACAGGATTTATGATATCACCTGTGTTTGTTGAACCTCAGAAAGGAATAGTTCGTGACGCTCGTTACTAGATCTAAGAATTCGGTTGGATCGGGAATAAGTTAGAAGTCCCGGATCAGTCATTGAGACAACTTGTTCTCTACTGCTAAGAGTTCATTGATGGCTTGCTTAAGTTTGTGAACGTCAGCCTTTCCATTTGACGAACACTGGCAACCAGGTCGTACAACTGGAAAAGGAGAAGAACGACGTTGTTGCAAAGCGTATAGATCATGTTGAACGTGCATACAGAAAAGAAGAACTCCCGTTTCTGGCGTATGGCTATGAGCGACAACAGAAAGCGGACCGCGAAGGCCCAAAAAGCGCAGACGGAGTCGGCCAAACAAGATCTTGGTACCAAGATTCGCCTGGCTTGGATAATGGATGTTCGTAAAATGACACTGTCGGTGAAGAGTTTGAGAAGAAAAAAGAGATCCGCCCGCAGGAAGATCGAGGAGAAATAAGAGGAGCAAGGTCATTCTTAAATCAAGGGAAGAGGAGAAACGTCGCCTTTGAAGAGGAAGATCGGTGCAAGAGAGGAGGAGCCTCGAAAAGGTATTGCCCAGCATCTGGTATCAACTACCCAAACTAATTCACCGCGCGGAGAGCAGAGGATGAACAAGAAAGAAGAGGTGAAGGGGCTGAAAAAGCCACAGAAGAAGAGGCCAAATGCAAAAAGGAGGAGCAGAACAGCGCAGAAAGCGAGAAGCGGAACGTCAAGCGGAACGGCTTGAAGCTATCGAGAAGGCACATTTGTAGCAAAAGAGGGAAGAGGAGGCCGAGGTAAACCGACAACAGCGAAGAGCTGTAGCTCAATGAGATGAAGTTAAGTGACAACAAGCGGGAGCTGCAGCCGCTCCTTCTCAGCCGACACCTCCCACTGCACCCCTTAAGAAAGAAGAGCCTGCAGGAAAAGACGAGGAGGGTTTCCCAAGTTGTTGCGGAGAAAAGAGTTTGGCGGGCTCGGTGTGGACGACTATAGTTATTTCCATCAGTTTAACGCTTTCTGCCTTGAAGTTGAGTACTTACCACCGTCACGTCCATACGTGATACGAGTTGCCACGCTTAGATTTCCGTGCTTTTGGTTCGATCCCATGAAGGGATCTTAAGCCCAGGGCCCACGACAAGGGAAGCACGAGGAAAAGAGGCTGGGGCTCTCCACCATCCCTGGGAAGGAAACACTGACCTTGTCGAGGCGGGCGAACGGGCGGGCGACGGCGCGAGGGTCGGGGGGTCGACCTGTAAAGTGACACTCAAACAGACAAACTTCCACGTCAGCCAACGTACAAGAATGAAGAAGGAAAAAGAAAATCCAAACCGTATAACTGCCCCTCCTCCCGCACCGCCAGCCCCTCAGGCATGGCGGCCTACTGCCAGGCAAGCACCGCCGCCCTCTCATCATACTCCTCCTCCCATGTCACACGAAGGTACCTCAGCGACGGGGGAAACAGTTCATCAAATTCCTCTGGCGTGAAGATGGCCGCCACAACCTCGGACGCTTTGAACTCAAGACGTGCTTTTTCATTTTCATGGCGGTATGCAATGAGGCGAACCGCGTCGCGTAACTGCCTTTTCGTGTACTCGTTCTCTGTGCTGGCAGGTTGGACTTTCTTTTTGGATGATATGGACGATATCTTTTTGGCGATCCGAGCAATACGTGCTGTCCACTGACCGGGCTTCTGAACGAGAGACTGGGAGGCAGCCGGCATGCCCGTGTCCTGGGCAATCTGAGCAATGTGTTTTTGGCGACGACCAGCGCCACCGATAGCAATGCAGGATGTGATAGAAGTGATAGCGTGCATGGTGAATGTGGGTTGTTTAGTGAAAGGGAGTTAATTGGCGCAATGGGTGGGTTTATGTAGGATATTTCATTGTCAACCGCACGATTTGAAAAGGCGAGTAGGAATGCGGGCGCGGTGGATGAAGAACTGTGGCATGTCGTTGCCGGCTAGCGTGTTGTCGAGATCAACCCTGGCGGCGATGTCACGATATTTGACTCTAGAAAAGCTGACATTCAGGCCTTTCTCTGCGTAAAAAACATCACATTCCACCTAAAACGCACTTGGAGGTGATAGCAGACTCAAGGGTAGCGACGAGTTGGTCAGCGGGTAGCTTGGTCTCTCCACGTCGCCGCTTGCGGGGGGGACTTGCGGGGAAGGCGCCCGACGGGACCTGATAATGCTTGGAAGATGCGTCTGGCTCAGAGACGACATATGCGCGTGTCTCAGCATGGGTGAGAATGGGTTCCGCGGAGTGATTATCCTGTTTCTCGTTCATAGCCGAGGCTGCAGAAGACGCCAGGGATTTGGGCAGTGGGGCGTCGCGGAGGGCGACATATGGGCTATGGAAATGTCGAAGGGAGGTAAGGGAGAAAAGGGCGCGCTTAGAAAGTGGGCGAAACATATCAACGTCACACATCGACGTCACAAATTCACGCGCTTTTCAAGGAGCGTCCCGTATAGGCCTGTGCAACTACCTGTGCACGCGGCTTCGGTCGATGTGCGTCCACTGCAAAAGATGGGTAGCGTGTGCCTACTCCCACCTTAGCGATATTGACTTCGGGAACGCCGCGGAAATAGGCATATCTTTGTCCCGTCGTTACCAAATCACCACAATTGCCAGTACAAGCAGCGCGATACGCGATGATAAAGATGTGTTCTTGACGATTAAGCTCTATGATCACAGGTTCCAATCTCAATATGATTCGCCTCCTCGATGACGACTTATCTTCATCACGATCTGCAAAACGCTTGCTGCAGGAGCAGTAAGTACTCGCTTCTTCACGATGTGCGCCTCTATTTCATATTGTGATTCTACGGTGAGATGCAACAAGCTAAGAATCGTACCTCGTAACTCATGCCGTCGCAAACGCCAGGGTGGCCTTCATACCTATTAGCTTCCGCGTACTACAACCCGCGTGGAGAAAGCAAAGTACTCCTGGCTTTCCCAAATGGTCGGTGATGCGAATAGAAATGCCCACGAGCCTTACCGCGTAAATGAGGTTTGGCGGCACATTCATCAAATAAAATGCGATGCGATTTTGTATCCGTTCATTTTAACCGCAGTGAACCGTAACGCTACTTCCCACGTTGACTTGGGACAAATGAGGTTCAGTTATGATCTCGTAGACCTTTGATGCGACGAAGAAAAGTCTTTCTTGGCTTCTGTAGTCGGGATCACTGTAGCTGATCTCGAGTGTCACGTTCGCGACCAGAACAGCAGGAAGATAAGACTAAACCCCTTTTCTTTGGCTGCGCATGCTTCAATGCTGACCCTGTTGCCAAGAATGTCACATGCATTTACAGCGGGCGGATGCACCTGATTTGATCTCGGGTAATTAGCCAAAGGCTCATTGCCCGCGTCCCTTGCCAATTGGGCACTTTTTCCACACTCCACATATTACTGAATAATCCACTCATTTCGTTAGCAAACTTCGAGTATTTCCTGCTCCCCTCCCGGGAAACAACCGACCGGAACCGGCTATTCGCTTACCATCCGGGATGTTATAATTAGTGTCCCGTACTAACGACGCTCAATGAAATGGAGCACTCATCATCTGTAGGCAGTGGTGGATCTATATCACTAACAGCAGAGCTTGGGTGTCGGCAAATGAACAAAGCATCACTGAGGAATAAGTCACTGTCAATGACATCACGATTGTTAGCACAAAGGAATTGGATGCCAATAATGTCTGGTCGGTTAAAGACAAGTCAAAAACATGAAAACAGAGCTGTCCAGGATCTGTTGCCATATCAGTATGTTTTTGTTTTGTTTTCATTTTCCTTTCTCACTTTCATATTATCATCAAATACTTACTCTTGAATCCTCGACGTCTCATTCCCAGAAATCTCTCCTCAACTTGAGGATTGGTTGGGAGGACGAGATTTTAATGTCTGGACGATGTTGTTCCTCCGCTACCTCCGATCTTAAGTCACAAGCAACATACAAGAATTATTTACCCATCCTTTAGCCTCGCCCGCGAGTGCTAGGTATACGTGACAATCTTACTTTTTTGTCACTGGTGGTAGAGCACTCTTAGACGGCCAGCCACAGAAAATGAGTTCTGGACATGGGCCTGAATCGGAAGCACAGAAAACTCAAAATATGTTTTAAATCGCAGTTCTTCGTCCCGGTCTACTGGCACGTCATGTAACGCCAGCTTCCTCCGCTTCTTCGTCCCCTCACCATGGACTCCTTCATCTGCCTCCTATCACACCACACAGACCATCCTCCCTGGGGCAACGCACTGCAGCGGATCATGGTCAGCTCGTCGGAAAAGGAGCCCAATTCTTCTTCTTCTGGGAACGACAGCGACATCGGCAGTGCGGGTATGGCAGGGAACTGGAGCGACGACGAGATTCTGACATAGACGATATGGTCCATTGCATCGCAGAAGGCAAATTAGCACTGGAAGGAAAATGTCGGGGTGGTATAAATCCCGAAGCTGGAGTTCAACCGTGGCGATCGCGACGGAGATCGTCCAACCCGATGTCGTGCCTAACCCTGAACACTTTACAGAGCGAAGAATTGAGTTGGTACAAGCAGACGAGAAGCGCCTTAAAGATGTAGGATGGAAAGCAGTTCTTCAGGTCGGATTGATTGCGACCAAATTAACCATGCATTTGCAGCCTGGGAGATGTTCAGACATGGTGGGATGTTGGTAATCATCGGCCGCTCGGAACTACACATTGGCGTGAAACGAAGCATGATGGCCATGCTTGGCTGGTGCCTGTCTTGGTAGATATCCTCCACTTTGTGACTTTCTCAAGATGAACGTGTCTGCAGATATGCTTGACCAATTGCGGATGTTCTCGTGTTCAAGCTTATATACGCAAACATTACCAACTGAGCGATATACCACCATGGGATGGGGATGATGCAAAAGCGCGGTTAAGGGTTTATCTAACCCGAGTTACATAAATCGGCGACGTCTTGCGCCAAGTGCTTCAAGCCGCTGTTGAAGTCAACCTCAGTTGGCGGACAGGGTTGCGACGAGAACTTGCTATCCACGTTGCTTGACTTGCAAGAACAACGAGGCGCGCGCACGGACAGCCGGCTGGATGATTCAATACCTAGATAAAATCTAACCCCAGACTCACCATATAATACGACACATGAGACGAATTTTCTGTGACCAAGCTCGATGGCACCCCTGCTGTTGTACGCAACCCACTGTATACCTTGGCAGACACACACACGGCAGACAGAAAACGGCTCTTGTTTGACGTGCGGAAAATGGCGACCTACGCTGCCGCTGAGTCAAGCGAGCTGCCCATGAAAATGATACTTTCAGCCGGTCTCGCACGAGCCATGATCCTGCCTGCAGCTTGAGCAGCGAAGAATGCCATTGGTATTCGCATTAATCATCTAGCCGAATCAGAAGCAGTTTCATGCGTCACAGTCCCACAGGAAGAGAGTCAATGTCCCAGGTGGAATATATATCTCAGAGTGTCCCATGCTGCCTCCATGCATCATGCATCAAGCTTCAAGAATCCACAAGTGCTTCCCGCGCCTTCTCTGTTACTGGTCCGTCCTCCCAACGCGCAACGTCTTCTGGCTCTCGAGTGGTGCGGCGCTGGTTTTCAAGTTCCACGAGGCTGGGTACTTGCACAATTCCGTTTTCTCGCGCGGGCGGGGCGGAATGGGCTTGGAAATCGCGTTCGCTTAGTACCCAGAAGCTGGTGCCATCGTCTATTGCATTGACTTGCCACGAGAGCAGGGCGAAAAATGGTACAAAGGAAGCTAGACACCTATGCTCCAGTTGGGCCCCAGGCAAACGCGACAGCACGCTCGGGTCCGATGAACTTCTTGATTATCAGAGTTTATTCGGATCGGAGTAATGTCGCAATCATCGAAAACGCAGGAAAGGCACATTCATTTCATATAGATCAACGGCATAACACCTATGTAAATGCACGACAAACGATATCAATATCAAACTGGAAACTAATAAATAAAACATGGGAAGAAACCGTTCCCGCTGCTTCTCGGTCATCCCCACTTTGTCTTCTCCCTCAGATAGGTACTAGAAACAGCCTCCCCAAGGGGGTATGGATGAAACCGTTGTCTAGGCCTCGACCCAACATTAGCATGGCGCTGTGCATAATAGGGATTGCCTGTTTCTTTAGCTTGTGACCATTTATTCGCAGATAGGTTGGGGGCAGATGAAGGGGTAAAGTCGATATGGCTACGCTTTGATGACGACTGAGCAGCTGACTGTTGTTCAGAACGCTTTCTTTGTTGTTCGGCTTTGAAACCGCGTTGCCGTAGGAGGGAGACACAAATGAAGTGTTTGGCCGCCGCGTCGGAATTTTCGTTTTAAATACAGAGGCAGCCACCAATTAAAGAGTATCATTTTTCTCGGTATGAACAGGGGACCTGGCTTGGACGACGCCTGAGGAACGTACCAATATTGTCCGCAAACCATTCGTCTCTGACATCATTGGGATCCCACACGTCACGAGGGAAATTCGTGGTCCGCTCGTCAATATCGACGAATTCGACAAGCTTAGCGTATAGATGTGGATTACGGAATGATCTGTTCGACATGAGAGAGTCGTTGAAATGTTTGGGTTTTTCTGGGTTCCTCTTCAGCTCCTGGAAGTGATCGAGTTTCATCTATGCAAAATGGTCATCAGTCATGAACAAAGAGTATTGAATCATGACGTACCACTATAGCGGGGTCACAGGGTTGTTGGGTCACGGGAGGGATCCCCCAGTCCTTAATGCCCGGAATGGGCGGAGGCTTAAGGAGCTCGCGTATGCGTGAAATCTCATCCGCATACTTCTTCGGTGCATCTCCATGGCTGTTAGGGGAGCCAAGATCCATAGGAGACGATGATGATCCGGAAGATTGCGGTTGTGGGACAGGGCTCTCCGGGTTAGGTACCGGCGAGTCTTCTTGTACGATATCATCAGATATGTGGGCCCGAGTATGATTTTTGAGTGACGTCGTAGACCGTTTAACGATCACTTGAGACTTGGATATTCGTCGTGCTGAACGTAAAACGTAAGTACTGTCAATTATTGACAACGAGTAAAAAAAAACACCCAGCGACACACATTCTGAAGAAATTTTATGGAACGTCTTCAGTGACTTATCCTAGCCGAGGCGGAAACGAAGGTGCAGCAAAGAGGGAAACGACTACAACAGGAAGAGCAAGGGAGCTTCTCACATTTGTGTCCTTCAAAGGGGATTTTTCCTCTGATTCGCTTTGGGAATCGTCGCCATACGCTACGAGGCCTTCCATAGCGCTGTTAGTGCACTAACGAATGACATTCGGGTCCGACATACCACGCATGCCTGCGGACAAAGCAGCAGAGTGATGATGGTGGTCGACAAATGGATTTGAAACTCCGCTCGATGATTCTTCCCGCCATCTTTCACGTCCTCGGATGGCTGTCGTTGGCCGTTCTGTGCACGAATGTGGCCCAAGAAGAGCCCATTACAGACTTCTTCTCGAAGAACAAGACCACAGCAGCAGCAGGCAATTCTGCCCACACAAATAACTGGGCCGTGCTTGTGTGTGCATCCCGATATTGGTTTAACTACCGGGTCTGTGAACGGTCTAGATTTTATGCCGATAAATCACTAACGGATTCACAGCACATGGCCAATGCGCTGGGAATGTGAGACAAACATAACCCCACGCATCATTTTACCCTGAGCTCATGAATTAGGTACCGCACCGTGAAGAGGCTAGGTATCCCGGATTCCAACATAATTCTCATGCTGGCGGATGATGCGTCGTGTAACGCTCGAAATAAGTTCCCCGGTAGCGTATATGCGAATCCAGGACGTCACTTGGACCTGTATGGGGATAATATTGAGGTGGACTACCGAGGTTATGAAGTCACAGTCGAGAATTTCATTCGCGTTCTCACAGGTTCGCCTCATTCTGCCTCCAGCATATGTTACAGTAATAAGTATTCAATTAAGGTCGTGTGGACCCTTCGGTCCCTCGCTCTAAACGTCTCTTGACGGATGAACGATCAAACATTTTTGTCTATATGACTGGCCACGGTGGAAACGAATTTCTTAAATTCCAAGACAACGAGGAAATCAGTGCCCACGATATAGCGGACGCTTTTGAGCAGATGTATCAAAAGAAACGGTTCGTACGATCCACGTTGCCTCCGCACCTCTCTTATTCTATCAGGTATAATGAAATCTTCTTTATGATCGATACCTGCCAAGCGAACACGATGTACAGTAAATTCTATTCTCCCAACATACTTGCCACGGGTTCGTCAATGCTTGACGAGAGTTCCTATTCAGCAAGTTCCATTTCATTATTTCATTTTCCCATGTTTAACCAAACTTTCCAAAATAGTACGCTAGTGATCAAGATATCGGCGTGGCTGTCATCGATGCTTATACGCACTACGTCTTGCAATTTATGGAGGCAATTAATAAAACGAGTCAGATAACGATGCGAGATCTCGTAAGTTTCGTATCTTTCATTTCCCTTGCGTTTCTTTGACGCTTTTCGTTATAGTTTGATTCTTACGACGTAAACAAGATCGGTTCGCATCCAGGTGTTAGAGAGGACCTTTTCAAACTATCCTTAGACCAGACGTTGATCACAGACTTTTTCGGCGGTGTTGCCCAAGCTGAGGTCGTTTCTGAAGAGGAAGTTGGGCTCCTTCCGGATCCCTTTCCGATTGTAAACATAGACAAGAATCAGAAGTGACACCGAGACGACAGTATAATGCCTCCACATCGGTTTCGCGGACCGTATTGCAAGCGCCATTGCCAGGGTCATGCCTAATAAATGGAGAGACGCTCAAGCGTGGGCTTCATTGTCGCTCATCGCATTGCTGATTGTGTGGGCAAGCTGGCGAGACAGGTAGACCTAGTAGATTGCCTTTGTAGGTTCTTCAACCTCGTTGCCCCTATTACTGATAGAAGGTTGTTAGCTTCCTTCCGTAAATGTAATCGAGACTTGGGGGTCATACCGCTTGCAGGAATGGGAGATATAAGCGGGTCCTCGATCCCAATACTCTGCAAAGTGGTCTATAAGCATTGGGTCTACATCTGATAACTGGATTCGGTCCGGAATGCGAGGATGTATCATATCGACCCTGACGGTACTACACCGAGCAATGATCATACTGCGTTACAGACCACACGGATGCTTGTGATTGAAGTCAGGGTCCGATGAATGGCAAGGGGAAACGTTTGAAAGATTGGAACTTGTGACCCTTGAGAGAATGAATATTCGCGGGGTTATCTGGAATTCTTTCAGGGGTGAGATTGAACACCGTCTTAGATGTTTGTGTAAGTGTATCGAATGTTGACGTTTCAACCCAACCCAAAACCTTTTTGTTCTTGCAGGCGATTGTTTTTGCTCTACGCATGAACTTGGTTGTATCCAGGAGACTGCGACCGAAACATGGATATATGGATTTCAAATGCAAAAGTGCTCCTCCAAAAGACTTGTTCGCATGAAGTGACACAGTTGGCCATTATACCTATGGCATCTAGGAAAATACGCCCTATCGGTTGGTTGTGCCGGACATTCGTAAGGTATTGACTAGCCTGGGAAATAACGGTAAGCGCATCATATTTTGACTCCGTGTAGCCTACCAGGTCCGTTCCACCTTGGTTTCTTTAGACTGTGACCCTCTACTCTTCTGATCAAATATCACCATCATGTCCAAAATGCTCGACCAGGCGCAGCCTTCCCTTCTGTCGAGTGGCCACGCGAATGCGAAATGGATAATGCATGGTTACCGTGTTATATGACAGAAGAGGCGATCAGGAACCATATGATGTACACGCTGCAAACGGAACTGGCCTTCTTTCTATGAATGGCATTCTGTTTAGTTGTGCCCAGGACTTACGTTAATATACTGACGGACGGCTATCCTGCTGTTCATTAGTGCATCCGCAGTCCACCACGGCTATGAATAGCGCGTTTCGCTTGCGCATGTAGGCTTAAGAACTCCAAGGGTAGACTTTGTCCATATGCGAAAAGGTGGCAACTAATTTGAACATGGGCGGGGAATGGAAGTGTCACCCGGCATTCTGGCAGCCGCCCGCACAAAAGAATAAATACTAAGACAGATCGTAGGGCGTGAGTGTTTTCCCAGGAACTAGGCGCATTCAATCTGTCAGGGCTCAAATAGTTACGCGGAATGAACTAGCCAACGGGCTTATGCCTATGACATATCAGCTACGTGATGGTACACATTGACCCTTTTAAAAGCTGTTAGATCCTGTGCACAGCAGCCAATGGATCAAATTTTCATATCCGGTGCAAGCGACTACCACCGTAACTCTGGTCAGCATAAGTTAGCTTTTCCTCACATGCGAAGGCCAGGTGGTGTACTCTTTTTAGGCTGTTACTGCCAATGGAGACAAAAAAAAATTCATGTTGGGTGAGAGACCTGCAAGGGCCGCTACCGTATTTTCCTAATGAGGTTAAGCACGTTTGGGTGGTGATTAAGCGTTGTGATCGCGTACTAAAATTCAAGTGACCGTCCGAGTCCCATACCATACATAATGTGACACACTGGCATGCTACAAGGCTTAAACGTGCCCGAAGATATTAACCCACATCTTTTTGAGAGCATCTCATGGCAATGCCGTACTTCTGCTCGACGCACCCGATCATGTGCGGGTTCTTGGGAAGTTCGAGGGATGCATGATATATGTCCGAAAGAAAACTGCCTGTCACTCCGGACCCGTTCACGCCGGTGTTCAAGACGCTAGGGTCATCAAATATATTGCCATTATGAATCAAGCAAAGCCGGTCGGGGCCATATTCGCTGCTAGAATGGCTGATGTGACGTGTCCGAGGTCTCCTTATCCTATCGTCGGTCTCGTATTGCTCTGAGTCTATGCTTAAAATTTCGTAGGGCTCATCCCTGTACATTCTACTACTGCATATTAATTCATCCAAATCTGCCATGCTGTACCGGCGGCAGCTGATGAATTAGGTACATTTAGCGAGTTTATTGACGACCCGCTGACACCTGCCCTTGACTCCGCACACGCCCCGCAACCTGACAATTGCCAAATCCTCCGGTTACCTCAATCCAGTCTTATATAAAGGTCTATGATCTAGAACCCACTTAGGCCCCACCTTCCTCCTTCCACCATCTTTAACGTCCCCTGACAGTCCTTTAGCCAAATCTCATAAACCTTCACGGAGACATACTCGAACTCGAGCCATATACCATGACAAGTAGCCAGGTCTACAGTGTGGGTAGATGTTTATTCCTCGTTGCGCGGCATAATTTCCAGATTTATACATATAATTGGGTTGCCCATCACCTGATTACCGCCACAATGCTTGAGCATTTTTCTGTCCGTTCATAACGGATCTCATTGGTTTCATAATGATGAATCAAAGTATTAAATGACGATAACAGCACAGGTCTCTCCAACCTACTACAGGACGTTCTCAGACGACAAGTGGGATGCACGCAAGTCACGCGAGGCTTCATGACTCTTTCGATATCATTCGTCAGGAAATGGAGACCACAAGTATAGAATTAGAAAAGCTGCGAGCACAACGGGACGATTACGAGAAAAAAGGTAAGCTTTAGCCATGGCTCATACGAACAAAGTAATCCTCTACGTAAAACGGATTTTAACTGCGCGCCAATACCTGTTATCTAGTGAACGCACAACTTCACGAACTGTCTCTCCTCCGGCGGTCATTCTTCGATCTCGAGAATCAACACATCAAGCTTCGACAACAATACGAGGATGAAGTGAACCGTCTCAAGTCGGAGATGTCTCGCTTTCGGCCGGTTTCTGGGAGTTTACTCAGCCTGGCATCCAATAGCGGCGTCCCTTCCGATGCCCGTGATAACGGAAGGGATCGCGCACGCACGGAGCGCGAGAAACGAATCTTAGTGCCACCATATGCTAGGGCGATTGACCCCGAAAGAGAAATAGACCGCTTAACAGATCACCGTAGCGCTAAACGTTTGAAGTCACGAACCGATCAGACCGTGGGCTCTCCCATACATGTGGATTCTCCGCCGAAACACCCATCAGCCAACGCGATGGGCCCACCCGGTGTGGTGACGTCGATTTCCCCCAAAACCGCAGTCCCTTCCCCTGGCGAATGCCCAACCGGGACTCGCACCAACCAGTTTCAAGAAGCACAAGAAGCACAGAGTGACGGCAGTTGGACCGTCGTACATAATCCAAAGGTTCCGAAGATGCTTGATGTTTCTCTACTGCACACGCTCAAACATGGCAGGTATGTAACTTCCTCCAACAATAATTATCCCAGGCGAAAGGCTTAATTATGGAAGATACTCCTGTTTGCCAATTATCCATCCAATTCGATGCTGATCGTCTCGTCTTTTAGTGTCGTATGCTGTGTGCAGTTCTCCCCCGATGGCAAATACGTTGCAACGGGATGCAATCGCTCGGCCCGAATTTACGACGCAAAGACGGGCCAACAGAAATGGTACGTGATGGTGTACGCCACATAGGGAAACGGCGACGCTTACAACTTCCGAAACGTTTACTCCTATGCCCGCTTTTACTGCCTCGTGTCATTTGCTTTGGTGGATGATGACAGCTGTCTGATTGACGATAGCGTGGCTGGCATGTCCGACGACCTTTATATCCGGAGTGTGCGATTCAGTCCTGACGGCAAATATCTTGCGACGGGAGCCGAAGATCGCAAAATCAGGGTAAGAGTTTCCTCGCTCCTCCAACTATGTGTATCGTCCTGTCGTGATATGCTCCTGACGAGTGACATATTCCATAGATCTGGGACATTGCGAAGAAACGAATTCGGAAGGTTTTTGAGGGACACCAGGAAGAAATATACTGCCTCGACTTCTCGCGCGATGGGCGGCTGATAGTGTCAGGATCCGGAGACAGGACAGCACGGATCTGGGACCTAGAAAATGGGTCGTGCAATGTGTTCACCGTCCCCAAGCTCGATGAGGTTGTGAACCCACAGGACGCAGGTGTTACATCCGTTGCAGTTTCACATGATTCACGGCTCCTCGCTGCCGGGAGTCTTGATTCGATAACTCGAATCTGGGATGTTGCAACGGGCCATCTCCTGGCACGACTCAGGGGGCATGCCGATAGCGTCTACTCCGTCACGTTCTCGGCTGATGGCCGAGGAATTGTTAGTGGCAGTCTCGACAAGACACTCAAGTATTGGGATATCAGTTCCATCATCCAGAAGGTGTATCATGGTCCAAGTCCGAAGATTGGCAGCGATACAAAACCGTCACCACTCTCTGAGAAGCCTGTATTGCTGCCGAGTACAATGGACATGGTGGGACACAAGGTACGCACACGTGTAATCCATGTTATGATAAGGCCACCAACGCCACGCAAGGATTTCGTGTTAACGGTAGCTGTATCCAAGGACGGAAATTGGGTCGTGTCTGGATCCAAAGACAGATGTGTCCATTTCTGGAATGCCCAAAACGGTGACTTGCAATTGTCTTTGCAGGGTCACAAGAATTCAGGTCTGTTGCATTCCCCGTTGAGTTATCGACCTGCTAAATCGGGCCTCCCTTCTAGTCATTTCATTAGACTTAAACCCTTCAAGTGGCTTGCTGGTAACGGGAAGCGGAGATTACTGTGCGCGAATATGTAGGTCTGCTTCTTAGTATCTTGTCCGAGCCACCGAGGTGACACCACTATGTAGGGACCTATAGGCCGCAAATTAGATGATCCATAATATGATGCATAACGCCTCGCATGTTTTCATTTCACGTTGTAACTTATTTTCAATACAATCATATGTATATACATTCACTTCGGTACAGACATACAGTGCCTAGTTATCCCAGCCTGCTTTAGTGCATTTCAATCAATTCTTGTCCCGTTCTGGTCACTGCACCATTCTGGCCTCGCACATGGAGGCTGAGTTCCTGCAGGTTCATCACCTGCATCACGCAACAGAAGTGCGACAACTCCATGGGAAGGCACGTTGTATATAGTCATGTTCCTGACAACAGTGCCATTGTCGGTGTGGGTCCAAAGATCCTGAATGACATGACCCCGAGGATAGCAAAAGTGGTGCGGATATGACGTACCCTAACATGATACTGCCTCCCCGCGCGAATCCACGGGGATTCCGTCAGGCTAAAGAACATGTCGGCCGGGTGGTCGAGTACGTTGATCTGTTGAATCGCATGAGCTTCGTAGGGAAAGATTCCAGAAACACACAAGCATAACACCGTTCCATCCTGCGTTTCGCCGCTCCAGTATTGCGCGGGATGTCTAGAGTCGAATGTCCAGTCGGGCTGCTCCAGCCATCAATGTATGACGCATGAAAACCATACCCCTTGACTCACGTTAATTCCCCACCTAAAGGGCGTTATGGCTGATCCAATGACCGCGTCCTGATTGATTGCGAGGAGTTCGGAATTTTTCAGAATCTCAAGCGAGTCTTGAGAAATTTTTGACAACTATATCCATTCTGTCAGATAAACGTTGCGTTCTGATACTAATATCCTATTTACGTCTGTGCCCTGAATATAACTTAGCCTATATACAATGCTGTAGGGCCATCAACTTACAATGAATAGCGGAGATTTCATTAACGCCCAGGCCGTGAAGTGAGTCTTAGATTCTTCGTAATTTAGATCACCGTTGCCACTGCAGGACTATGTTCAGCGATCCTGAACACAGGCGATATTCCCACGAACGCACATTTCGAGCTGTTTGGGTCAGTCCAGGTATATCAAGCTCGTGGCAGAAGGCTTACCATATCCAGATCGTTGTGGCCATAGAAGTCGCTCGTCCAAGAATAGAAAGAGTTCCTGCCGTTAATTTGGTTGCTTAGACTTTGACTTTTGCACAATGGCGTAGATAACGAACTGATTGATGATGTTGGCAACCGAGCGCCAGTTGGGCTCTGGGCAAACGATGACAGACGGCGGTATGACTTGACCGGTCCGACTCACCAATATCGTCCGTAGTCTTTACGGCACAAACGTGAGCATAGCCTCGCGGCTTGCGATTAAGACACGTACCCTCCAACTTTGTCCAAGACGCTTTGCCCAAAGCCAGGGTTGTTCCTTGAAGTTACCAGGTTAAGAAAGTATCACGAAGGAAGCTCTATGAAGAACTCACACGTCCCCATTGGCAGAGAGAATAGAAAAGGGGAGGCTTGCCCGATTTTTTGCTCAGATCTGTGATGGCGTCCGCCATTCGCGCGAATTCTAATACCTGTTACCGAAGGACCGTTAAGGAAATACTAGCCTCGCACTTACTTCCTATCATGCCTTCCTTAATTATCTCATCAAAAGGAGCTGAAACGAATTAGCTAGAGTGTCGTGTCGTGCTACGCCACCAGCCGTACCAGCGCAATTATCGTATCTGCATCTCCCCATCAATTGTCCGCTGTATATGGCGGCGCAAGAGATGATACGCACTTCAGATAGTCAAAGCCCCAGTCTTGGAATAATTTTGCGTCCCTAACATGCAACAGACATTCGCTCAGTTCGCTTGGCGTGGGTGGAAAAAGAGTACCTGGCTTCATTTTGAAACGAACCAGGGTAGAGAGCGCACGTGTACCATCCTGAATCGCTGTACTGTGAATGGCGCATTGAATTTATTTGGCAATAACACGCAATATGGTTCTCACAATGCCTGCTTTGCTGTATGTGGTTCAATCCAAACTCTATACGCGGAGATGACAATACGTACAGTCCTAAGCTATGAATTTGGTCCGTGAGGTGCTTCATGCCGGAAGGAAAGCGTTGCTTGTCTGGGATATCATAGTTATCGGAACGAGCCGAACGGCTGTAGAAGGGTGATGCGCACTAGCTACGATGTTCCCTGATTTATCCCGTTCTTTCTCGGAATAACAATCGTCGATGTTAACGTGATTGTATCCTGCATCCTGTACAAGGAGGGATGGTCAACGTCGCTGTGATCGGATAGAAGAAACGGGCAGACCGAAAGTCCGAGTGATTTAATGAGTTCTGCAGACTGAAGGACCACATGTTCATTGATGTCACACTAAAACGGGATAGTGAGCCCGGTACGGGCACGTGTATGATCCGTCTGCAACATACGTGGTACGCGTTCCAGGCTGGGGTCAATGGATATTTGATAAGTAAGGGACGAAGTGATCAACTGACGTACTATTGAAGCCCAAAGCTATGAAGGAGTCAAAATCTTCTCATGTGTCAAGTTTGGAGAAAATTACCAGGAAGCCGGCCAACTTTGTGATCCTCCGGACTGGCACCGTAGCGGATGGGAGCATAGAACACCAAGGCGGCAGCAAGAGCTGCCACGATACACGTTACAAGAAGGGTATAAGGCGTTAACACAAGAACAAGGCGCCATGTTGATAACTTGTCACGCCACGAGGCTTAATTACACTATGATCAGCATGCCCGACGGAGACGGCGAAAGAGAAGCACCACGTTCACGTACACCACCTAGAGAGGGATCGATTGCTGGAAACGAACTGTCAAGCGAAGGATACGGATTTACACCATGAACGCACCGCCATATTGATCGCCCGCTGTAGTGTCAGAGGGTGAGTTACAAGAGTCCCGAACATGGCAAGGATTACCTGTAGTGTAAAGTGCTCGGCGTTCGTCGTCTGGATCTGTATTTTCACCACCGCGAGATCCTAAAATGCGAAATGCAAATGAGACTTGACGTCGACTTGAAAAACGGTGCTGGTAGTACCTGTGTTCATTGTATCCTGGTAGTTCAGAGAAGAGAGCGCTGTCAGACCTTCAGCAGCGGCGCGGCTGATCCATATATGGAATTACTCGATTGGTCAAGGTCACGTGGACTCGTGCCGTGACACTGTGACACAACGCGCCTCATGGTCGCGCGGACATCCGTAGAGGGTATTGCTGAACAAGAAAAGCACTTGGAAGCAGCTCGCTCGATAAAAGATGTTCTTGACAAGGCGGGTCTGAAGCTCAAAGCGAAGGCCACCGAGTTTCAAGCAACTAAATTGGAAATTGACGGTGAAGAAACCATTCTCAAAGATCCCGCGATCGTTGCGTCTGATGTTGCGGCACAGCTAGTGAGTTTTATACACGTATGCGCTCAAAAATGTCTCATCGAGTTCCAGTCTTTCCTTAGGAAATTAAAGTTCCAGTATTTGGAACAAAATGCGAAAGACAGATACGTCAAGACAATTGTTAGCGACATCGACGATGCTCCAATGGTGACTGCCGGAGACAATAATGAACTGGCTGTGAAAAATGAACAAAAGAAAGCTAAGTTAAGGGAAGCTAAGGCTCGACTGGCGGAGGTACAGAGCAACATCAATACTTTAGCACCGCTAGTGGAGGAAGGTACGACTATACCCTCGTCGATCTTTTAGTAATTCGAAAGCTTCCCAGATTATGATAAGATCAAGAATGCTTCCGACAGGGCCACAATGCTAGCACAGAAGATTATCGATGCCAAGTTGGAATTGACGCGGTTGAGGCAGATGCATCCACATCCGCGATTAACGATACCTATGGCTGACGAAAAGCTCGCACAACAAGTCGAACAGATGCAAACTTTGCATGACGAGGTACAAACCATTTCAAACAAGGCTCAAGTTATCAGAGAGCGTGCCAAAGGAAATAGCCTTCAGTTGGATAAGATGAGATTGGAAAGAGCAGAAGTAGAGAAAGCTGTTAAGCTCACCAAAGTG
Source organism: Amanita subjunquillea (assembly GCA_020011035.1). NCBI lineage: Eukaryota > Fungi > Basidiomycota > Agaricomycetes > Agaricales > Amanitaceae > Amanita > Amanita subjunquillea. Next base: position 1,163,234 of record JAEBUT010000010.1, on the reverse strand, counting down.
GACGAGGACGATGAGAAGTTGCTACCGCTCTATCATTGGTAAGCGCTCCCCATCGTTGGAACGGGAACGAAGGAACGATATTATTCGGTTGTAGGTATACGGCATCACTCGCATTTCACCGCTCCGTTCATGACCTGCACGAGTATCACACCGTGTCGGAGAATGAACTTCGCCTGACATACAATGTTGCTTCGTCATCAGAAGCACCTATCCTGATCACCATATCCCTGGTTTTCGCACCCGACACGCGGCAACTTCTCACAGTTCAAGTGACAGGACTTGATGATCTTGGAGTAAACGTCGATGAAGTGATTGATAGGCATTTACAAACCAATGACGTCCAGGGAATGATCGCCGCCATCCTTTCGCACGTTCGCGTTAACCTTGCACTCCGAGAGTAGGGCGTCGTCTGATTCATGGAGAATTTACGTATGAAGAATTATCAGATCAACAATGGTAAATCGATACCTCCATGACAAAATGTACGATGAACGCGTTGTAGGCTGAAATTAGTCGTGCAAAGGAGCTACGATATCCAAAGGATACCTTCTACAATTCATGGCAAGACAGGCACTGTGGGGACGTGAGAGTTCTTGTCTATCTAAAGTGGATATCACTGAGAATGTTCTGGTCGACCCTTCGCATTTGGTCTAAGCCATGCGCGCTTCTTTAAATCATAATGCAGTTAAAGATTGGTTTGTTTTGCAGGCCCATTAAGCTCCGCATAAGTGCCGATCTTTTCGAGTCGATTGCACATATTTTAGCTGATATTCGGTTTGATCGAACGTAAGAGATCTACCCCAGAGCACGACACATCGGACCGTTTTCTTTTTAAATAGCAGTCCAACACCCCTGTTCAACCATCATATTTTCTACCCCATATCTTTCCGCCTTGGCGGCGTTGTGGGCTTTGATCGGGCCGGAAAGCGTTCAAGCGCTGAAGAATAGTGTAGGAAAGCTTCCAAGTGAGACCAATTTCTAACGCAGCTTCCGCGTTCAAACTAAACAATTAACTTACCAGTTATGGGGTACATCGGGGCGCTCTCGCCTCACGTTTGAAATGCTTTTCGTGTACGAATTGATTTGAGGTAGTTCATCGACGACTGTTACGCTGAGAAGAACCGATCAGCGAGTGGGAACATTGTTGCGCGCGCGTGTTGCCGCCCGCCGGAACGCATGTGTTAGTTGATATGAAGCCACATGCGCAGATCACAAGCGGTATGGACTGACAAGCAAGTTTCATCCTGTTGGTTTTTGAGTCTTTTGTTGCATTTCATCGTATACGGACATAAATGCGAAGTAAAACAAGCGTCGTAAGTTTGTTGCCATTACAGATTTACAGCCAAATTTTAACATCCTGAACTTTCAGTACGGCACATGTGACGGATACCGCGTATTTTTTATGAACAAACTCAGAGATGAAAAGACGTTCCAGAACTGGGGTTTTGATTATCTCAAGTAAGTTTGATCTGAAGAATTGTTTATGTTTGCTTATTACAGGTATGATAACTGGGCAAGTAAGATCAGTCATATACGTCCCAATATGTCAAACACATTGCCTTTTAGTTCCATACGATGACATTATCCGCCAGGGCATCGTCGGCAGTAAGGAAATGATCGTCGATGAATCCCTCTACGAATGGGGTTGGGTATTAAGGTTTCTTCCGTTATCCAATCACTGATCAAGCACGATTTAGAATCGAGTATGACTGTGAGTGTCGCGTTGATTTTACTGCATCGTCCGGTGAACTCGGTTCTAGTTGGGGTGCTTCGCTCGGGCACAGTTGGAGGGTAACGATGTCCGGGCTAACATTCTTCACTAGCTAGTATCATTGCGGACCGCTGACGACATGTGCTCAAATTAGCAATCCCTGACGTCCATTATCAACTTGTTGGTATCCTCCATGCTACAAGTAATTATTAGGCTCAACGAACGATTAGTAATTCTTTTACTACTCAAGCGACGGATTTCTATGGAAGGAATGATATGGATATGGTAAGTGTCATGATTGGTGATTGATCTGTGGTATTGACCCGCTTGTCTCAGTTACTTTGTCTAACCGTTTTCCGACTCTGTTAGAACATTTCTGGTGCAAGGGGAAACGGCGGCTTTACAAGGTCGTACTTTCAGCATGGGCGTGATGAAATTGCCTCTTCTGGTCAGTTCCGAGGTGCGATTCTCGACACGCAGCTGACCCAGTCATATAATTAGATCGGGACAGACGTGACCTAGCGCCTGATTTTCATACTTTCTATCACGAAAGCTCACGAAGATAATATCTGACATGTTGGGAATACTACAAAAACATAGATTTTGGCGACCAACCAGGATCCTATGGTTGGAAAGAGTATTTCACCATTCAGAACGTTAGTGTTCCTACGCAAGCCCAGGTAATGCCGTCTAACCATGTTACTAGCCGGATTGGACTAGCAATAGTACACATCCTGCAGTGTTTTGGAGCGGCCGGCCCTTCACAGTATGGGACCAGATTCCCTCCGCTCTTTTGCCATATTTAGTAATGTACAGGCAACGTACGTACTGTCGGTCACGTGCCCCTAACGCAAAGCGCGACTTGGGTCGCGTAGCGGCATTTGTCTGATCGAACGTAGAACGGCACTGTCGGTCCGTTTTGGTTTGCTTGTTATATTAGGAGTTAGGAGTCCAGCCACCATATAAGGCCATAACGTGTTAGGGTAACACACTAGTGTTATTTCGCTTCTGTTCGACCACCATGCTTTCTACCCCATATATTTCCGCCTTGGCGGCGCTGTGGGCTTTGATCATGCCGGAAAGCGTTCAAGCGCTTAACAATGGTGTAGCAAAGCTTCCAAGTGAGACTCAAACAAAGCTTCCCCGTTCAACTAAAAAATTAACTTACTAAACAGTTTTGGGATATAACAGTGGGTACATTTGAAAACCGTTGACGTGCTCTCGCCTCACATTTGAATGTAGCTTGGAATGCCTTTCATGTACGAATTGAATTAGAGTAGTTCATTTATGATCGCTTATTCAATGTCAGTGTAACATTACCGAAGATCTTGTCTATAACCAAGCACAAGCCATGAAATCTCTAGGTCTCCTCGTACGTTTTAATTCTATTTAGAGTTCTGCCGTTGATGAAATTCACTAGGATGTCGGTTATACATATGTCAACATCGACGATTGTTATGCTGAAAAGAACCGATCAGCGAGTGGGGACATTGTTGCGCGTGCGTGTTGTCGCCCACCGGAATGCGTGTGTTAGTTTATATGAAGCCGCATGCGTAGATCTCGTCAGGTTCAAAAGCGGTATGGAGGCACTGACAAGTAAGATTCATGCTCTTGGCTTGTGAGTCTTCTGTTGCATCTCATCGTAAATGAACATAAAGGTGGCTTCTTAGTAAAACAGGCATCGTAAGCTTGTTGCCATTGCAGGATTTACAGCCATTGAAATATTAACATCCTGGACTTTTAGTATAGCGATTCTGGTTGGTACACGTGTGGTGGATACCCTGGATCTTTTATGAATGAACTCAGAGATGCAAATACGTTCCAGAACTGGGGTTTTGATTATCTCAAGTAGGTTTGATCCGGCACATGAGAAGAATTGACCATTACGTTTGCTTATTGACAGGTATGATAATTGCGCAAGTAAGTTCAGTCATGTAGTATTCAAATGACAAACACATTGCCTTTTAGTTCCATACGATGACATTATCCGTCAGGGCATCGTCGGCAGTAAGGAGATGATCGTCGCATTACATACGACGAATTACTAACCCGCTTAGAATATCAGCGCATGGCTGACGCGCTCGCCGAACTGTCCAGCACGACCGGGAAACCGCCGTTTGTGTTTTCCCTCTGTGAGTGGGGTTGGGTATGTTTTCAAGGGTTCTTCCATTGTCCAATCACTGATCAAGCGCCATTTAGAATCAAGTATGGCTGTAAGAGTTGCATTGATTTGATTGTTCCTCCGGTGAACTCGGTTGTAGTTGGGGTGCCTCGCTTGGGCACAGTTGGAGGGTGACGATATCCGGGTTAGTATTCTTCACTAGCTAACATCATTACAGACCACTGGCGACATTAGTCCAAATTGGCAAACCCTGGCATCTATTATCAACTTGTTGGTATCCTTTCCATGTTCCAAGTAATTATTGGGCTCAACGAACGATAAGTAATTCTTTTATCACTCAAGCGACGGATTTTTATGGAAGGAATGATATGGATATGGTAGGTGTCGTGATTGAGCTACGCAGGCGGATCTGTGGTATTGACCCGCTTGTCGCAGTTACAGCTGTACGTTGTTGTTTATTGCTTTGCGACTCTATTGGAATGTTTCTGGTGCAAGGGGAAACGGCGGCTTGACATATGATGAAGCAAAGTCGCACTTTACAGCATGGGCGTTGATGAAATCGCCTCTTCTGGTCAGTTCCGAGGTGCGATTCTCGACGCGCAGCTGACCCAGTCATATAATTAGATCGGGACAGACGTGCGTACATTTTGATGGACCTGACGCCTGATTTTTCAAACTTTCTCCCACAAAAGCTCACCCAGATAACACCTGAAATATTGGAAATACTAAAAAACACAGAGATTTTGGCGATCAACCAGGATCCTATGGTTGGAAAGAGTATTTCACCGTTCAGATGGGGTGTTAACGTTGGTGTTCCCACGAAAACCCAGGTTGCATCGCCTGACCAGATTACTAGCCGGATTGGACTAGCAATAGTACGCATCCTGCAGTGTTTTGGAGCGGCCCTTCACAGTATGGAACTGTGTTTATGCTGGTCAGATATTCCCTTGAAATTACCAGCTTATGCTTAGGACTAATAACAGCTTAATGTCCTGGACGAGCCTGCGGATTTATACTTCAACTTGACAGAGTCTCCATGGATCCGTGCCGGTCGCCAATACTACGTCAGAGTAACTTTTCCACTTTTTCTTGTAAATCTGGATTAACGATCTACAATGATATCTAGGATTTATGGAGCCACACTGATAATGGTACGGCAGTCAGAAAATTCACTGCTAGCAATGTACCTCCGCACGGTGTTGTTGCCCTCCTTTTAAGAGATGCAGGTGACGAACCAGCTGGAATATACCCGCCTTGTTCCATTGATTCGCAATGTGTCGACCAAAATGGAACATATATTAATTGATTGATATGACGAGGAATGAATTTGGTTGCATGTTTCAAAGCGGCTGTGCGCAAGAATGAGTCAGTCTGATCGAACCTGAATCAGGATCCCGCCCTTTTACCATATGTAGTAATGGTCGGGGCCGCGCCACCTAATTATAATACATCAACGTGACACATATAACCCGCGTGTTCTACCCACAACCCTAGTATTCCTTCCATTGATCCCATATCGCATTGACCACTACAATATGGTCGTGTCAAAACCAGCAAAGACGGCGAAATATAGTTACGCAGAGCGTGAGCACTCCGAGACAAACCATTTGCGCCGCGAGTCACTCATATATTCCTCATGTTCCTTCACAATGATCCAGGCGTTCTTCAAGCATTGTCTCAAGTGCGTAAGAAACACAGGAGACGTGCCATCTATTTGGCTACGCTGCGAGCGCAAGGTCTCTATTCGCCGCGTTGCTCGACATATCGCATATTTACGAATTTTGCAGTGAAAAGAAACGCGGAAGATCAAGGAGACAAGCTCGGCCCTAAATGGTCGAGTTGGATTGCAAAAGCTGTGCATAGGCTGGTAAGCTGTTTAGTTGGCGTTTGGTACGCAATGCATTAATTAATGTTTAGGAAGATGAAGGTATCTTGGCCGCCAACTCATCTGGATCTATCACGATGACCCCTAATGGAAAGAAAGCGTAAGTCGAGTCATCGCTCGCTGAAGCAATGATGGTGGTCTCACTCGATTTCTGCAGAATTGTTGCAGCCCGCAAATCGCTGTCTATTCCTCGGACTTCTGTTGCAAATGCTGCTCGAGAGGACATGATTTGGAAAACTGTTTCTCATGTTTCGTCTACACCCCAATCTCGTGGTGTCAAACGTCCTAGATATAGCACTGTGCAACCTTCTCGCGAATATGAACATCAAAATGAAGATGACTTGCAGTCCAGCCCCACTTCGCATCTTAGTGTGAGAGCTAAACGTGCCCGATATTCTGCCTCGACCGGTAAGAAACCAATGTCGCAAATGACGAAATCAGAGGTAACTTTTTCCTACCATCCAAGCGACGCGTGAGCTCATCTGCCTGTAGCTGAAAGCCGCACTGAAATCTTTGGAGACGGAGCATACAAATCTTCTTATGCGTGCGACTTCACCACTTACCGATCTGGATGGTGAGGAAGAGAGGGAGCGTTTAAGGTCGGATCTTCAAGCCCGTGATGAAGAGCTTGAGAGGATACGTCGCCAGATTGATGGGATGACAGCATCCGTGGGGAGACACGGGTCTGATATAGATCAACGGTCTATTTCCGTCTATAGGTATATCTTACGGCTTTCCCGTTTATCTTGCCTATTGATCACAATATATTTGCAGGGACGCTTCATCCTCTTTATCACCAGAGCACCGAAGGCCGGCGGGAGGCGTTATTCGTACTTTATCAGGGTCGTTAATTTGCGATGTTAGCAAGCAACCCACGCCAGCCCCGAGCAATACTGGAGAAGGATGGGATAGTGATACGGAACCATCCACCGGAGATATGGAGCATATGTTTGGACGTTTTGATGATTCAGGTTCTATAAACGGAGCGGAACGTGGTCATCCGGTTGCGGCGGTTTCTAAGAGGATCTATGATACACATCTCGGGACGGAGATCTCACGCCTGAAAACACTGATGGAGGACACAAAAAGGCCACCGATGAACGAGAGCACATGGATAGTCGCAAGGTCTGTTCATTCATCCCTCACTTGATCGATAACTAATTCATTCTTTGACAGATCTCCGAGCTCGAAACGACATTGGTCGCTCGCGTGTCCGAGATTGAGGCACAACAAGAGCAGCACACGAATTTATCGGAGCAATTTGCGGAGCTGGAGAAGAAACTCGGAGACCGCAATTTTCGGATTTCGTCCTTGGAACGGGAAATAGAAGTGCTCCAAGCTAGCTTATTTTCAGAATCTTCGCAACTTGTCTCCAAGGACACTGAGTTAGGGAACGTTCGCATTTCAAAGAACGCGTTGGAGGCTTCGCTTACGACTCAATTACATCAACTTGAGCGGACCGTCGAAGAGCGTGAAGAAGCTATTGCATTGTTAATGGCCGAGAAAGTCAACTGTTTGGAACAAGTCGACGCCGTACGACGGGACTTGCAGCAGGCCGAAGAAGCCTTAACTATGTATTCGAAGAGGATAACTCTATCAGTGGAGGATGCCGCCCATTTGAGGGCGGCCTTGCAACATGCTCAGCTTGAGTTGGAACAGAACAGGGATGAATCGAAAAACTTACAGCAGGTATTTGATGAGGAACGACGTGCACACGCGGCAGACATTAGCGAAAGGAGTGAAAGGCTAGCACGGCAAGAGGCCGACTTGACTTCGTTGACCCAGCGACTCGAAGACTCTACATCCCTGCGAGAATCGCTTTCTGGACAGCGAGCGGCCATGGAAACCGCACTCGACGCATCGCAAGAATCCATCCGCGCTCTCCGGTCACGCATCTCCATTTCCGAAGCGACCTTGGCAGAACGCGAGTCAAAAGTCGCTGAGCTTACTGATACCCTTAGCCAAGCCCGAAGTGAGGGTTGCGGACTGCAAGAGAAAGTCATGTCTTTGGAGTTGAATGTCGGTAATATGCGGAAGGAGCTTGGTGTCGTCAACTCAAATCATGCTGGCTTGAAAGTGACATATCAAATAAAATGCGACGAATGCAATGATTTATTGATCCGTGTACAGAATGCCGAGTGCAACATCGCAGAATTATCTGAAACTCTGTCAAAAGCGAAAGATGACGCTGATTCCTTGAGACAACATCTCGAAGCCAGTGAGAGCGCGTGGCGCGATTCGCTCCGTCGAGCAGAAGCCTCGCATGAAGAGGTGGTCGGGTCACTATCCGCGGAGGTGAAACAATTACGAGAGAAGTCAAGCGCAATGGAGTTGGAAGCCAACAGCTTTAAAGATAAAGCCGCCGAAAATCAATTGGAAATTACAAAGTTACAAAAACAGCTCAGTGTTGCTCAGCGCGATCTCCAAAGAGCAATGGAGGTACGAATAGCAGCCGAAGCTCAATTTTCCAGCGAACGTGCGACGTACGAATCAAAGATAAGTGCTATGGACGAATCGCTCAAAGGGATGCAACGAGAGGTTGATGACTTGTCATCGCAATTGATATCGGCCCAGATCACTTTCCGCGACATTCAAGAGGAATTGAATGCACGGACACTAGAGCTGTCGGATGTCCGAGCCAGTTTACAATCAGAAGGCCAAAGGATGGTCAATTTAGAATCCAAATTGACAGCGGCAGTTACTCGAGCATCGGATGCGGAAGAACATTTACTGGATTTCAAGAGCTCGAAACAGGCTGATGAGAAAACGATTAATATGTTAAAGGAATCTTTCGCGAAACTGCGTGACGTTCAAATGCAGTCATTGACGGAACTAGGCGATAAGGTGGTGTTCAACTGTTTGTTCCTTTGCCACTGGCATGCTCACGGGTCACTGGTCATCCACAGGTACATTCTGCCCATGCCAACCCAGTCTCAAAAAGGCGCCTCACAACCTCAGCTGCTTGATTCGGCCATTGGTTTATCCGCCATCTGACGCGCTATTATTTGTTTCCCCATATGTCTATGATAGTCCTATGTGTCTCCGTCGATCTTATCTGTCAATCTTAGTGAACTAGTCTGAATATAATGGATACGTCATATATTATAGAACACGCACACCGCATATCCAGGTCTAGATGCAAAGTTACTTGCAAGTGACGAACGTTGCAGTGCAATCCATGTGGACCACTGTGCAGGATTGCACGTCGACGGGGACGATTTGAGATGAAACGTCAAATGCGGCTTCTACCCTTCCGCGTCATCAAGTGACGAAACAATGATATGTGGGACAGCATCAGTCCTGATCTCCAGACTTGGCGAGACAGCCTATTGGTCTAATTCTGTGCCAGCACAGCCTGCCATGAGCGCCATGTGAAGCACTTCAGGAATGATACAATTAAACTTTGGCAGCGCCCCCCAATTGAATAACGTAAAAGGCAATAGACCAGTTATATTTCCGGGAATGGTCGGTGTTAACGACTTATGATGCTGAGTATTCGAATTTGCAGGCAGGCACGGGACCTAGGGTCGGCAATGGTGAGACTCTCGACATGTGGAGCGTAAGTAGCTCTTCAACACCTGCTTCGCCCAAAAGTGCGTCAAATGCTTGGCTTTTTACATCTCTGATACAGTCTGCTTCATTTGGAAACACAGCATGATTTGCGTCTCTAATACGAAGCATCACCGCCCGACGCTCAACAGCAATTGACGTGCGAGCTGTTCTTTATCACGATTGATGGCGATTCTTGGGAATTCATACCCAGCGACAATCTCCGGCGGGTCATTAAGGCTTGTTTTGCCACGTGAAGTCGGACTTGACGACGTGGAAATAACGTGGTATGACCGCTACCCTGCAGCATCTAATGCTGAAACAACCGCCTAGCATCATTTCCTCTCTTTTCTTTTCAATTTTCACTTGAGCATCCTCATGCTCATGCGTCACATGGTTCGACGAATGCTCAAGCTTGGGTATGTCCCTTAAATTTACTTTAACGAACATTAGACCCAGCATTGAATGCTGTCAGTAGTCCTCTCACGATACATCTGAGATCCTACCCGATGACGATAGCTGAATCACCGTTGCTCATTCGTCGAACGATTATCGAACCTGACTTCACTTTTTGAATGCCTTGACGTTTCCAAATTCTCCACTCACGAATCGACGTAACTCTCCCCATTTGGCGAGGACCGACGAGTTTCGGCTCCCTAGATAGTAAATTTGGCGATGTGTGCCTAACTCACTTAACTACATACGCCACGCGACCATGGGACTGGAGCCGACTTCTGAATAGACGACCTTCAATCCCCGTCGTGAATCTTGCTTACGGCCGAGCTTTTGACTCCGCTGTGTTGCCGGTCAATTGCCTTTCCTGTACAACCTGGGTTATCGCGAAATAGTTAAATGGGTGGGCTTTTCGAATGTTTTCAGACATCCTTATCCCTCATCCAATGGCACATTCTCTGTCTTTCTCTGCTTCCTCGTCTTTTTCTAGCCAATCCCAAACAGCTCCATGGCGTGGCTCATTTGTCATTACCGGTATGCGCGCCTCGGACAGGAGCACCGGCCAGCAAGTTTATGTCACTGCTGTGGAAACGGACGGCGAAAGGTATGCAGTCAACTCGTACACAGGGCATATCTGATTCGCTAGCAGCAGGATGGACCTATGGCCTTTCCAACTTTTCACCTACGTGAAGTATACCGCACCTGTTCTTAGAGATTTTCTCGCGTGGGTTACTCAGAACAACCCACCAACGTGCACGTTCATACCTACCCACCTTACGGATGCAAACAACAATGTGGTAAATCAAACTACCTTCCGCTCCTTATCCAGAATCCTTTTTGAGACTCAAACTGTGAGAGGATTTCCTTGTTGAATGGAATACTCTAAATGTCGGAACCGATCGTTATTCTTAACAGGTCGCAGTTGCATGTTGGAACACTGATTCTATTCCAGGAGCGGGGATCATTATTTACCCTGCCCAGAACTCCACTGCTATGCTTGTCGGCGCCCTATTCCTGCACGGTCCTTTCCCTGACTTCGTCCTCGGAATGTCGCAACCATCCCACATGCCATCGATGATGCATCAACATAGGCAAATTCCCTACTCTCATGTCACGAGTGGCAGTTCGCATTATTCGATTTCTCATCCACGCCATTCCTCGTCTCCTGACAGTTCGAATGCGAATAGTCCGGCAGACCCTTACCACTACATTTTACCTCACGGTATGTACTCTGCGGAAGCCCAAACCGCGTCGTCAATGGCGGGCGCTTGGGGCCGATGAAAACCGGAGACGGGGTCATCTACCCGTATGGTAGGTCCCATGACCATGTGCGTTACCCATAGAATTAAGGGGGTTGACGCCTTTCCACTCAAAAAACGACTAGAGTTGCGTAGATTGATGTTATGGCTTGTATCTTTTGAATTTTTGGTGTTTCATAGCCGCTGTAGCATTAACTCCCGATGTTTTATAGACGTTCGTAAAAAAAAATATCCCGAGTACGTACTTCGATACTGTTCCTATTGACAAAATGTATCATAGTTTTGCGACCCGTTGCGACTTTTCCTAAGCTCGAGATCGACAGATCAACCTGCGCGTGGACCGCCGAGAGTGTTACACGTCGGAACTGACCTAATGAGCGCCCCAATGTCCTGGTCTCAAAAATAACGAACAACTGATATATGTCATTTTGGCTTTGTAAAAATTTCCAGTCGGAACTCGTGGGACGCTCGGCTCAGGTAAACGGAACGAAACGTATCATGATACTACGTCAGGAGCGAAGACCGAATCTGACGGTAGCTAAATCCAATGCCGATTTCCTCGCCTTGAAGGTAAGCAGTGGCCCGATCGGGTAAATTGAGCGCCCGGATGCTACAAAACAACTCCACATGAGCGGTCACGGATTTCAGCATACCCGGTACGACCGGAACGCACTTCCATGGCAAAGGTAGGTATGGTTTGGCATCTCTCAGCCGATCACGAATGCCGTATACCCCCCTTCAACGTAACTGCTAACGTACCCGGTCACAGGGAGAAAAATTTGAATCGGAAGTGCACGGAAGAGCGGGGAACCGAGGGGTCGATAAGCACACTCTGTGGTAAACGCCAAGTTTTATGCCGTGAACGACGCTTTCATCGGAGCAGATCATGCCATGAGCACATCGGGTCCAGCCGCAGCAGGATTTGGTAACAGGAGAAATACCTTGTTGCAAAAAATGACGGAAGATGGATGCGTTGTCACGCTCCGGTGTCAAGTTGTCGCCCTAATGTCATGATAAGGCGCATTTGCCAAGATCGGGATTGTTATGGACGTCCGGACTGTCATAATGATTTAACGAAGAAAGCCGATTCGACACAACATTGGGAACTACTTGCTAGTACTGTTATTGCTGGATTGGTGTTATGCAATACGGCATGTAATTCTTAAACGTTTGATGTCATTCACGGATGACATCGATCTTCACCCCCTCGAGTGACAACCCCGGTGTGACAGGGTCGAATCTGTTTCCTGACCGCCTTGTTCGCCATCGTGAAACTTTTCATTTTGCGCCAAGGACACGCTTTTTTGAATCATTGCCTGTTTTACTCAAGTCCAACTTGAACATCGACGGGGATTTGCAGCCGGATCCGGAAGCCAACTTGTTTACACGACTGTTCGAGTCGAACACTTTCCAGCATTATGTAAAAAGGATGGGCTAGGCAAATTCGCGAGCTGTTTAACTTAGACAACGTGGATTCTCGTCATTTGTTACTTTGTTAATTGACACATGTGAGTTACACTCATACCAAATCGTTTCTCGTTACAGTCCGGAACCTCTACTTTCCGAAATTCGCCGCTCTGTATTCTTTCTCTTTTTGGAGCTGACGAGGCAGTAATAACGCACACCCAATGCCATAAAGGGCCCAGAAGATCTAAATAAATACGCAGATGTAAGTCGACATCGAACTCGAAACAAAAAAGCATGATATTACGATGGTTAGAGCTAAGCACGCGTTCTTGGCAGACTTGGGCACATCGTGGAAGACTTTGACGGCACTATCCCATTCGATATACAGGCCATAATGGACCTGGCACATCACACTATTGTCAGCCCCGTTTCTTGTTCACAGGCACACGTCCAGAATGAAATGACAGCAATATGACATTGGGCGTATCAAGCCTGAATTCCATACCTGATACGTGCCGAGCGCCAGGGTGGCCAGGCCGACACATATGTGAAGATAGTTTAGGGGTGTGCGGTGGCCACGGAAAAGCGAGGGGAACTTGAAATAGTGCACAAGGATGCCCAGGGTAAGTTGGACGAGGTACAGAATCAATAACGCGAGCCCAATCCGTTGATGCTTTGACACGTTGAATGAAGTGCCATATCCGAGTTCTATCGCCAGCTGATAACCTAAGGCCCACCCCGCATAGATAACTGGGCCTGCAATCAGAACCTGTATTACCCAGTGCACGTGGAACCATCTATGTAGCGACATCGATCATTTCTTCAATTCCGCAGCAGTGGGAACTCACTTGTTTGTGAAAGTTCGCGCGTATCTTGCGACCAATGATCCCAGGGGCAATAAGATGAGGAAGCCGATGGTGCAAAGAATGGCATGATTTTTTGCCTTCACCTCATATGGAGAAAGCGGTATGTCAGTTGAATACATTCGATGGGTAAGTGAGCAATTGAAACAAGGAACATCTGTGCACAACTAGCAGATTTATTTATGCTTATTGGCTTTACCCCTGCCCGCTGCAACCCGAATAATTGGCGCATGCCATTTTTAGCATAGCAAATTGATGATTACTCACCCATGCTCTCTTACCGATTCGCAATCAAGAAAGATATGGTTTTCGATATGGCGGTCTCTTGCTGAATACAACAAAACGTTCTTCTCGTCGATGCATTATCTATGTCGTAGAAGTATCAGCGCGACACATGGAGCTTGCTGGTAACCTGCCAAATGAAATCTCCGCTATGAAACTGATAAAGATAAACAGCCATGATGGTGCGACAAAGAGAATGATAATGAGAATTGCTATATATCAATTATACAGGGAAGAAACGGTACTCATCCGTTAGGCGAGTATGTTTCGCCTATCCTTCTTTGGTGAAGCGAGCGGAGCAGAGTCGCTTTCTGCACTATCGCCATTCTCCATCGCCAATTTCCCACTCCCCATCTTTTGCTTCTTCGGCGGTGCTTCGGCTGTCTCATCTTCTCCCACACCGGTGGCACCTTGCTTAACTGGTGAATGGGGTCGTTTACTCTTGGCTGGACTGTTGACATTCGTAATCTCCAACCCAAAGCCATCTGGTTCTCCAACTCTCTTATACTTTCTCCTCGTCTGATTCGCTTCTTCGTCAATCTCGGCGCCTTCGTCCTCGGCATCGGACTCATGGGCGATCGTCTTTGCGCTGCGAGTTGTCCTAGTTTTTCTCGGCTTTCTGGGCGACGGCTTGAAGAGTGTGTTGTTCTTGATCGAGCCCTCGATCTCGATGATTCTAATGTCGGCCGGTTGCAGAACACGGGAGTAAATGCACGGAAGAACATTGCAGGTTGCCAAGAAAATACCAAGAAATGTTGTATGAGGGGAAAAAGAAAAAAAAAGAGCACGTGAGTCAGATATGTTGCTTTGTAGCGGAGAGTTCAAGAAGGAAGGTATGGATGACGAAAAGTATCCACCTCTCTTTAAGTTTCACATTGTCCGGGACGTAGGTCTCCGCTTTGCGATAGAGATCAAGTGCGACTTGCAGATCACCCCTGTACCGTAATCAGCCATGATTCGTCGAATGATGCAAAGAAAAGTGGTACTTCTCGGAGTGCGCTCTGGCTAAGGCAACATAAGCTCGACCGGTCTTCTTTTTTGATTTAGGAGAAAGCACATCAGCTAGTTGCACCTCTTTGTCACCGCGATCACTAATTACCAGATAAGAGTCAACCATGTTAAGCAAATATTTGCACGTACAATTTCCGCTCAAGCTCTTGCAACCGATGCATGAGTTCGTCGTCAAGATCTTTATGCTTCTTGAGGAGAGGTGTCAGAACTCCAGAAGGCAAGGAACGATCCTGGTCCCTCTTTGATGGCGATATCGATAGCAGTGAACCAGAAGCTTCAGCCCTTTGCTTCTCTTCCTTCTTCCTGCGCTCTTCTTCCTCTCGTTCTTTCTCATTTAAACGTTCCTCGAGCCTACGATTAACTTCCATCTCCACTATCTTGGATATCTATTCGAAGTTAGGAAAGACGATTTATTTCTGCGAGAAAAGACTTACGCGCTCATCTATCTCTTTCTCTGTTAGCATTATTCCTATGCTTCCAGAATTATCAGATTCATCTATCTTGTCAGACGTTCGCCTAAAGCCGTCCGCTCCGCCTCTCCGGTTCTGGGTCCAGTACGTTGATTGAGAACAAATGGTTGATAGTGATTGGCTATTCCGACAGAAGAGGCCCTCGGCACGCGAGACATAGGGGCAAGAGAAGGTCGACCACGGCCCGGTACAGCTGTAGGATTGCTGACCGTGGCAGGCAGCAAGGCGTTCGGCAGAATATTCGTAGCGGGTTTTCCAGGAGCATATTGCGTGGTAACGGCCGCGAAGTGGGGTTTGGGCTGGGGGCGGTTGTCTAGTGAAATAAATGAAATAAGAAAACACTATGAGTGGGCGAAAAGCGAAAACGGTGCATACCACGTTCGTTGATGACAGGTTTGTTCTCCACATTCTTGGTGCGGACAGCAAAACTGAGACAATCAAGGCCTGTACTGGGCTGAATGCATAGTCACGTACTTCAACGTATTAAGGGTGTCTTGTCTAAATTTAACACCCGGTGCGATGTTACAAACAAGAAGGCCCACAGATGAGCCACCAAGGGCGTCCTGCAGTATTCGAGTGAGCTTTGAGTTTCTGTATGGTATTCGGGACTAAAGCTAATATGAACAATGTGAACATTAAATAGTCTGATAGAACATACGGCGCCTTGATTGAGAGCATGTACAACCTGACCTAGGACAGACAGTGATTTGTTGATAGCTGCAGACTCCGCCATGCGTGATGGATCATTCCCAGTTAACTAAATGGCGTAAGAAATCCTGAAAAAGTTGAAACGGAGCGGTATCAAAGGTACCTTGTTGTTCTCAGAACCAGCTAAATCGACAAGGTTTATTTTCCCCGTCAAAGCTGAAGATGTGAGAAACTTGCTACGAACATACTGATAGAACTCACTTTTCTGGTTAGTGGGGTCAATCAATGCAACTTCAATCGTTAAGACCGCATGCGACCGAGATGATGCACGGTTCAGATTTGTGCTTGCAACTGACCGGTGTTTAGATGCACGGGTATATATGCTATCAAACTCCTCCACAGAATTGATACGTAGCGCTGTCAAGTTTGCCACAAATACCAAGCCAGCATCGTTCTCGCGTACGGGCAACTTCGGTGCCTGAGAGGATTCAGAGTTACAGAGCAATATGACTTGGACAAACCACGACACATACGTTCTCCCTGTTGACAAGTAGATCATATACTTCGTCCTTGTATATTTCCATGTAAGATACTGAAAGTGAAACTTCGTAACGACTGTAATCGGGTATCTTGGCAAACAACGCCTGTTTGTCGTGGCATCACTGATAAACACGGGTGAAAACTTGAAAGTAGTCTTACCTGCACGACCCGTGGAATAACACCTGGTTCGGTCCTGGTACCTTGCATCGTGTGCGTCTTACCGGATGACGTGACCCCATACGCGAATATGGTGACGGTCTGCACGAATTATCACGAGAATATTCATAAGCCACAATGCAGTGCTTACAACTCCGCTGTAAACGACGTCCAACAGCGGTCTGACGTCGTTTTCAAATATCTCGTCTTGCGTCGAAGTCTGGTCGTAGCAGCTCGTAAATCTGCATATATATGCGAGTCACAATAACCGAATTACGCGGCTAGACTACTCACGGAAACTTGAATACTTGTGTAGGATCCCGCGGATTGGGGACAATCATATAGCACATGCCTCCATCCTCTGAACGTTGTATTTGAATAGCTTCATCGTCTATTTCCCCTTCAATGCGCGGTCGCAGACGTGCCGCTATCCTGACCTTGTGCGTTGACATGGCGAATGAAGGCACTAACCCCAGAGGCTGACTTGCAGAATGTCAACACGTTCAACTATTCCGCGCCCAAATTGGGAAGTCACATCAAGTCATGTGACCGCGTCGAAAATAACGTCACTGTCAGCCGTGGAGCGTTATCAGAGGGGCTAAAACGCATAGGGTTAGAACTAGCGCAGTGACAGGTGACCTGTACAATAGAAATACACGGACGGCCAGTTGGTGGTTTCATTCAGCAGAATCCGGCAAAAGCTTTCTAATGCCGGAGCTAATGTACCATATTTGGCAAACAATGATGTCTCAAAATGCAAACCATCTGCCCGAGGCTTTGGGACGATGGGTTTATTTTTTTTCCCAATCTGTTCCGCCCGGACACGTCTGACGTGCTATAAAAGAACGCACTGCATTATCGACTATTCGACTTTCTCTTCCTGCTGCAACAACTCGTCACAACGCCGACATGGTGTCCTTAGCACCTTCATCATGGGTCAAAAAAGACCTTAACAATAGCGACTCTCGTCCGTCCGCGAGACATGATGTCGCAATCCCGAAGATACTTGATTTGTCGGCAGGGTCTATTACTCGTAATGTTCATGCTGTCAATTCCAATTGTAAGGACTGGGTCCAAAAAAGGTCAAAGTATAACATGCATATCATCAGGTCCGGACGACAGAATGAAATTTGTTATGACAAGTCTCGTGAGTTATAGCCCATTTCTTCTGCAAACTTCTTAGCTGACCATCTACAGGTTAATCATTTACATGATTTCGTACGGGAAACGTCCATAACGACTGAGGAATGGATGTGAGACTATTCAAAACGAATATATTCAACTTCGTGCTAATCACACGAAGGTCTGCTATCGAATTTTTGACGGACGTTGGGAAGACGTGCACCGACTTGAGACAAGGTATGACTACATGCTCACCATTTGACCTGCTCACAATCAGAAAAACCAGAGTTCGTCCTCCTATCCGACGTCCTTGGCGTGTCTACTCTGGTTGATGCCGTTAATAACGTTAAACCACCTGGTGCAACAGAAGCAACGGTGCTTGGGCCATTCTACACCGAAGATGCGCACGAAAGTGTGTCTCCATTGGATTGAAATTGTTTGATAGCATCACTCACACATTCAGTCGAGCGGGGGGCATCGATTGCTTCAGAAGGTAAAGGAGATTATCTCTTTGTCGAGGGACAAGTGTTGGATCTACATCGAAACCCAATACCTGGGGCCATCATCAACACGTGGGAGACGGATAGCTTCGGGCTTTACGATAACCAAGTAGGCATTCGTCTTTCGAATGATTTCCGACCCAACTCTTATCACAGTATGATGTGCGATCCGGGCCGGAATGTCGTGGACGGTTACGCTCCGCGGACGATGGATCCTATGCTTTCAGAGCGGTCGTGTACGTTTTTGCATCAGATCACGCTTGATATCCAGCTCTTAACTATAACCATAGCCCGACCGCTTACCCTGTGCCTGATGGTGGTCCTGTACGCACCCTGGTGGAGAAACTCGGTAGGCATCCATATCGACCTGCCCACCTCCACATGAGCATAGAAGTCAGTATTGTGTCCTATATCAGCGTCTCCTCATCGCTACCCAACAGGCGCCGGGATACGAAACACTCGTCACAGCTTTATATTGGAAAAATGATCCATATATCATGACGGACGCCGTATTTGGTGTGCGAACGTCACTCGTCGTGGTATGCACAAACCAATAGCTCACCTTAACCCAAGCTAATCTCCCGAGAAGGATCCCCAAATCATACATGATCCTCAGCTCACCTTATCACGCGGCTTCAAAGATGCAAAGTCACATAGTTATCTGAAGTATGATTTCGTCCTAGCAACGCCGGAAGAGTGTAGGCGGAAAGGATGCTGTCGTCTCCGGGTAAAGGAGGTGCCCTCCTTATGATGTGCTGGAGGTGGTTGTACAACGATTAGATACATGTGGTTGGCATTTAGATTGAATATCTTGCTTCAGATGGCTGAATGGGGAAAAGCTTGGCGTCGAGTGCGATAGAAGCGTTTTCTGGAATCCTTCTTTTACTGAAGAGCCAAGGTGACATCGCGGACTCGCTCTTCCCCTTCTCTTGATTCAGTGACCAGGTGCTCAACAGATGCCTTGGGTCCTTGCTATGCTAGAACAGATGCTTGAAACCTGTGCAAACATAGCAGGGGAGTGTGATATGATATTTGGCTTGAGTTAATGGTCCATGATGCATGATGCATGAACACTCTTTGTCACTAGCATTCAGTATTCAATTGGGTTTTTATCTGCAGAGCTTCCTTCGTTAGCCTTCAGAAATCAAGGAGCGGGAATCCGTGCCCTGTTTGGATGTCTAATGGTATAGAGGTGATCAAGTCGTGATGCAGGCTTACAGCACAGAGTGTCTCTCACGAGCACTAAACTTGCTGTCGAGAAATCGATGTGGACGTGAACCGATTGCAAATGTGTGGCTAACAGAGGATGATAGGCGACCTGGCTGGGATGCCATTGGCACCGTTATCATTCAGAAGGCCTGCGTCCGAGCTGAGGTTTTTGAATCCTGTTGGATTTGTCTACTTGCCGAAGAGACTCTGAACCTGAATGAATAACTGTCGATCTTTCGGCCTGAGTACGGTGCCCTTGCTGCACTGAACACAATCCAAGGACTATAGTTACATACCGCATTCTTGAAAAACGTGACATCGGTAAGAAAAGTACACGCTACTTGAGGGAGCTTGCTTTGACCCTGATATCTGCTAATAGTGCAATGTCGTAAATGCGTGCTACCCAATTCTCAGCACGTCGGCTGCACCAACTACAATCTTCCAGGATCTCGTTCGCGAGATTTCTCATGACGGTTTCCCACCTGATATTTCGGAGATCTCCATCCTTAGTAGCTGTGCTACGAATTCTGACCAGAGAGCGCACTCATTCAGTCCCCCCTTATGTTTCACGACTGGCGGGTCGCGACGAAAGGCATCTCGGACCCGCAAAAATCGTTCTCGGTATCTCACCTAAGCAGATAGGGTTTAGTATAAATGAAATGGGATCGTACCATGAGCATATTCAACGCACCCAAGCTACGAAATAAACGCTTGCACCGAGATAGACGTATATCTCCTCAAGGCTGCGGCGAAGGGTCATTGGCACCGCCTCGTCGAACAAGTCATCGTGACTGTGTTTGGCAGCATACGCCAGAACCATCATAGGGTCATCTCTCAGAAGTCGGCTGTGACAGTTAAGATTCATGATGTGTTACAATTACCTGAGCACTCACTACATATATAGTCGACAGACCTCCATCAGAGAGTAAATGAAGTATTTCTCAGCTGCGTAAGCAATGTCGTTGACGTCCTCGGATGAGAGTCCTTTTAGCATGGCAAGACGATGGTTGTGCATGTAATTCAGCATATATTCAATCACGAGCGATCTTTCTGGCAGTTCGACCGGATCTCTGATGGCATCGGATGATGCGAATGACGTTGGAGGGAATCCTCCACTATAGCCCGCGAGGTTTTCACTGTGCGCACCAAACAGTTTGCCATCCGATGACTTAATAATGATGTCTGTGGCTAGGGCACAACCTGAGACTATGATGACTGGTTGGAAAAGGCGTCAGGTTCTACATCATTACACTTGCCGGGGCATAGGGCTTGTGGTTTTTCACTTTCAACTTCCTGTTGATTGAGAATATCCGAGTCAGAGAACATGGTAGTTGGAGTCCAAAGCGCGTGGCGCACTGTAAGCTATTTCCAACTCCGCCTATTCTAACAGTTGCACTGCACTGGTGCAAATTCCAAGCATGTTTTGCACGCGGTCCAGTAGGCGACTCCAGAGGATTTTCTACCCAACTATCGTCTTCCTGGCAAATCCATATTTGATTGGGCGGCAATTTAACCAATAACCGCGCGGTCGTCCTCTTTCGTCTATCCTTTGCTAGCAGCCCGTCGCAAACTCGCTTCCTGAATAAGACTTCTGCGGTCGGATTGGGCGAGCGAGCACTGCCTTCAATTCGGTAGCCGCAAATAATTCTCCAGGGCTAGAAAACAGCCGATGATTGCAAATAAGAAACCAAACAGAGTTCGATTGGTGCTTGTTATCTGCCTCTTTCGCGCGGGTCTTCTGGAAGCGGTAGCCATCAGAGGCGTCGGAATCAGGATAAGTAGGGAAGGATCTTCGCTGGATCAATGTGCTTAAAGTGAGAACATCTATGATGTTACCCGCAAAGGTGGTCGGTAAAGTCCTTCATCACTTTGCGCCACATTCCAACTGGATATATGATGCTAATCGTATTGATTCCTTGACAAAGCTGTCCAGTTCGCTCATCTTTCCAATGGCAGCCTTGCACCCGCCGGCCTGGACGACTTCTTCGATTTGTTCATGCAAACGCTGTACATATCACAGCACATTTGTAAGCATCTGTATATTATTATAGGAGGGCAAGTAGTGTCGGCAAAAAACAATAACAGGATTGTACGCACTGCGGTCGTCGCATGAACAGATGTCGCAGTAAATGAAGAGCACGCGTAATGTTACAAATTTCGCTGCTTTCCTTTTGAGATGTCGAATAGCCAGCGCTGTTGCCCACTTTATGACAGTAACTCGGAGTGTTGAACGCGGGATGAAGCACAATTGAAGAGTGTCCGGAACAGGATGCGCTTAACGGAAAGAACTGCAAGAGACCCATTGGTATTTTATTGATCCTGTACACTCACTTCGTTACTTAGAATGACGTGCTAAGGTACATATCAATATTTTGATCATAAACGAGTTCAGATGCACGTACGGTTTTACCAAGGGCGGAAACCTGCTAAGAATCCTACGCGTTTCAACAATATCGATAATGGCCTTTCTTGATGAGGCTCTGATAGTCCGGATCACGGCCTATACCACCAATGAATCAGAATTCTGCTTCCCAAATCGGTGCGTCCCGAAATATGATGTCAACCAACGGTAGGAGAATAATAGATCAAGGTGGACGCCAGAAGGGCGAATAAGGCTTGGACCGTCATTGGGGTAAGTGAGTTGAGCAAGAGCGGGTGGATCAGCCAGGGTATCATGAGTTGATAGTTGAGATTGATCCATATTTACAGTCGACTCCCTCATGGCCGGGTAGGTCGGCCAAAGGGTTCAAAAAGTCCGAAAAGAAAAAAAAATAGGAAGAAAAAGACTCTATCTATAGAATCACACGTGGAAACAGCCGTTATTTCTGACATCACCATCACCACTAAAAACCTCTACCCTGGCTTTACTTTCCCTGTGTGATTGTGGTCCAAGTCTAACGGCTACACCGGCACCTCGCGGTAACCGGCACAAGTGAAGTGATGATGATCGCTTCAATCGCAAGGGCGAACTTGTGAGCCATCAGATACCGATGACACTGGCTGCAAGCCGTCACGGGAGATCATGAGATCGGGTGTGATGGTTGCGCATATACCAGTAACCACACTCGGCTGGCCTGGGAGTTAGGGTTGGCTGGCTGGCTGGCTGGCTGGCTGGTCTCGCGTCGGAATTCGTGTGACTACCCTTCACTGATTGTTTCCTGCACCACACTTCTTACCTTTATGTGACAGGAATACCAGGCTCAAGTTACTCAATACAACGGCAAGTACCTCGTAATAAACCTCGGAAGTACTAGTTCTTGATGCACTTCCTTTTTTGGAACCTATTGTAGGTTTCTATGCGAACTTGATGTGAACAAACGAAAATACTCCATTTTGTTCGTTAGAATAGCATAAAACGAGATGCCCCGGCGACGAAATCTTCTTCGTTCTCTCTTTCCCCATGTTCTTGGCTCTCTTTTTCTCATTCTTATTATCCTCCAGCGTCTGGGCACTGGTGCCGCAGGTGACGCGCACGGTCAACTCGGGACAAAGTTGCGACTGTTATCCATCGCTGGGGTTCAAAACGCCGTCGACGCTTCCTGAGGATGTGACGGATTGGTGGTGCGATCCCAAAACGGAATATGCCTTCCTTGGGTTCAGCTACGGAATTTCGGCTTGTGAGTGATATAATATCATCACCTTTTTTGAATGATACTTGCTCAGCTGCTCATTATGTAGGCCAGAGCCGTGACCAGCTGATTCGAGAGTTCAGCGATATTAGACATCATTTCAATTCACGCTACGTGCGTCTTTACGGTGCCTGCGACCGCGACGGCTTTTAGTGGGTGGTTTCTCGAAACGTCATCCATCACGATGCTGATGCGAGACTTTGCGCAAAGCGATGACATCGTCGAAGCGGCGTGGGTGAACTCGTTAGGCGTCCATGCGCTAATTTGGGTAAGCAAATAACCCATAATGGTCAATCGTAGTCTGAGATCGGCCGAATGTCAATTAGTTTGGCTTTAATGGGGACGACACATGGATGTGGCGACGGGACACGTTGTTTGGGGTCCTTCATTCCAACCCCAAGGCCAAATTCGTGACGCGGGTCGTACAATTTGGATCTGAGCCACTGTACGACGATGTTATATCCGCTAGGCACCTGACGGAGCAAGTTTATGCGGCCAAGGCCAATTTATCGTCCCTTGGGATTCCCGTGACTGTGTCTGAGTTGGTTTACGGGTAAGGTGACCTGCCTTGTATGCTTTAGCAGCAACTTACATACCTTTGTAGGTATCAAGAACGTGGGGGAGCCCATGATGTGCTAGAGGCACAGGACTCAATCAGCGTGCATGTCCTTCCCTTTTTCTCTCGGATGCTTCTACTGGTTTGTGGTCCCTTTATGATTGAGGCGTGTAGCGGTTTTTTAACAAACAGCATGATAGCGGACGATTCATGGGACATCGTCCTCAGCAGTTTGAATTGGATGGTTGACCATGGGAACGGCAAGAAGATATACTTTGATGAGGTGTGTTTCTCTGGATGAGTCTGTTTTGCATTATGAACAACGGACCCGTCAGAACGGATGGCCATCTGCGACTCATCAGGGCATTCAACCCAATACCCCGAACGCCGTAGCTGATGTGTCGAATGAGCATGTACGTATTTCGAGTTGGGTCACATTCGAGCTGATTTTCATGCATCTTGCAGGACTACTTTACACTGCTGGATAGGCATTGTGAAGAGTTGAAAGAAGTGGCGGGTGGTGGGGTTGGTTGGTTCGCACACATTTATAGCGACGACCAAGGGCCAGGATATGGGATTTACGATTCGTCTGGCAAAATGAAGTTCGGGTTTAATGCCAGGACCGAGTGTTGAAATGTTGATGCTTAGGACATTGACAATTTGTGTAATTTTATAAAAAACATAAGAATCTGATCTGTGACGACGACGATGAGTTTGCCTCAGCCGCCGTCGCGCTGGCCGCAGCCCCTGACGCCCCTGCACTCTCCGCTTCCCATCCATCCGCACCCATCCACGGCTCCTCTCCCGCCTCTCCCCTCTCCCCAACGCTCACCCTACATCCACCCCGCATTCGCCTTGTCCACCCACCTCGTTCCCGCCGCCCACATCCGCACCACCCGTTTTGTCCCTCCACCTCCGCAAGGACTCTTCCTCAGCCCAGACGATCGCGAAAAGCTAAGCAAAGAAGAAAAGTTGCGGAAAACAGACGAGCTGCGGATATGGTTGCTTGATGCTCGAGGCGCCGATGTTGAGGGCAAGGTTGGGTACGAAAGGGTGTTGTGGAACTGCGTCAATCGGTACTACCGTGTCGAACCGGCCAGTGAACGCGAGGGAAAAGGCTTGACGCTGTTTTTTGCGCATGCTAATGGGTTTCCGAAGGAGGTGATCACCATTTTTGCCCGCTCGTCCGTCAGCTCAAGCTTGACATGGTGCCCATGTATAGATTTGGGAACCGACCTTGAGACGTTTGCTGGCGTCTTCGGCTCCCTTGGTAGATGAAATATGGGCATGGGAGGCCGTCCAGCACGGCGACGCAGCTTTGGTCAACCGCGAGGCGCTCTCTAGCGTTTGTACGTCCCCTCCTTCCACTTCACGTACTAACCCTTGTATGAATCTAATAATTTGGTTTATGGGCGTACAGACGACTGGGTAGACAATACCCGCGACATTCTCAATTTTTTCACCTTCTTTATCCCATCCTCCTCCGCCTCTTCGTCGCCCCTCCCAACGCACCTCCCGCGCGTGCCTACCACCGAGTCTGACCAACGAGCGATCTACGGCCTACCCTCTCGCACTATCGTCGGAATCGGCCACTCCTTCGGAGGATGCACCACCGCCCTAGCGGCCCTCTTCCACCCGAATCTGTTCTCCTCCCTCGTCCTGATCGACCCCGTCATCACGATGCCATTCTGGCCAGGCACACGGGTCCCCAGGATACACCCGGACGACCTCGCTGTGGCTGCCCTCGCGCGCCGAGACGGGTGGTCATCCAGGTCAACTTATTTCTCCTCTTGTCCTTGTTCTTCTCCTGGCCATTAACCATCACTCACAAATAGATCCGAAGCCCTTGCGCTCTTTGAACAAAACTCCTTCTTTGCCGCATGGCATCCGGACGTCCTCCGGATCTACGTCGAATGCGGGCTCTACCCACTTCAGACCCATCTCAACGATCCCAACCCCAAGCGGGTTCAAACTCGGGTCCGGTCATCAAACTCAAGATGCCGCCCCTCCATGAAGGCGTTGTATTCGCGGAGCGGCACACGGGTGGAAAAGTATTTGTCAACCTCTCCAAGCTAGACGACAAGATCAGGCTGAGGTGGATCATTCCCGGTGTGGATAACCCGATCGAGTGCGTTTTCTTTTTCGTTTTTTTTTTTTTTTTTTTGCTTTCAGGGTTGTTGGCGACTGACTGGACTCGGGGGTTGTAATATAGGATGGGTCCGCCTGGTTCGCTTCAACAACGTGTATGGTTACGGCCTATAAACTCGTCCAATATCAAGATACCCAATGCCAGCCATTTAGTGAGTGCACTGTCTTTCTCCTTAAGTTTTTTGTTATGCCAGTAGTCTATCGTGTGGTTCTCATCATGCCTTTTCAATAGATTCCGCAAGAGAAACCGAAAGAGCTAGGTTGGTTTTTTTTCTTTTTTTCTTCGCTTTTTCCTAGTTAGCGTCCCCCCAACTTACTCATGTCCTGCACAGCGGACGAAATTAGACATTTCTTGCATGATAACTACTCTACAACGACGTTACGCGCTCGAATGTAATGTTGCTGTCATCTTGATGAATGGGTTTGGTAGCGGATGCCAGCGCGATGACAAAGTTCTTATCCGGCGGCCAGGTCGTGATACTTCTATTTGTTCGATTGTTGTGAAGTTGATTAATTCCGCTTTCTAATTGAGCACATGGTCGCCGGTTCCCTGTTCAATGTTGTGCCTTCAATTCAATCGATTGCTCCGTTCCAACAAAAAATGATCAGCCGTGGCGAAGCCGCTCGACTTGGGTCAAGACTTTCGTTTAGCGGATTCAGGTATTTGAAAGGAACGCACTTGAAGTAGCACGGTGGTGAATCACTATTACTACAAACAAGACGGATTCATCTTTAGGCCTTTCCAACAATTCAGGCACCGTGCCCACCATCTCTGCCGACAATCCGGCGGCCGCTGGCGCATCAACCAGAGCATCACTCCCGGCACCGAACAGTTGAACACATCAACATCGCTTTACGCTTCGTCCAAGACCTCGTTACGAAACTTCAAAATACGCAATGAAGACAACCTAGCCGATGAACGAACTGTCTCGCGCTCGACATGAGCGACCGACGGAATGCACATAGGAATAGGGCAAAGACTTGGAAGAGTGAGAGATTGTAGGCTCTGATTGGGCCTAAGGGAGAACATGTGATGATGAGGAGGACAACACGGGATGATGATGATAAGGTAATGACAAAACTCGATGCGGGGGGGGGGGAACAACATCATACCAACTGATGAACATTTAGGACGAATTTGATGCGGAGGGGAACGGCCAACATCAATATCATTGAAGCGCCATATATCACGCGCTGGGCCTTTTTCTTTCTTTTTCTTTTTCAAATCGGCGTGATGTACATATAAAACTGGATATTTCAGTTGGATGGGAACCTTTGACTCGCAACAGACGCGCAGGGGATCCAAGATGCTCGCCACAGTCCTAGCTGCATCTCTCATCTTTTTTCTTCCGGCAATCTGGAGGGCCATTGTCAATCACCGAAAGGTGATTCTCACTGAACCTACTCGTCTTTATTGCGGTTAAATAACATACGGATTTATTTATTTTTTCAGCTCGACTCGATTCCAACCGTTGGCTTCACGGGATTCTTGACGTCCTATGCCTCCGCCTTGAAATATCTCAAACATAGTCATGAGATCGTCCAAGAGGGCTATAACAAAGCAAGGATCTGTTTGATGTGAGGGTTTCAAAAGTTGCTGATGGAGTCTACTAGTATCGTGGATCGATCTTCAAGGTGCCGACGATGACGAGGTGGATGATTGTCGTGTCTGGGCCTGACAAGATCGAAGAGTTGCATCGCGCGCCAGATGACATTCTTTCCATCGCTCATGCTGTTTTGGAGGTAAATATGCCCCATCAATACCGCACCACCCGTATTTGATCAGCCCCCCTGTCGCTAGTCACTGCATATGGATGTGACGTTAGGATTTGGTCCCGACGAAAAGCTCTACCACGTCGACGTTATCAAGACGACGCTGACGAGAAACATCGGAGCCATGTTCGACGACCTTCGAGATGAGATTGCCACTGCTTTCAGTCAGTATATCCCTGGTAAAGAAGACGGTGAGTGTGATTCTAGGTTTCTACGCGTCCCGTCCCACATGACATATCTAGAGTGGGTCAAGGTGACTGCATATTCGACAGTGATGGATATCGTATGTAGGGCGGCCAATAGGCTACTTGTCGGCCTACCGCTTTGTGAGTATCTTGTCCATTCGATCATACCTCTTTCCCTCAGATGCAATGTTACAGGCCGTGAAGCCGACTACCTGGACCTGGTCAAGCGATTCGTCATCAATTTGGTCAAGGCGGGACAAATCATCAATTTATTCCCGACGTTCTTGAGACCGTATGTCATCCTGAACTATGATTGCTTTAAATCTTGACTAAACGAGTTCGTGATTAATTTAGTATTGTAGGCCGTTTGTGCATCAGCGTATCCCGCGATTTGCGACGTGGAATGGAGCATCTGGGCCCTTTGATTAACGAACGACTTGAGCTGGAAAGACAGTACGGAAAAGATTGGCCAGGAAAACCCGTCAGTTCACTTGCAATTGTACTTCTGGCTCAGTCTCGTTTATGTATGGCATAAAAAAGAATGACGTTATCAGCTGGCTTCTGGACATTTCCACGGATCGGACGACCTGGGATATCATGATCCGCATTCTCATCATCAACCTTGGAGCTATTCATACGACAACAATGGTAAGCCTCGTAGACCTCTTCATAGCGTCCTATTGTGTAATTTTTATATATCTGAATTTCAGGCGTTTACGCATGTGTTGTACGACCTGGCAGCACGTCCGGAATATGCCGAGCCACTGCGCAAGGAAATCGAGGCCGTGGTTTATGAAGAAGGCTGGTCCAAGGCATCTCTCGACAAGCTGCGCAAGATGGACAGCTTTATCAAAGAGTCTCTTCGATTTTCATCCATTTCCTCTTGTATGTGCCTTTTATCTTTGAACGACCCCCCAAAGTTATATTCACTATCAACAAATTTAAGTGGTGATGATGCGTAAAGTCATGAAAGATTTCACCTTTTCCGATGGAACGACGATTCCGGCTGGAAACTTGATATCTGTCCCAATTTCCGGAATGCATGTCGATGCGGTTAGTAGTAACCTCTGATTTTTACAAGTTCGTTGAGTCTTGACGCATGATGTCATATCCAGGATCATTTTTCCGATCCACATACGTTTGATGGCTTTCGCTTCGAGAGATTGCGCGATGAGCTTGGAGTGGACGGGGACCCGAAGCACCAGCTCGTGTCTATCGACCTCAATTATATTCTCTTCGGGCAGGGACGTCATGCATGGTACGTTCATTCAGCCATGTTTTGTTACCCCGAATATCATGCCTTAATTTGTTTTGTTTGTTTTTTGCATTGCTTCAGCCCCGGCCGCTTCCTCGCTGCTAGTGAAGTGAAAACCATGCTCGGTCATATTTTATTGAATTACGATATCAAGATGGAGAATGGTCATGAGCGCCCCCAAAATTGGTGGTTTGGACCCTATTCTTTGCCGAATCCTATGGCTAAAGTGATGTTCCGCAAACGCGGCTGAAAGGTTTTTTTTTTGTTGCGAGGCGCGGCGCCTGGGTCTGATGTTGCCCATAGTCATACATACACATGTTATAAATGTCTTCGTTCCTGTTTTGAACCATGGATTGCGTGCAGATTACATTCATTTTTAACTCAGCAGCCTCATCTAACTTTATTGTTTTTGGCACTTGACACCTGTTTGGATTTTTATGCCGCAGCACACTTGTATATTACTTGTATAAAAAAGGTTCGCTACCATCAGAACCACATCCCCCCGCACGTTTTTAAGTGGAGCAACTGATGTACCTGCTCAGCAGATCTTCGCGGTTAAAGCGGGGTGCTCTCGAGGAGTAACTGATCAGCTTGGATCATTTCATATTCGTTGACAAGGAAACACGAGTGTGTCGCACACCCGCCATCAGCTGAGTCAAGCATCCGCGAAAGCATTCTATCAAGCAATTTCGGAGATAGGGTTCAGCAACAAATCTAAACAACATTCTACCCTCGATCCCTCCCCCGAAAAGTTCAGTTTGAACTGCAGTTCGAACCAGTTCTGGTCAAAACCTGGGGGCTAGAACTGGGAACCGGAGAACTGGACTGAACTGGAACTTCGGTTCAGTCCTGTCAGTTCCGGTTCTCTGGCACAGAACCGGGCTGAACTTTGGCCACCCTACATGCACCGGACCCTTCCCTGCGAGCACCCGGGAGTGAGTACCCGGGAGATCGTGAGCATACTATCGGATTTGAGTAATGGGCAGTCTGCGGGGATAACTTGAACGTGGACAATATCACCGGGAACGAGTTTTTTGCGATAGACCGGCGTCGTATGAACAGCAGCAAATTGATTATAAGTACGCGGGATGTTATGTCCTTCAGACTTCGCTGCTTTCCTTTTGAGACGTTGATCATCCAGGTAAGCATGTCATTCCGTAACGATGTTAACATGGGTTTCAGACGAAATCAACAGAATACCAACAGGTCCGTCGGGCCAGTCCTTCCCGTAAAATTTCTCCAGTTCTAAACGTCTTATAACGGAAGGTCCCATGTGCGCCGTCTTGAATAGTTCGCGTTACTTCCGTGAATCGTGAGGCAATGCTAGATAGGTATCAGTAATCATTGTCTACACCTGTCTGAGACCAGGCACTGGGTGTACGCACGGTTTCAAGAACGCTGTTGATAGTTCAACTCGCTTCCACGTAATCTTCTTGCTAAGGTTCAGATATTCTGAAGTGAATGAGCATCCGAGTCTGTGCCGTTGCAAATAAGCAAACCCACAAAGTGGTTGTCGTCCGAGAAGAGATATGCAGCTTTCGATGACCACGGATGATCGTAAATACATCATCTGATCTTTCAAATCGTTCGGTCTGACTGGCTTCAGAAATTGTTTCCAGTAACAGGGTGCTAGTCGGTTTCCAATATTCCGTGTAAGGGGATTTCTTACGCTCGATGTGTGGTAGTAGTGACATGATAACACACCTTGCATCGTTCTGAACAGATAGCGGATTGCACTGTGACATTCTGAGCTGTATCGGCAGCTGATATTGGGAATCACTCGTATTGGATGCCCTCTGACGTCAACGATGCAAAACAAGTAAAGCTGTCGGTTGCGTGTATAGCGCAAGGTAATGTGATAGGAATAAATATGGTTCAATAAATTATCGAGTTTCGGTGTATCGGGACTGTGTCGTCGAGCAAGGTGCATCATGCTCATTGTTTGGACGTAGACCCAAGTGCGATGATATCTGAACGAGAATTAGATGACAACGGATCTATGGGAAAGGTAGTCCGTATGAACGAAGCACTCCTGAGCACAACAAGACCCGGCTATCAAAGCACAGCCTGACCAGAAAGAAGTAACTGTGCATCGAGGATATTGCAATAGTGTTCTGATGCAATAAATAAATGAGGAACACCACCGTCATCTGCTTCGTCTTTCCATTCAAAAATTATGTCTGCAGCACCACTCATTTTCAAAACACGGGCAACAGCCAAGTGCAGGTTGCAAAGCCTTGGCAAAGGCCCTCCGCCGAGTCGCGTTCCATCCGGCCCTGCTCCAAAAATGATTTCGTCTCCATCCTTCAATTGAACGGGTTTCGGGCCAGGTACAGAGCTGAAGGGGATTCTTCGGTATATATATTTGACCTTCGGGATGCGTGAGCATAGCAACGCTGAATCATAATACCAATCTCACCCTTCCTGCCTCATCCCTAGCCTCAATTGCCCATTCCAAATTGTCATACCTCCAGTGAACATTGGTCTCAAGATTCATACCATTGCCAATGCCATTCAGGTGTGACATAACTTCATCTCTGGTTTTCTCGCCAGCGAACATAGCAATACATTTTAGAGTATCGAGCTGAGTATGAGGCGTGCGGCAACAAGTAATTGAGGACATCGGAAATACGCACCTTTCCATGTACGGAATTTGGGATAACATGTGCCATGATTGGCCTGTAACCATCAGGGTCTTCAGGATAGAATGGCAAAGCGGAAACCGGGCACAATGAACGATCGCGCTTGAATAACTTATATGGAAAAGAAGTAAGGAAAAAAGTGCAATCTTTCACGAATATCTGACACACCAATGCCTTCAAATATTCTTGCTTTCGTTTTCCAAATGACTCCTCTCCGGCAAATAGCCTCAGAAGCTCATCCGTTCCCTTATCAATAACTTCAGAGACCGAGAATGCTGTGCCTGCCCCAGATTTAGGCCCTCCTGGATTCAGTACTAGTACCATTTTAATTATCAGGCATTTAGTAGGTCGGAGTAGTGCTCACTCGCGATACCAAGGTGAGTGAAGTATTCCCCCGCCATGTTCAATACTGGCGTGAAGTCGATTTCTTCTCGGTTTAACCCTCTTAATATTATTGCCAGTGATTCTGTTTGAGAGTCGAACGACACGCCCTTCAAAATTTCGACTGCCAAAAAAACAGGATGAGAACGGGGTCGAAGGTATATATATGCTGATTCACTGTTGTCCCTGAGTCGTTGGTGGCAATTTCCAAGCTGGTCCCAAAATTGATTCAGCACCGTGCCGCCAAGTTGGAAAGACTCCATGATTAAATAGGTCAAGAGTTGAGTGGTGATGGCCTTATGCTTGCCACCTTGCTTTCCAGAGTCTTGTATGCATTGCGTCATACGCCAGTCCCAAGAGGATGCTTCTTCCAGTAAAGCTAGAGCATGCTGGAGCTGTTGGTCCATAAGCTCTGGGAATGAGAAACATTTTCACGTGACGTTACGTTTACACGTCACACGTATGTCGTTCCACATGGCAGCTGCCATCTTCGAAAAATCATATCAATTCAATTGCTAATGCTACTTTGCTTCGCCATTTTCTTTATGACATACCACATCGGGTTCTGACAGAATTCCTTGTCAGAATTGAACATTTTGACGAGTCAAGCTGAGCTTGTTTCAAACAACGCGCATCCAATAAGCAATTGTAAGAACAATAACTGGGTCTCAAGCATGATCGCAACACTCAAACCCGCTTGCGGAATAAAGCTCCGCTATTGGGTTTACTATCACACTTCCTCCAGACCAAAAGGGTTGAGGACGTCCGCCACTGGCTAATTTGACATCATAGTTCAGTAGGACATGAGCAAGCATCGTCTTCAATTCGTTGGCAATCGATTTGCACAACCTGCACGAGAGTTGTGGCGACGGCTGGGGATGAAGTAGTTGAAAAATGAAGCCATATTGTGTCCTTCCCTGTTTTCGCCGTTAGACCTTTTAATTAAAAAGGCTGTTGTGACTCTCTTCTATCGTACTCAACGTCCTAATGCGAATATTTTATATCGGTCAATAACGCACCCGCGGCTCAATTCTTCGATTTAGTTCCACCAAATGACCTAATATGCGTGTTGCCCTGGGGCTTCACTCGAGTTGTCCTCATGCTCAGATCGTTAGATCCGATACGTAATTGGTATCTCGAGACGGTTCTCCCTTGCTACCACGGCACGCTACCAGACTGCCTTCACTCGTTCGCTGAGTGTTTCCGAGACAAACGGTGTATTCCGCTGACCAGTGCCTGCCTGCCACTTTCAATCACACGGAGATACTCTCGTCCGAATGCCTTTTGTAGACAGAAACCTTTCGGTAGTAGTCACTGATGACGATCAGCGAGGCTATCTGTGGTCGACATCGGTGGTGTACCTCTAGAGCGGCTCAGTGGTCACGTGGTTTTACTGCACCGAGGTCCGTCGCGCAGATTTGAGGGAACTCGTCGAGGAACGCGCACGACAGCGAGCAAACGATGCCCGTGGGTTTTTCAACGACGGCGAGAGGTGTGGTAGAGAAGACTCTAGATTATGTTAGGACGGATCCAACACAACCACAGGTCTCCAAAGGGAGAGAGGGAAAGAGAGTAGTATTGACACAATAGACCAGTAAGCTGGGTTAGAGCAAACTATCTAGAGTCTTAGGACTCCTACCTACGGATACGCCCTCCTTATATACCTTTGGTCCTGGTCTGTGCGCACAGACTAAACTGCCTCCAAGGCTGTGTACGCGCAGCAACGTTCCAGACCCCTCCATAGCCAGACTCGCCCGGACCCTATGCCTAGACCATCGTACAGCCAACCATGGCTTACCTAACCGGTCCTTCCATAACGGAATCCCCCCAAGCCCCTATGCCGTATTGGTATCCTTCCAAGCGTCCGTAGGCCTCCAGATAAAATATAGAAAAATAGTAGAAAATGTCCAGAGTCGTAACAGATATGACATGTCAACATGGTTTGCCTCTCCTCTGTCACCATCCTTGAGTCTCCAAATTGCATTCCTATCGAGTCCAAGATGGATATACTGGCACGCTCGGACGCTGGTAGCCGCAAGAAGGCTGCTCCTGGTGTAAACGAGACGAAGTTGTCATGCGTTGGCAGTTCGACTGGGCTCGGAGGGACGTCTACCATGGAAGAGTCCAGATCTACCATCGGGGGTTTGGCGTGATTGGATATCCTTGCTGCAAGCGACGAATGAGCTGGCACCGAGAGTCGTTTGATTAATGTCAATGACTGTATGGTCGAGGGTGTTCCGTTCATCCGTGGTTGAGTCATGTATGCTTTGGCTGGTTGGGCGGGAGCGTATCTGGGACTATGAGAGGGTGAATGTCTTGTCCTTATGTCAGGCGAGGCACCAGGCACCCATTTTCACCGAATTTGCAATATGGTGGGGCCCTAGTGACTGAACTGAGGTTGTTGTGATGTAGCCAGGTAGCACGGAACGGAGACTGTCTAGGGGTCAGGAGAGGTTTCAGGTATCTGCTAAGACCAAGGAGACCGGATCGAAGACCCTTTCTGATCTCGAGGGCTTCGACCTTCATTCGCTGGGGTACTGCTGGCGCTACGGACTTCGACTGTGGGCAGGATGCTTTGACTAGGTTTGGATGGCTTCGTCTGGGGCTGAATTGGGCTAGTGCAGGTACAGGCGCGTCCCAGGCGTATCATCCACCCTTCACTGAAATCTTGACTGTCCCCAAGTCAATTGAAGACGTCGTACTGCCAAAAGCGGCTGTGCATGACTAGTGTGACTCCATGGCCAATCGATTACTGTCTAGAAGTCCAAGACGCCATGTTGCAAACATCGCCAAATACTCTGCAAATTTGCAAAAGACCCTCGTGAGTTGCTGCCCAATCTCTTTTCTCTCTAACTGTTCCTACTGCCCTTGCAGAGATGTCAAGTCCGATTCCAACACCAGTTGCTGCCGCACAGGCCACTTTGCCCAAGAAAATCTGCGCCACCACTCCTGCAACACCTGTTGTTCTTCCTTCATTACTTGAGCGACTTTCTGGGGCTGCTGACAAGGTGGTGACGTTCGCAACCTGGCGGGACTGGCTGAAGGAGCTGGTGACGGTCGTGGTAAGCCAGTTCAAGGCTTTCTGGATGAACTAGACCTAACAAAG